>CM040623.1:45854517-46032405 GCA_022817965.1 Solanum lycopersicoides
CTGATGTCAGGATCCTTGTTTAAGGTTGATGAACTCTTCAACCTTGGCTTCCCTCATCTCTCTGGAAAAGAACCTCTCCAGAAATGCTTGTCTTGAACAGCTCCCAATTACTGGCACTCCACCTAAGACACGGCTATCTTGCACATCTTGCACCAGTCTGTGCAACATCCTTGAGCTGATAGGAAGCCAGCTCAGCCTTCTCAATACCAGTGCCCCCATAGCCACCAGGATCTATGCCACCTCATCTACAAAACTCTGAGGATCCTACGATGTCTTAGCCCCTGTGAATATGGAAGGGTTCATCCTCCTAAAATCTCGCAGCGATCTGTCAGCCATGCTGCAACGGTGGGTTCTCCCTCTGAACATCCTGCCGGCTGACATCGGCAGTCATTAGCCTGAGCCTGCATCTGATGGCCTTGCCATCTGGCCAAAGATGCCCTCACCTCATCATCGTTCAACCCAGCTGGGTTAACTGCATGGCCACTCCTTCAGCTGGGCCTGGGGTGAACTAGATTGCCCTCAGCAGCTGCCCCCCTCCTCCTCTGAACAATAGCCCTCCTAGGATCATCTATGAAAAACACAGGGGTGTATGTTAGACACGCTCATAACACCAAGAACTCAGACATAGAGAAAACCACGATAAGATTAGAAGAGAGAGAAATTTTCCTACGCATCATGCAATCTCTAATTCAGATAGTGGTGCACTTCACTACCATGAATTAGAAAACTACTCAATGTTGTTGATGTGAACTCATTATTTCGGAATTCTAACCTGGCTCTGATTACCAACTTTGTCACACTGGAATCTAGACCCCAGATGAGACCGCGTCGTTACCTTCAGAGGTCGCAGACAAGCCTACTTACGTCATTCTTACTTTACTAGGTTAATTTTAGCGGAAAATTTGAAACTTTTTTTCTAAACATGCTTTCTAAACATTTCTAATACATTCGTAATTTGTCACCATCAACCATCTAACATTAAGAGATAATCAAATAAAAGGAATAGTTCAATAAATTGAATTGTATAATATCCAAAATGGTCCAATACAAAGTCTGAATCAAAACAGGAACAGAAACGCTAGTGGAACATGATCCACTAGCTCAACTCTAAAACTAAGCTGGAATGTAAACAGTCAGCATCCTCGAAAGCATGAGACCTACCAAACTCCGGATGAATGCTGACGTCCGGATAGCTGCAACAATGATCCTGTAGCTCTATCGCCACCTGTGCTGCACCTAAAATAGTATAGATGTATAGGGTTAGTACACACTTGTACTAAGTATGGGTATATGCAAGCACACACCAAGGACATGCATGAGAAAGAATAGCTCTTTCCTAACGACATGATTTTGGAAGTCAAGTCAGTGGACTTGCCAAATTGAGATTAGGAGTTCCAAATTTGGATTAGGAAAGTCAATGAGCTTTCCAAATTTGGATTAGGAAAGTAAGTAAGTTTTCCAGATTTGGAATAGGAAGCTTATGCCATGAGAATAACATACATCATCATAGTTTTCACATTTGCAAACAACACATAACATTTACACGTAGCACATATCATATAGCTTACAACACACTTTGTATGTAGCACATAACTCCTTTAATATCATTCATTCATATGCCATGAGACCTCGGAATCATGGACTTAACATTAAGACATCTAAAAATGAGGGCTCAACAGATGGGACCTCAACTAGAGAGTCTTCATTAGCAAACACAGAGTCTGATTTATTCATTCATACGTACTCCATTTCATTTCGTTCATAGGCCAGTGTGAACACCAGCTATACCTAGGATGTAGTTTAAGACTTTCATTAGGTTTGTTGTGCAATGACCAAGAATGACCTAATGTCATTACTTGAATCTAACTCACCTTTTGATTATCTTATTCTAACACCTTTGGTATCATTCATTTCATTATGTGCTTCATTTGAGGCTGGCCTCATTCATTCATTGGGAACTTTAACTTTAACCGACATAGATCATGTGAGCATCATGAAATCCAGTGTCTCCCCCACACCGAAAAGAGGTGGAATCACCGGCCAAAGTGACCCAAAAACATGCTAGCGTACATGGGAATTTAACCCCGCCAGATCCCTATATTGGCAGTATAGGTTCGAAGACTAGGAGATATAAGGAGACCCATACCCGGCATGCCGGACAGTCTCATCTCATGAGAGTTACGTGAACCTCCGTGTTTCTCGAAAGAAGGCATCACCGCTCATAGCTAGTCTATCGGTGCTTAGTATAAAGTTCCATTACATTCATCTCATACGTCATGGAAGCTGGCTTCTAGTATGAGGACCTCATAGCTCATTAGATGATTTCTCATCTCATCATTCGTATTGAGTGTGTTAAGCTCAATACTCTTATTAGAGTGTTCATAGAGACTGGTCTCTTCATTATCTTACACTCTCATAGGTGAGTACGTATTGGTAACATTTACTTAGGCTCATTTGAGATTGCTCTCATCATTTACATTAGCCTCATATCATGTTGTCACCACATTCATCATCATTAGCACCTTTGCTTTTCATAGTTATTCACCTCTTATTACGTAAATGTTCATTTCATCATATGCCAATGCACTTGGCCATTTGGTGTGTTTCACACCCTTACTTAACCCTTCTAGGTTTCATTTTTCATTGTTCATTTCATCATTTCATTGTTCATCTCATCATATGTCAATGCACTTGGCCATTTAGTGTATCTTAAACTCATACTTAACCCTTCTAGGGTTCATCATCTCATTTCATACATCTTAGGTTCACTTACTTTTGAATGTATGTTAGACTTATGTGTCTATACATACAAGCCATGAGGCTTCATTCATAGTTTGTCTAAGTGATTCATGTTTACCCAAAATTATGTGGAACAAGACTTATGCATCTTGTAGATATGCCAAGATATTGATTTCGATCTTTAGAGGCAGCATTCATTAAATATTTACTTACGTATGACTTATGTGTCAATACAGAATTGGGCAAGGGAACCCGATTTCGAATTCCTTGGATAACACTTAATCTTATTTTAAACTTGGTAATTGCATTTTTCAGATTTGGGAGACCCTAGTTCGATTCCCATCAACCCCATAATATTTCTTTCTTGTTCTCCTCTCCTTTTTCGTTTTAAGGCAAGGAGGTTGTGGGTTCAATCCCCCACAAGCTCATTATTTTTCTTTTAATTTATCTCTTAACTTTCTCACCTATCCAAGGTTGTGGGTTCAATCCCCACTCTCCACATTTATTTTCTCCTTATTTTTTTCTCCTAACTTTCTCATCTATTCAAGAGGTTGTGGGTTCAATCCCCACTCTCCACATTTTTTTTCTCCTTTATTTTCTCCTAACTCTCTCATCCATTCAAGAGGTTGTGGGTTCAATCCCCACTCTCCACATTTATTTCTCTCCTTTATTTTTCTCCTAACTCTCTCATCCATTCAAGAGGTTGTGGGTTCAATCCCCACTCTCCATATTTATTTTTATTAATTTAAAATTCCCCTCTTACTCTCTTGTTTGGCCGAGAGGTTGTGGGTTCGAATCCCACACCTCTCATTTTTTTTTCCAGCTTTCATGTAGTGTGGTCTTGGGTTCAATCCCCACTGACCTCACATATTTTAAATATATTTTTATACCTCTCAACCTTAAATATTCTGGCCGAAAATTCCATCACCTTTTTATTAAATTTTCTAGCCTTTATTTAACAACATTCATACGTTCTTTTTGAGGTACTTTCACGATTCATTTAATATATTCTTAGGTGTAGATTCATTGTTGTTTAAGCATAGATTTTTCCACTTATGATCAGCCACCTTACACTTCATTTAACATCACAATTTACACACCTTATGCACAATAATTCCAATCATCAAACAAGCCATTTTAAGACTTCAAAACGGAGAACAACAACAAACATTTTACACATTGCACCACATCATTTTCGGTTGACATCATTGAACATGCTTGCTATTTCCAAACATAAAATCACAAGGAACATCATATTTTACACTTAGCTACCAGCAACCATACCAACAACATGATTTCTAAACTAATTAGATTGAATCGGAAGGAGACTAGGGACAAGGAGTTCAACATTCAAGGGGAACCCTAGTTTCATATGTCGACTTTTGTAGAAAGAAATTCCTCTTGGAGAAAGGATTCCAAGAGAGAAAACCCATACCTTGTTGTAGCTTTCCACACCTTCCAAGTGCTGCCAAACTCCTCCCCTAAACCTTCAACACAAACCCGTCGAAAAGATGATGCAAAGTTTTCGTTTCTTAAGTTAGCTTGCTTGCTTGTATTTTTTTTTGTAAGTTCTTTGAGTTTAGAGAACTTTTGATTGCTTTCTAATGTTTTTATCTTCTGTTTTTGCAGCCAAGAAAAATAATTTGGATGAGAGAGAGAGAGATTTAGGCTTGATGGAGAGATAGTGTGAGATAGTGCATCTTAAAACTAGGATACTGGCAAGACTTAGTCAATTTAAAAAAAACATTAATTAATAAGTAATAAATAATAAATAATAATAAAATCTGATTTTCCTTTTTACATCAGCCATTAATTATAAATTTATTAAATTAATTCACCAATAAAAAAAATCATATTAAATCCTTGCTCCCACCTAGGTTCGAACCCGGGTGGAGCAAGACTTCATTTCAAGAGACCAATTTCGGCTCTCTCTCCCCAAATTGCCCCTCCACTTTATTAAATAATTAATTAATTATATATTTAGGGTAATTACGATACTACCCCTAGCCTGGTAAAAGACCATTTTACCCTTAGACTCTCAAAACTTAAAATTTCTTCTTTTTAAGTCCGGTAAAGACTCATTCGATTAAATCTTCGCCTTACTTGGTTGGTTCCAACCTTTCCAAGCTCAACTAACTACCCAAGTTAGTTGGCTTGGTCGTAGTAAGAGTTCTGTGATCTGGTTCTACGCGTATCAATCCGTGTGAACCTTGGTCTAATCGCAAGAATTCTTGACACCTTAAACATTTAGCTTATTCATTTTTTTTTAGGGTTCTTACAGTTGTCCATGGTGTTGTATGCAAGCAAGGAAGGGAGGAGTGAGAACTTTACTATCAAGACATACAACCCAAGGCACAAATGTTCCAGGACCACCAATAATATTTTTTGTAATTCAAAGTTCTTATGTAAGTATCTGAAAGATAGGATTATTTCTCAACCTAGTATAAAAGGGTGGGAGATACAAGAATTGGTGAGGAAAGAGTTGAATGTTCATGTAGGCAAGGCAGTTTATTTAAAAACAAGAAAAAATATTTTAAAGTTATGAGGGATCATATGGCAGAATTTAACAGAATCCTAAACTACAGGGATATGTTACTCCAAACAAATCCTTGTAGCACTTATGTTGTGAAGCTTAAAGATTCAAAATCAAAAAATGGGATGAAACAGTTTCACTCTTTTTATATATGTTTTGATGCTATGGAAAAGGGTTTCCAACAAGGATGCAGAAGATGTATAGGGCTGGATGGGTGTTTTCTAAAAGAAATTTGTAAGGGTCAACTTTTGGTAGTTGTTACTAAGGATGCAAACAACAAAAATTATCCAATAGCATGTGCAGTAATTGGTACTGAAAGCAAGTTGCATTGGAAATGGTTCATGACCATTCTGAAAGATGATCTTAATCTAGGAAATGGTTCCTAGTTCACTGTCATTAGTGATATCCAAAAGGTAATTGAATATCTTTCTTTTGTTTATCTTTAATTTAATTTGATCAAAATTTAACTATCTTGCCTTATTATTATGTTTTGCAACTACAAGGACTAATAGTTGTTGTAGATGAACTATTTCTAGAATGTGTGCTAGACACATATTAGCAAATTGGTCACAAAACTTTAGAGGCATAGAGAGAAGGAATAAATTTTGGGCTTGTGCTAGATCAACATTTGAGGCACAATTTAAGTACAATATAAATGCCCTATCCAAGTTAGGAACAAGTATTGTTGAATCTCTTATCAAATACAACAAGGAGACATGGTACAAAGCTTTTCTCCAAATATTTTCAAAGTGTGATAGTATAGATAACAACATGGCAGAGAGTTTCAATTCTTGGATCTTTGGACCTAGGAACAAGACTATTGTAACTATGTTGGAAGAAATTAAAGTTAAGGTGATGAGTAGGGTGAGTAAGTCAAGAGCATTTGCTGAAACATGGACAGATGGAATATCTCCAATGGCAATGATGGTATTCAATACCAATATAACAAGATCAATGTAGTGCAACATTGATAAAATAGTGATGTTGGATTTGAAGTGTTAGAAGGGGTATACAAGCATACTATGAACTTGGGTCAACAGAAATGTAGTTGCAGATCATGGGAATTAAAAGGTATCCCATGTGTACATGGTATAGCAGCAATGAACCACTTGATCATGGATGCATCACAAGCAATTTCTAGCTGGTATAGAAAAGAGACATATTTGAAGACATATTCTAATTTCATTCAACCAGTCCTAAACATGGAAATATGGCCTGAAAGTAGAAATCCAATGGTAGAACCACCTGAGGCAAGACAAATGTCTGGTAGGCCACCAAAGAACAGAGGAAGAGAAATTGGTGAAGTGAGAAAAGATGGAAAGTTGTGGGGACAGTAATGACATGTTCTATTTACAAAGGACCAAATCATAACAAGAGGAATTGTCTAAAAAAATCCTAATCCTAAGTCTACACAAACACCCACTCAAGAGGTACATTCATATTGATTTGCTTTTATAAATTATGTTAGGTTACTTATTAATTTAATCTATTATGTATTCTTTTTTCACTCACATTAGTCCACCACTGGAAAAAAGAGGGGTAGAGGTCACTATGAAAGAGTAAGCACCAGTAAGACTGATACAAGCAACAACAACACTAGTACAAGAAAAGGATTACAATAAGAGGCTAAAAGTTGTTGGACAAGGTGTATTTGTTGCTGATACTCGATATATGTGTATTAATGTAAGTGACTTATAAACCTTCCAATATTATATTTGTCTTTTAAATGTGAGTCCCAAAATAACTATGTAGTTAATATTGCAGCAAAAATTGTCTAGCAGTAGGAGGGTTACTACTGGTATGGTGAGTTCTGCACATGTGACAGGTGATATTGGTTTTAAACCTACCAAGGGACTAAAGTAGAAAGGCAAACATGTCATGACTCAAAGAGAACTTCAAGTCCAAAGTGTTATGCGTCGTATTCAAACAATATCAAAAGCTGATGGCATTCAAAGAAAGGCACAAGCCAAGGGAAAAACACCCTCAAAGAAAACTTCTTAGTTGTGTGGTTGTGTGGTTGGAACAACCAAACTTACGTTAGTGACTGTTTTTATTTTGGTGTTTGTGTGGTTGTTCAACCAAACTTAAAATAGTATGTTTTGTGTTTTGGTGCTTATGTGGTTGTTCAATCAAACTTGAAGTAGTGACTGTTTTGTGTTTTGGTGCTTGTCTGGTTGCTCAACCAACCTTAAAGTAGTGATCGTTTTATGTTTTGGTGGTTAACTTAAGTTATTGTGGTTGTTGGTTGAAACAATGAAACACTATGATGTTTTTATTTGATGATCAAGAAAGCACTAGTTATGTTATGCCTTTATGTTAGGCTGCCTTCATGTTATTATTTCGTGTTATCATATTACCCATTACATGTAATTGTAGTTTTATGAAAAAAGACAAGTTATATATATTATATATATATATATATATATATATATATATATATATAGCTTTAATCAGCAAAAACATCCATCACTAGAACACCAAACCAAACTAATCCACAAAATGAGAACCCTGGAACCAAATGATCTTGCCTTAATAACAGTTGCATTCACAAAAAATATTTCAAGGACACACTAAATAAAAGAACAATATCACATTGCATATCAAACTACTGTCCAAAGTCAGTTTCAACATCCATCTACACTTCAGTTATTCTTCTTGTTTGTTTTTCTTCTTCAATAAACCTAAAATTATAATATTTGCTTGGGTCGGAAATTTAGGATTATACCAATTGAAAAACTTACAAGAATTTTGAAATGAGAACTGCATTTCATAAAATCAAAGTTAAAAAAATAAAAATTGCATAATACAAACTTGGAAAATAAAAAGCAAAAAAATGAGTAACAATACATACGCCATAGTGTCTACAACCGAAAAATCTACGTCCGGGATTGTCAATAGTCCATGAAATTTTCAGAATTGGAGGAACCCCACATAAAACAAACAAGTCTCCTATTATAATTCATGAATTTAGCAATAGCAATTTAAACAAAAAAATAAGTGAGAAAAAATCTAAAATTTAAAAAGGGAGAATGGATTAGGAAGAATAAATAGTTAGAGAATAGAGAGAGAGAAATTCTTAAAATAAGCCAAATATTAAAGAAAAACAGATTTATATGTATATTACCGTTGTAACTTTATGATGTGGCAAAAAATCGCTCTCTCACGCGCCTTGTAAAGTGTGATTTCAACTTTTATGCCAGGTGGACATAAAAGGTGTACGCGTTGGATGAATAAATAAGTTCGGGGGGAGGGGGGGTAATTAAAACGAAATAAAGTTTAGGTGTACACTGAATAAAAAGCTTCAAGTTTAGGGGGATATGTCTATCTGATATGATTCCAAATATCTGATATGATTCTAAAATATTCGAGACAATATTCTAATTTAACTAAGCACTCACACCATTGATATTGTGCAAGATATGATATGATATGATATGATATTGTGCTAGAATTATGTTTGTAGCTTTGTATATAAATTGTGGATAGTTTATCAATTGTAAAGCACAGAAATACAGAATAGTTTTCAACTCTTTTTTATCTCTAATTTATCAATTGTTATCATGGCATTCACTTTTTTCTTGATTGTTTGGAGAACTTAATTATTTGTCCAGATTAAGAAGTTTTTTTCATTGAATCATGTTTAACAGATAAAATTAATTTATTTTATTATATTAGAAAAAATGTAATAACAAATTAAATAGAGAGATTTTATGGAAGAATACCTTAAGTTGAATTGTCTTATTGATACAAATGAAATGAAATGACTTTGCTACAAAATTCATCATAATTGAATAGGCTTTTGAGGTATTTCTTCTTAAGTTTATGTGTGTTTATAAGGGAAAAGGCATAAATATTCCCTTCAACTTGTATCGAAAAGTCAGTTACACACTTTAACTATAATGACGACATATTACACACCTATTCTTGTTCAAAGTGTAATTAATACCACCCCAAAACTGACGTGAAAATAGAATTAAAATTAAAAATAATTAGGCACATTTAATTTGAAATAAAGTCAAAAAAGTGATTTTTTTCAACCCCCATCCCCCTATTTTCTTCTTTCTCATGTTCTTATTCTCTTATTTCTTTCACAAATTTTCTTCTTTCATTTTCTTCTAAGCACATTTTACAAATTATCACTCAATTTCGTTTTCTTCTTATGATATTTTTACAATTTTCACTCAATTTCATCATTATACTTAGAAAAAGTAAATTTTCTTATAAAATATTATAGTGTGGATGTCCACTACACCAAGAAGTTACTCACCCATTATCTCAACTACTTTTCTCTCTTTATGAAGATGACCATAACCTCCATAACCTCCACTTTTATGACCATTATTCTTATAACCTTTTGGTTTCATAACCTCCCCATTATATTCATGTTAATTTCATGTTTATGACTAACCTTTTGTATGCCTCTATGTTACAATATAAATAGAGGCATAAGGGTTCATATTGTATACACTTGAAAATTTGGTGAATACTTGAAAGAAAGAAAGTTATCTTATATTGTTTCTCTTGTCTTATATTCTTCTTTTCTTCATTTTTATATTGTTCTTTTGTTCTTTAGTTTTACAATACGTTATCAGCACGAATGTTCTACCACTGAAAGATTGAAGCAAAGAAAACAAAAGAAGGTAAAATAATTGTGTTTATTTTCTCTCGGGAACAAGGTAAGTTATTGTGAAATATATTTTATATTTTACTTGTGAACAAGGTGAATGATCCATATTATTGTTAATGTGCATTTATTTTTCACGTATGACTCTATATACTTTCTTTTGTATGTGAAACTTGTTTTATATTTTATTTATGATTATACTCACTGTTTTGGTTATTACATAAGCTTTTAAATTATTATTTTTTGCGTGTGAAATGTTTTGAATTCACATGAAAATTGAAAAAGGAATGATGGTAGTGAGCAGTTTTAATTTAGTGTAATTGAAATTATTATTTTCTTAGTGTGCAATTGATTCTTTGATTTATAATGGTAATTCACTACCTTAATAATTATGCATCAAACATAATATAATATAATGCTATATGTAACTCTCTGTTTTGACAAGTTTAAGATATTGATACACACTTTGTTGAGAATATTTTTATTGTGTTTCTTTTGTTCTATATTTATTTATGCATGTTAACCACATGTGACAATATTTATTTTTTAAGGTTCAATGGTGAATCCTATTATATTTGGCTTATCATGTCATTGATTGAGGGTAAGACGGTGAGTTCATGTTTCATCGCACCAAGTGGGTAGACATCGAGTAAAGTCTCGGTGCACCAAGATAATAAGAAGTTGGGTTCAAGTCCCATCGGTTTATGACCAAATGCGTCTTTATATGGGTAAGACATTCGGTTTAAGTCCTAATACACTATAATGATGATATGATGATGATTAACATAAAGATGTATACTTTTGACTGAAAGTCATGAAATTTACCCAATTAATTTGTTTCATTCTCTTATGTGAATGTGGTAGCAGTGCATAATATTTCTGAAAAATGACAAGTGGTTGAATTTATGAATATGGATATGGTAAAATGTTAATGGTCAATTGTGGTAATTAAAAGGAAGAACATTCTGGGTTCTTAAGATGGTCCTTCAAGTGTGAAGGTAAGTTTTGTCATCAAAGTTGTATGAAAAGTTATTCGGCATATTGAGTTGGTGCAACCCAATTTGAAAGTTTTTCAAATCTTCCATCAAAATAAAAGAATACAAAGTGATAGTACATTTGATACATTTGATCTCTTAAAGTGATGTTGAGGTGAGTCACATAAATTTGATAAATGTGAAAGTATGACAATGAGTTTCTAATAAAAACTTATGGAGCATGTTCAAATGGTTATGGTCCATTTCTTAAAGAAAATGTGACTTGTGTTCTTATGATAAGAATATATCCATGAAATGTTGGATAAATGTCACATCTCACCTCTACGGGAGGTTTGAGATATTAAAAAGAAATATTTTGACATAAATGATCATTTAGTCATATACTTTAAGTACTACACAAATATTGTGATATCTTAAATTATGAACGATTGAAGGACAAAGAAAAGAAATAGTTCTTTCCTATAAAGGTTGTGTCTATGACCAAACAAACCAATAAAAAAAGTCATTGGTTGTCAAGAAATAAGTCTTGCATGTGATAATTTAACCATGACAATAGTAATAATAATTTTCTCCAAATGGTCACCATAGTAATGACATTGTGAAATTTGTGGTAGTACACGAAATTAATTGAGAGTTCCGAAAGGACTAATTTGTTACTATCCGAAGGGAAGAAATTATTCACAATATTGGGGTTGTAGTGAGTCTCAATAAAAACTTTTAAGTTTCAGAAGAGTTGAAAAGAAAAATATTATATTGAGACTATAAATTATGGGAAGATTTAATATCTTCAAATTACTATAACAAAAGTGGATTGTAAATATTTATGTATAAGATTACCCATTTTTTTCCCTTTTGTTTGTTGTATACATACATGGGCATGCTTGATGGAATCACATGCAAAAGTAAACTAGAAGTTTACTAGAATAAATATCGGTTGGCACAATCGGTTGGCCATTTCGGTTCAAATATGATGCACAAGAATTGAGAATTCATGTGGTTATATGTTGAAGAAATAAAAGATACTTCAAGAATTCTCTTTTGTAGCTTGTTCTCGTGATAAAATAAACATTGTACCAGCTAAGGGTGGAATTGTATACTCTGAAATTATTTGGAACATATAAAAGGCGAATATGGGCCCGTTCACCATCCATGTGGACCGCTTACTATTATGATTTAATAGATGCATCTATGGTATGGTCACATGCATGTGCATTTGTATCAACTTACAAATTGGTTTTTGTAAGGTTGTTTGCTCAAATTATTAAATTAAGAGCACAGTTTCAAACTATGAAGTCATGTTGATAATACTGGTTGGTTTAGCAGAAATTATATGCCTCCAATTATAACTAGACCATTGATTATGAGAATAAATCTCTCAAATAAAATTTGGTATAAGATGAGTTTATTTAACATGTATGCATCAAGCCAACAAGGTTCTCCCAACACAATTGGTTCAGGGTCAGGAACCAAATAATTTTCATCTAAAAATTTTATGTGCGCACATATGATTTTATTGCTCCACGCACCAAGATGGATCCCCAAATGAGGTTGAGAGTGAATGTTAGATTTCCTAACATTAGGGGGAGATATGTATAGCAGCTGAAAGTTATGTGTGGGGTGAATTATTTAGATCCTCGTTAAAAAAAATGTGAACTTGAAGTTCAAGAGATAATTCATTTGCAAAATATTGCAAGTAATTTGTCAGATGTATTTGCTGACCCAATATTTTAATTAAGCTGCAAATGCTACAATAAATAGTCTTTGAAGGACAAAGTCTATGGTACGCCAAAAACGTGATAGACCAATCGATTCCAAATGTAAAACTCCTTGAGGAAGGAGAGGAGCAAATTATCAAAATGGTCATTGATAATGAGGTAAGTACTTTGAAAGAGAACTATGACATAACATTTCATAAAATCTTGACAAAGGTTCAGGTACCTGAAAATGATGAAAAATGAAGAGATCTTGATAAGTTATGTCATATTGGAATCGATATTAAAATGTCGTCGACGGTATATTTGATATGAAGTAGAACTCAATATTATAAATGGTTACGAGGATCTTAAATTTGAATCTGTCATATAGTGTGGACAGATAAATGATTAGCCAAATAATATGCACTATTCAAGTATATTTTGTTTCACTTAGGAAAGTGATATTTTTGAACTTATAGTTCATAGATCAAAATATATGTCAGTGGGTACAAATGAATCATTGTGCGAAAATATAACCGTAAGATATAAAGTACGATTTGTGCCTCGGGGAATAAAGGGTTTTCGCAAAAATCCTGACATTATTAAATGGAGATATAGTCTCTACTGGTGGATGCAATAAGGCTTGTTTCAGTTTGGCAATAGATGAAATACTTGAATATGCATAATGATTGATTATTATGTTTAACTTGACGATGAAGGTTAAATGAAAATCTTTGAAGGATTTAAAGGTGTTAAAGCAATTCCATTGTTTATCCAATGGTTTTGAGACTGCTTGACACAGAAAAAGAATATTTTTAATCTCATGAAATTGACTTAAATTGTCGTGTATTAGTGCAATTAGTGCACTTACATATTGTTGGTTATGCAAATGCTAGAAGATTATTTGATATACATAACGAAAGTTATGTGAAAAGATTGTTATAGTATCATTTAAGTTATGACAAGAAACTACAAAACAAGTGACTCAACGCATAGAAGATGTGTGATTTTCTTTGAGAAAAAAAGATGATCTTCAATAAAATTGAAAGGATCAATTTTCGAGTCAGAAATGATTTGATTATGTAGATGCATAATATATATTTGATCTACACAAAGCTCGATCGCAAATGAGCTATTTGCTTACACATGGAGGCACAACAATATCTTGGCATTGAACAAACATTGATAACCACTTCTTCAAATCATGTAGATATAATACTGATATATGAAGTATGTTGGGGTGTGTTTGGTTGGAATCATGATCTATCATATTCAGAAAATATATAATTTTCCAGCCACCATATACGACAATAATATATAGCTCAATTGAAGGGAGGATACAATCAAAAG
This sequence comes from Solanum lycopersicoides, assembly GCA_022817965.1. Classification (NCBI taxonomy): domain Eukaryota; kingdom Viridiplantae; phylum Streptophyta; class Magnoliopsida; order Solanales; family Solanaceae; genus Solanum; species Solanum lycopersicoides. The sequence goes on from CM040623.1 coordinate 45,868,453, forward strand.
AGACAGGACAAAGTATAGTTCACCAAAAGTCTTTCACACATAATCTTCAACAAAATGGTGAGATAAACGTTCAAAGGCTCATTCAAGTGATATTCTTGTAAACTTATTCACTAAAGATTGCCAACATCAAAATTTGGGAAGCTGTGATACAAGATTGAAATGCATTGTTTTCAAGATATCAAATGAAGTTTTTATCAGGGGGAGAAAAATACGCGTTGTACTCTTTTCCTTAACCATGGTTTTATCCCAATTGGGTTTTTCTGGTAAGGTTTTTAACGAGGCAACATTCAAAGCGTATTAAAAAATATGTGTACTCTTTTTCCTTCACTGGGATTTTTTCCCACAGATTGTTTTTTTTCTAGTAAGGTTTTAACGAGGCATATTATCTATGGACATCCAAGGGGGAGTGTTATAAAATATTATAGTGTGGATGTTCACTACACCAAGAAGTTACTCACCCATTATCTACACTACTTTCCTCTCTTTATGAAGATGATCATAACCTCCATAACCTCCACCTTTATAACTATTATTCTTATAACCTTTTGATTTCTTAACCTCCCCATTATATTCATGTTAATGTCATGTTTATGACTAACCTTTGTATGCCTCTATGTTACAATATAAATAGAGGCATAAGGGTTCATATTGTATACACTTGAAGATTTGGTGAATACTTGAAAGAAAGAAAGTTATCTTATATTGTTTCTCTTGTCTTATATTCTTCTTGTATTCATCTTTATATTGTTCTTTTATTCTTTAGTTTTACAACAATTTTTTGTAAATTTAAATTTCACAGTGATTTTAGGAATTTGATACTTTGTTGTCCTAATCTTTCCACTTTCCCCTTCAAATTTTTGTACAAAGCACAAAACTTAATGAAACACCATGGAGCATAAATAGGCCGAAAAACAAAACAATCTGCCCTAAAAACGCCATGGATCTAAAAAAACATCTTTTGTACTCAAATTGGAGGGGGAAGCTCATTGAAGTGAAGCTCATGGATCTTAAATATGTCATAACTTGAAACACCATAGGTCTAAAAAACGAAGCTCATTGAAAAGTCATTAGATTCATGGTTGAAGCTTTGAGCTCGTCGAAACACCTGCAATAAAAACTAGAAGCAAAAATATCGAAAAGGGATAAGGTAAGGGGATTTGATTTGGTGTTTGTCAATGACCAATTTAGTGTTTTGGGTGGCTGTTTGTGGTGGCTGAGGTAGTTGTTTGGTGGTTGTTCTTTGTCGGAGATGGGTCGGCTGTTGGGGAAAAAAGGGGATGACGTTGTGGAGGTAGGTTTGTGGTGGTGGTTGGTTAGTTGTTCTTATACGGGGAAGACAAAGAGAATTGTGATATAAATTCAAATGAATAATTTTTCTAGTTGAGATAGAAGTGGATAGGATTTAGATTGGAAGAATATATTATTATTAGATAATTTTAATAATTAGTTAGAAATCAATTAGTGTAAAATAGAGTTAATAAAAGAAAATTAATTAATAAAGAAAAGAAATAAAAAAATTAATAATTTCGAGCATGTTGTTGACGTGACGCTGACGTGATTCTGATGTGGCAACGAGTGTAACACACGACATACTGTGAGAGTGGTGTTGTGCATCTCAAGGTGGTATTAAATTCACTTTTAAATAATAAGAGTGTGTAATAGGTCATTATAATAGTTAAAGTGTAAAACTGACTTTTCGGTACAAGTTTATGGAGGAATTTATGTTTTTTCTCTTAATTAAATCTTGTTTTGTAGTACTCTGTTTTATATTATAAAACTTCACCATTGTTTTAATGCATTTATGAAAAAAATCAATCAAAAATATATTACTATTATTATATTTATAAAACATTAAATTTTTTATTATTATGTTTTTTTATAGTTATTTTATACTAAAAATAATATTTAAAAAAAGTAATAGGCATTCCACGATAATAAAAAAAAAAAACATGCATTTTGAAAATTTTAATGTTGGAGCTTACACTTAGTTTGGTCATATTCTTTTGAAAAAAAATATTTAGAATATATATTTTAAAAGATAAAAATATAACTTAATTGAAACTATATTATAAAATTAAAATTTAGTATAAATTTGAAAGAGAAAAAATTATAAAAGTGAAAATTGGGTTTGGACTGTTTTCTGAATTCATAATGCAATTTCAAGTTATATTTGAACTTTTTTTTATAGCCAAACACTGATTTGGACCCATTTGGTCATGGGAATTTTTTTTAAGAATATTTTTTACTTTATTTAAAAATTAGTGTTTTGGCCTGAAATTTTTTCAAATTTAAAGGTGTATTTGAAATTGGAAAAACACTCAAAAATTTGTTTTTACTTTCATTACATTATAATATTTCAAAATAAATCCTAATTTTTTAAAGTGAACCTGTTTATATTATATTTTATATTTAAATCATATTTTATCTCTAGGAAAAGTAAATATTAAATATTATTTGTTAAAATTATATCAAACACAACTCCATCATCAATTCCAACTTCAAAATCTTTAAATAAAGAGAAAGTATTTATTATGGAATATTACAACTCTTATATTTGATCGGCTATGATATTATATAATTATTTATTTTAAATAATTTGTAAATTAAATTTGATTGCGTATTTCGAATAAATTAATCAATTAAAAAATTGCTAATTCAAAAAATTGCGAATCTAAAATATTTTAAAAAATACATTTGAAGTTTAAATATCATTTTATTAAAAATAAAATCAACCACAATTTTAATACCAACCTAAAACTCAATAGATTAAAATAAATAATAATATAAACGTCTCTCTCGGACCCTTCTTCCTTAGCTAATTCGGTAGACAACGACAATAATAATTGTTACGCCTTGATTATCAACTATATAACTTTTACTAGTCATATCGCTTCATTCAAATTCATCTCAAGTTAATATTTTAAAATTTTAAAATATTATATCTCAATCGATAACCATAAAGAATATAATGATAATAGATAAAATTATTTTTCTTTTAATCAAAGGTCTCGAATTTAAGTTGGATATGAAACTTTTTTTTGATAAAAATATTACCCCCAATAGAGTTGCACCTACCGCAAATTTGAACTGATAAAATTGCAGTACAAATATTAAAGATCGAATAAAAAATCATTAAAAATAAAATCATTTATATTAGGAGATTCCTAATAAACATAACAGCTAAAGTAAGGGTGCCGTGTATTAAGCTATAAACTCTGAATAATTGAATTGTCAAATTTAAATAATTTTTAAATCAGAAAATAAAAAGTAGGAGAAAACCTTTTATTATTATTATTATTATTATTATTATTATTATTATTATTATTATTATTTATTTATTTAACTTTTTAAAAGTAATTTAAAGTTTATTTTAATTTTTTTTAAATACTTTTAAAAAATCAAAAATAACCTGAAAGTAAATTTGATCAACTTTTAAATCAATCTAATCATGCTTTAAATCACTCATTCATCTTTTTTGGAGATTAATATTATATAACATAAAAATTAAATTATTTTCCCATGCCAATTTTGTATTACAAATCAGGCTTATTAATTTTATACCCTCTCTATCTCTAATTCTTTTGAATAGATACAACTATTAAGAAAACGGTAATTGATATAGTGAGTTTATTATTTCGCCCCAATAGAAGTGGATCAACTAAAAGTTCTACATTTTTTCAAAACTAATTAATTAAAAGTATGAGATGTTAAAAAAATTATCCTTTCTTAATTGGTCAAAATAGACAAATCAGCTAAAAATTCAAGATTTTCTAAAAGTTCTACATTTTTTCAAAACTAATTAATTAACGGTATGATATGTTTTAAAATAACTGTCCTTTCTTGATTAGTTAAAATAGACAAGTAATTGGGATAAATGGAGTAAAAATAAGTCTAAATTAAGTAATTTTATTGCTCCCTCTGTTCAACCGCTTCAAATAGTTATTCTATATTAGTTATCCATCTTACTAAATTAAGAAAAAATTACTACCTTCGTACACTTTTAGTTGTAATAATTTCCTTTTTGTGTCAAACAATAATAATTTTGATTAATTTTTTATAATGTGTTTTTTCATCAGATTGATACGCAAATAAAATAAAACTTATAGTATTTTTCATATTATTTTTTAATATCTAAATTTTTTATTTAAAATATTAAATTATTATAATCTAAATTAATTTTTAAAAAATATAACATGACAATTAAAAATAGACAGTCAAAGTAATTAAATTTCGTCTACATTATCCTTTTCTTTTTGAAACTGACATTTGTACGTAAAATATTCAAAAAGTTTTTAAAAAGGTAAATTGATAAAATTATCTCTTCGTTTCTGATTTATTAATATGCATATTTAAAAAATTATCAACTCCTCTTTTCTTCCTTTTTTTTTAAGTCTACTTTTAAATTGATATATTTATTAAGAAAATAATTAATGAGGTAATGAATTTATTATTTATCTCTATTAATTATAAAGTGGATGAAAAGTTTTACATTTTTCAAAAATAATTAATCATTTAATTGAGGATATAATAAGTAAAAAAATTGTCCTTCCTTGATTTGTCAAAATAAACAAGTAATTAAAGACAACTATAAAAGAAAAAATGAACAAATAAAAAGGGATAAAAAGAATAATATGTTATCCAATATTGACTATACACTCTTCTTAAAAAAATAAAATATAATTTTACTATATTACCATATGAATGTTATAAAAATATCATCTTGAAAAAATGTGATAAAGAAATGAGTATAATTAATTATAAGTGTAAATCAAGAAGTAAGTATAAAATTATTCATTAATTTTATAAAGTAAATAGTATCTTTAGATATCCCAATAAAGTATGGATAATGTTAAATTTTGCTAGAAAATTTGATTAGATATTAAAAAAAAATTATAGTATTTTATTTATCTTAAGATAAAATATTTTTTTATTTTTTAATTAAAAAGATAAAATATTTTAAAAAATAAAATAACATAATATAAAATATGTATTTTATTATTTTGGTGAAAATAATTTTTCTTTACCCTAAAATGGAACTCTATATATATTGAAGGAAAAAGAGTTTGATATACACTTTAACTGTCATTTGAAGTTGATATATCCCTCGTTATGAAAGTGACTCATATATACCCTTATCGTTATATAAACGATCTCATATATACCCCTACCGTTACAAAATAAGCTCACATATACACTTCATTTAACGAAAGTGATAAATTAGTTTTTAATTTTTATTTTTTACTTTTAATTTTTTAAAAATATTATTAAGTAATACATATGATTCTTCTATCAAAGTTCAAGGTATATCTTAATTTTTTTCATACATAAGTTATTTTTTGATTTCTTTTATTATAATTATTTGAATTTCTTACTCTTTTTGTTTCTTTCATTCTTTAGTGTAAAGAAAAAACATTTAAAATTATTTTTTTTGTCTATATTGTAATTTAATTTTGTATTCGAAGAAAAAAATTGGTCATCTATAATAAATTTTACAAGAATATCAGTGAATCATAAATAAATTTGATTATTAAAAAAATAATTCTAAATTAGTCATTGAAATAAAAAAAAGATCACAAAAAATATGTTTGATAAGGATTAAATTTACTCATATATGATTATATTTTTCAAAAAAATTATAAAATTAAATTAAAATTATATATATTTTTATTTTTGTTAGAAAAAATAATATATGTGAGGCATTTATTTATAAGTAAATGTATACTCTAAAAAATGACAAAGTTAAGAACCCTTTTTCTTATATTGAATTGTGAAAGTAGGAGGCAGGACAAAAATGAACATTTTAAAGAGATGAAAAGGCACACAAAGCACGAGGACTGGAAGCGCACGTGTGTGTGTATCTGACACACCAAAACTCCTTTTTCGTTTCTGCATTTCCCAACGCCTACCTTTCCACAGTACCAAACCCCACACGAATGGATTCTTGTCAGTTGCTGCACGTGTGAAATCAATCACTTATTTTAACTTGACGTACTCCTATAAAAAAAATAAAAAATTTGTGCTCTAATATAAGTGATAAATATTTATGTGATTATAAATCAATTTAATTTTAAAGTTAAATTGTTATTTAGATTTAGAGATATTCATTGTTCGATTTGAATCGATTATTAATTAAAATCAAAATCAAATCAGTCTAGTATATTTTTAAAATTTCTAAAATCAAATCAAACGAAAAAAATAACTATCGATTTGATACTGTTTTCTGGTTTTTTCCTATTTGAAAGTGTAATAAATTTTTTGAGGACATGTGCATCTCAATAAATACAAACAACTAGTACATGAACAATTCATAGAAAGTTACTATCGGTTCAATTAAGCAATAGTATAGTTATGACAACGCAAACAAAGTTATTCAATTAAGAGAGTGTGACTATCTTATGTGAGATAGGGTAGGTAAAGACTAAAGTAATAGATTTTGATAGACTTGGATTTAGGATTGTAAAGGTTTTAGAAAATGGTAAAGTTAAATACCTAATTTGATTAAAATTTAACAAAATAATTATCTTTTATATATGAATAATAGATAAAATTTATAAATCTAATTTATCGGTTCGATTTGATTATTTTTGCGGTTGAAATCAAATAGTGGCGGGTTTTCAATATATAAAATCAAACTTAACCTAATCAAGTCAAATCAAATCAGATATCATTTTTTTAATCGATTTGATTCAGATTGCAGTTCGATCTGATTTTTAAACCATAAGCATGAATAACCCTACTTAAAATAATATAAAAATATGTAATTTTTTTGGACCGACTTAAAAAGAATGTTAGACATATAAAATGAGAGTGTTTAGGATAGAGGGAGTAATTAGTATTTATTTCATTTTCTTGCTTATTCCATAAGTGTCTTTTGTAGTGTTTTACAAATTTTGATATGTTTAAAATTATATATAAAAAAAAATTAATACATTAATATATCTCTAAGATTATAAAAAAAAATGAGAAGTGATACATGATCACAAATATGTGGTTCAAATTTGGCCAGATATGTAGAAAGATCATACTAGTCTTTTTCTTTCAATATAAATTCTCTTTTCTTATTATTTTTTTTTTTGTTATTATTGAAGGTAATCAAAATGCTTGTTATTTTCTAAAATTACAATTTATTTAGAACACAAATTCTTAGATTTGGAATATCAAATGTCCTATTCATTGGGATATTATTTATCCTTCATTCTAGCTCACATACGTAGCATTCTTATTCTTACTATTTTTACGGTTGACTTTTTTTTTCTTGTCTTCGCAGCTCACTTTCTCTCCAAAAAATATATAAATAAAATAGAAGTTAGGAAAGAATTATATCGATCTTTAGGGATGACATCATACAATAATTTGATGAATGAAAATGAATGCGTTCATGAAGATTTACACTGCAGTTTAAATAATGATGTACATTTAAATAAGGAAGGAGAGATCAATAGAAAATACTACAAGGAAGTTGAGAACGATGAAAAGCATATTTTAGGAGACGGGTTTGAAGAATATGATGTTGATCATGAACTGTATGATACTTTCACCGAAGAGGATCGGATGTGAGTGTAGGTCCAATCTTTCGAATGCAATCTAGAGATAAAATTCTTTGTTTGCATTGTACAAAGAATATGCACGATTGAAAGACTTTTCTATTGTGAAAAGAAATTTCAACAATATAGATGGTGACACGGCTAAGTATATAACTTATTATTGTGATCGGGGCTAGAAATCACAAAGTTAAGTATATCAAAAAGACTAGCAATTGTAAAGGTAGAATCACTACCATTGTTGATAACAATGATTTTTGACATGTCTCTAAAGTTTTTAATGAGCACAATCATGATTTTCTCCCATCAATATCTCGGTTAATGACTGGTCATAGGTCGATTAGTCAACCTTTGAAGAATGATCTTGTAGCTCATGAATCTGGAATTAGACCCTTAAAGAGTATTAGTCTTATCAAGGTTCAGCCTGGTGGACCGCAAAATTCGAATTGCACTCCAAGGACGGTAGAATTATTATTTTAAAGAGTAGGAATTTGAAAATGTAAGAAAGGAAAATATGCAATCATTGCTTAACCTTTTTCATAAAATGCAAGTAAACGATAAAATGTTTTCTATTTAATAGAGGTTGTTAATAGGGGAAGGCTGCGAAATGTGATATCAGTGAATTAACATCGTAAGGCATCTTATGAGCACTTTATTGATACAATATACTTTGATACAACGTATCTTATGGATCGCTACAGTGTGTCATGTGCTTAATTTGTTGGCATTAATCACCTAGACAATCGATACTATTAGGATGCGCTCTCATGTCTCATGAAGATATCGTTAGTTATAACTGATATTTAAAACTCGGCTTGAGGCCATGGGAAATGTTCATCCATGTTCTATCATAGCCGATCAGTGTTCCAACATTAAGCCAATCATTGCGGAAGTGATGCTACATATTATACATACATAGATATTGTATTTGACACATATTCTCAAAGTTGCCTCTTTGTTTAAGTAGGCTTCCTGATTCTAAAATAACACATGAATAATTCAAGTTCATGATTCTTGATAATATTAGTGTTGAAAACTTTAAGATAACATAGAAATAATACATATTGCAAAGTATGATTTGCTAACAAGGAATCGGTTCAACAAGCTTTATATTGAATAGAAGAAATAAGTTCCCACATACCTTGACGTGTTCTTTTTCGTCGGTATGTTATCTACACAAAAAAGTAAAGGAATGCATACATTTTTTATGAATTTATTTTATATCAAATCACCTTGAAGTTGTTTGTGCACCAATACGAGTTAGCTATAAAAGTTAAGCATAATAAAGAATTGGAAGCAAAAATATTACGATCCAGAGTATACCCTAGATATGACACGACGAATAGGACCCCTAGAGGTCCTAAATTAGCCACTTGACCTAAACATGAAACTATGAAACATAACATAAAAGATTTATAACAATGGATAGAGATATAAATCTCAAACTCTTTAATACATAGATATTGACACTAAGTACATAACTGTAATAAAGTCATTTATGTGTGACAAAGCCTCTACTAATCATATTACGGTTAGGAAGAACCCTAAACCACGAATAAAGTTTGAAAATTGAAAAGACATCAAAAGAAATAAAGGCATATGGTGGAAAAATCTCCAAAACATGAGGACTCACCAAAATTCTGAAGCTACTGAACAATCCAACCTTTGAATGCACCAAGTATGAGAAAAATACATAAATGTGAACGTGGTAATATGAAAATTTCAAAATACGATGATGCATGACCAAGTAAATTAAAGCTTAACAAGCCAAAATCATAAATCATGGAACAAGGTCAATGCGACATTTGAAAAATTCGTAAGAAAGCTTAAATCAAATCATTGAGAAAATCATAAAAAAACCTTTGAACAAAACATAATTCTTTTGTGGGATGTTTACCATTAATCAATATAGACCATGTGATCTATAAAATGAAATGCAATGTCCTTTTCACACCGAAAAGAGATTTTCTACTTACCAAAGTAAGTACCATAAATTTTAGCTTAGGTGGATCCACTAGATGTGTTTTTCTAAGACAAATCCTACGGGACACGAAGTTAGGGACAAGGGAATCACTTATAGAGACATGGCCTCCACTAATAATGGAGCCTCCATTCTAAATTCCTCTAAGTTCTAAGTAAAATCTTAATGGACATATGCATAATCATAATCATATCATAATACTTGAAAATATAAGAATCTGGTAATACCAATCTAATCATAATTTTCATATCTAAGGTGGTATCTTAGAATACCTTCTTGTAAAATCATGATTTCACAAATTGTTCATAAAGACACTATCTAAACTTCTAAACCATAATCATCTTTGTCACAACATGGGAGCACCCCCTAAAAGTAACATGGCGTACTTGGCCTCTCGGAGGTCTTATACAAGCCCATAGTCATCATTTGTCGCATTGTCATAGGAAATTAGCAGAAAATTAAAACTTTTCATAGCACATCATATGCTAGAAACATCACTTCATATATATATAATATAAGTCACAATGCATAGTTAGACTGTAAGTCTCTTTTGCCATCTTAGACTCAACATCAATAGAATAGAATAGGGACACGGCCCTTATCAATATATAACAATAATTAAGCTATTACATAACTTTGAATATAAAAATGTCATAGGAATTCCTTGAATTATAAGGATCCCTTTCTTGATCTTGGGAAACACAGATCAAGCCCTTCACTTTAGAGATATCCTTTAAGCATCCATAGCCTACATTTTGCGTAAAAAGGTGAAGAAGAATGGTGTTAGTACAAGAATGCACTAAGTATGACAACCATGCAAAAACACGCATTTAAAGAGGACATTTTCCTTTAGAGATCTAAACATTGGCATAATAACACAATATACTTCACATACTTCATATGGACATGTACAATGGTCATAATCTCATATAAAGTCATACATTGTATTTAAGGTACATTAAGCATTTCACACACAGTAACCTTCTTTTACCTTAATGTAAGTCCTTACCCCCAAGTAACCCTCTAGTAACACTTGGTGCAATGCATGAATAGTGTCCCATTTCGCTACCCACACTCAAGCATCACATTAAGGTCACCAAGGTAAACATTCATACAACCATCATTAAATTAAGCACATACTTTCACATAAGCACCATATATCATGAAACACATAATTTACATATGACCCAACATACTTCAAGAACCACATATAAGATACATTCCAAGACAACATGCAAGTCAACACTACCAATAACATCATAAGAGGCAATAGTCAACAATAGCATACTTGGACTTCATTTCATAAGGACATAATAAGACCTTACTCAAAACCCCAATCTAAGCCTACTAGTGCAATGTACATATGAAGTCCCATAACCTCACACATACTTAGTAAACTCACAAAGAGTCCACAAGCATATCGTTTACTTCATACATCATCAAGACAAGTACATACAACTTCATACATTCCAAGTAAAACCATCATCATATAGTCAATGAGACCAACACTATGCATATAAGGTAAAACCTCATCATATAGACACATTAGGACTCATACCATGCATATTATCATACAATTAAGTCAATACCATAATGTCATGCATATAAGACATATTCATATTCATATACATATAGAACACCTTCCTAGAACTCCCTTAAAGAGCTACTTGTGCAATGCATAGGTAAAATCCCATACCCTCACCAACACTAAGAAACTTCCCTTAGGTTATCCTAGTTATGGATCATTACACAACTTCCATTGTTAAGTTTACTTTAGGGAAATCCTATCCTTAACCGACAATAAGACCATGTAAGTTAACCATGGTATTTGGTGTCATCCCCTTACAACGAAAGAGGGTATCTTACTTGCCAAGGTAAGACATGAATATCATTCTAGCATATTAGGTGGATCACTAGCTAGGTACTATGGGGCAACATGGTTATGGAACTAAGAGATATGTATTGGACCCTCTCCATGACCATTAGCATTGGAGTCCTCATCTCATGAGAAACCATGGGTGAATTTTCCTCCAAGGGAAGTCAACACCTCATGTGGACCCATAGGTGAAGTCTTGATCCAAGGAAAGTCAACACCTTATGAGAAACCATTGGTGAACAAGCCTTCCTCATTAGGAAGGGGCACCTCTCTCATTTGGTCAAGTTCACTCGGTGCTAAGCTAAATTCTCTTTATTGAAAAACCTTTATTAATATTATTTTCGTAAAATAGGCTTTAGTAGTATTAACCCCTTATATTCTTAGCTCATACGTTATAGATGAGAAGTATCCTTTCATCAACCTAAATCATGTGAGAAAACCTTTCACATGGACATAGCATATTCAAGCATAGTCTAGTTTAGAGTAAGATTGAGCAAACCTTTCAAAAGACCCTCTCTTTACTAGATCATCATACATATTTCATCCTGCATTCATTCTGTATATATAGTAATCACCTTAGGAACTATTCTATCAAGGTAGACATGTGCAATGTATAGGCAAAGGCCCATACCCTTACCTGTACTAGTTCACCTATCAAGTCATCCTAGTTAAGATACATATCATAATTCATGGACATATACATTACATGCATAGTAGTAGACATAAGTGCATATGAAAATTATCCTTTCATTAGACACCATGAACCTATACTACTCATAAGCATACATGAGATGTGTGTGTACATTGGACAACATGATCACATAATTGCTATCAATACAATATTGAGGCAACCACCCTCTTAAGACCACAATTCAAATTTATGCATAGAGCACACACCACATCATAGCATAGGAAACAAGACAACTTCTACATTTGCATTCTAGACTCTTATCATTGCCTAAGATCACACATTCATATAGGGGTACATAGGTAGGGTTCATTCACCATTAGAAATTCATCATAGGCAGCACATAGACAAAACCTAACCCTAACCACTTCATTCAAACGTTGAAGACACCATTAGCACCTAGCACATGATACTAGATTAAGAGACTAGGCATGTAACTTAATATTGTGTGATCATCATAACCACACATTCACAATACATCAATTTTCCTTCAAGGCCATGACCATAAAATATATAGATTGGCAAGAAAGTAAACACCACCACCATAAGTGGACCATACCAAACAATGTCCTACAAGGCCAATTCAACTATCAATTCTATAGAAAAGTAGAAGAAGTAGAGCAAACTCACCAATTCTCCAAGCTTTGACCATCATTGATCAATACTAATAATTCATCAATAATACATGTATAAGGCATTAGCTAAAAGTACACTTACATAAACGAAATCACAATTCAATCATCATAGAATTAAGATCACATTATGTACACTACATCATCAATTCTATAGAAGGTAGAGGAATATAAGTCAAACTTACTAAATTTCTAAACCTTGATCCTCATTGATCACTTTTCCATAATTCACCATCAATTCACATAGAAGACAGTAGCTATAATCAATTTATCACAATCGAATCACACTACAATCAACCTAACATCAAGATCACAATAATCACAATATAGGCTAAATTGAGAAATTGAGAGGATCAAGGGTTCATCATGAAGTTGGATTGAAAATCACATTAAAAATAGTATAAAATCAACAATTCATCATAAGCATGCTTTTGAAATCAATTTGAGAAAGAACCCATGGCTATATTAAAAGATATGAAGTTTTGATCATGAATTCTCTTTGAAAACCTTTGAAGGAACTCTCTAGATGAATGGATATCTAAATATGAAGGATCACCATACCTCATTATAGGAGAAAACCACGAAAACTTGATGAAGAAACCATCACAATCCATCAACCAACCTGTTCTTGAGCTTCATCTCCAATGGAGGTTTCTAGAGAGGTTTTGTTTTGAGAAGGAAGATGAAATTTGAAGAATGGATTGTGAATGGGTTTCATGTTATTAACTAACTTAATATACCTAAAATACCCCATAATAACCGTCCATAGTAATTTAGGAACGTGGGTTGAATTTCCCGTTCACCCCTTTAATGAAATATTGTGTTGCAGCAAAATGTAGGCACCAAACGATGGCAACAAGCTATGCCTCGTAGACCCATCGATGGGTCGTACTGGCAAACTTCGTTTGGATCTGAGGCTCAACACTTGGGTATTAAGCTCCCCAGGATAAGTATGGGTCTACGCCATCCATACGACGGGGCGTCACCTTGTCTACGGGACGTCGATTCTGGACGTAGATTGACACTGTCTAGGCAGTCTTTGGGTCCTCCTCAAGGAACCTTTGGGTGGTCCTTGGGGATCATGCCCGGACATTTCCACTGTAAATACGATCATTAACATGTTAAGGACCTACATATCAATTTGAGCATCAAATAACACTTAAAACATGACAAGGCACACTAGAACACACTAGCACGTCTCAAAGCTAACTTTAAAATTCGGCCGTCATCGGACGTTCTTGGACGTTTGACCTCCAAATCACTTAAAATCAAGTATGCATACTTAAAAACACTTATTTAACACATTATTAACCTTTTTAGACACATGTGAGGCTCTAAGAACCTTAGCTCATTTGAGAGACCTTACAATATCCCCCACTTGGGAACATTCGTCCTCGAATGACACTTGAAACATTTTTAAAACACTTTCAAGGGCTCAATGAACCATAGGGAAAATCAAAACATTAAACACATAAACACATAAAAGTCAATGCACCAAACTTACAAGGAACACCAACTTCAAACCATTTTGCACTCAATGCAACACAAACAAGCAAAACCTTTATTCACTCACTCCTTAATGCATCAAACTCATAGGCTATTATCATGTTCATAGGAGGAACATCCTTCTCCGAATCATAACATGGTCTTAACATCTCGTTTCATTAACAGTTCATTATGCAACAACCTTTAAGTCACATAGGCAGATTCACACCACTCAAGAAGCAATCGAGTCACTCACACTAGACACACATAGATCATGAGTAATGTAGATCAACGAAGACCTTTACCATTTAGTCATAGTACCATTAAGGCCATACTTAACATCATCATGTTTTGTTATGTTTATGTAGGAATGTCTTTCTCCCTAAAATACTCACATGTTATCATGAGTTCTACACAAGCAATGCACAAAGGTCAATTCACTTTTAAGGAAACTTCTCCACTTTTAACCAAAGCATGCTCATACTCTCTTCCTAATGAAGTCAACATGGTAAATCACACCACACACATCACAACAATAGGAAGTCATTACACATAGTTTCAAGTCATAGCATGGCACTAGTTTTCATAAACATGCATCAATTTAGGAAAATTCTTGCAAATTATAGGCACTCATCAAGAGCACTAGCTAAACATGCTATCAATTCTCAAGAGTGAGCCTACATTAACACTTCCCAAATCACAAAAGTCACACATTTTTAAGAGACTCGTAATTTTTCATTTACAGGGAGCTCAAGTTCTCATTGATGGCTTAAAATACCACACGTTATAAGTGACATCAAACATGCTCCTTACATTATCTCATGAAGTTAAATGCACAACTAACATATCAAGATGCACAATCAATATGAGAACATATGAATTTGATCAACAATCCTTTTTCATGCCATTTAGAACCTTCAAAACATGCTTAACATAGTGTCAATTAAGGCATACATAACATATGGAGAAATGCAACTCATACTTATATGCAAAAATACCATCATGAACAACTTACTAGTGACTCTTTAGTTTTGAGCTCAAGTAAGAATAGAAGGACAAGATAGGGATATCTACAACTTACTACTCACATCATCATCCCCCATTTAGGGTAAACCCAATTAAGAGCAACTTATCTCAACCATAAAAGAACCTTAACTTACAAACCTTAACAACTATGCACATAATCCCTCCCTTGGGATCTAAGCTCATGCACACCCTTCATCAACATCACCTAACAGTGATTCTCAACCTAGAGAAGTTCAAGGTAATTCAACATAGGAACATCAAGGGTACTCAAAATCTTACTATCTAGGCACATTATCCCCCACTTGGGGTAAGACTAATCACATCATGCCCTTAAACACCAAGATCAAGGCAAGCCAAGACTAAAATTTTCATACTCTTCACTCAAGAAGGTTTAACATCATTAAGGGTTTTCACTCCTAATCTCATATCAAGGAGCCTACTAACTCAATCATCAAGGGCAATACCTCAAGCCTCATCATTCCTCTAAGTTCAACACCTAAAGGAAATCCATAATGATCAAGTTAGGTCATGCTACCCAATCACATAGGGACTCAACTACACCATGCATACTAAGGGTCATGAAAACCTTTGGGGGAAACAATAGAGGAGACTTGGCCATGAAGACCTCTTTCTTTTCTTTCAACAATAGGGCAAGGTAACTTCTAGGTCATTCCAA
This sequence comes from Solanum lycopersicoides, assembly GCA_022817965.1. Lineage (NCBI taxonomy): Eukaryota > Viridiplantae > Streptophyta > Magnoliopsida > Solanales > Solanaceae > Solanum > Solanum lycopersicoides. The sequence goes on from CM040623.1 coordinate 45,884,358, forward strand.
CCTACATTATCACCTTACAAGGTAAATACACTACCTCCACTTCTAGGATCAAGTCTACACAAAAGACTCCAATCCATACAAGGCAACTATGAAGAATCACTCACATAAAAAGACAACATTTAAACCATTACACATATATAAAGGCAACAAGCATCTTTAGCTATTTACCACACTTCTTCAAAGCATTTCAAGCCTAAACCATAACATTAGACTATCATCATACAAAATCATGAAGCAACTTGTCATCCCAAAAGGGAACTCATTTCAACCATAACAACTCTTAATAAGCTATAACCATATCATATCATAACATAAATCTTCACATAACACCTTATTTCTCATAAATCCCATATAAAGCCATAATTGGCACCACATCAACACATGTCAAATGCACCTTCATATAAACTTATCAAACCATAAAATCAAGATAAGCATCAAAACTCACCTTTTCTCCCTCAAGAATAGAGATACCATCTCATCCAAGAAATCACATCTAAAAGACCACCGGACAAAAAAACATAAGAGAGATATCATATGGAGTTAAGTTCTATGGAACGACATGAGAATAGTGACATAAAAGTGAAACTCTATCTTCCTATAGCCTCTTGCTCATAGATGTGTTGCGACTCACCAGCGATGAACAAGACTCTGCTAGACGTGGCAATATGAGACTTTTGGACCCTAAGACCACTTTTATAACCTCATGCTCTGATACCACGTTTGTCACGATTGGAGAGCACCCCCTAGAAGTAAAATGGTGTACTTGACCTCCCGGAGGTCTTATACAAGCCCATAGTCATCATTCATCGCATTGTCATAGAAAATTAGCGAAAAATTAAATTTTTTCATAGCACATCATATGTTAGAAACATCACTTCATATATATATATAAAATATAAGTCATAATACATAGTTAGACTCAAAGTTTCTTTTGCAATCTTAGACTCAACATCAATATAATAAAATAGGGACACGTCCCTTATCAATATATAACAATAACTAAGATATTACATAACTTTGAATATAAATGTCATAGGAAATCCTTGAATTATAAGGATCCTTTTCTTGAGCTTGGGAAACACATATCAAGCCCTTCACTTTAGAGACATCCTTTAAGCATCCATAACTTACACTTTGTGTAAAAAGGTGAAGAAGAATGGTGTTAGTACAAGAATGCACTAAGTATGACAACCATGCAAAAACACACATTTAAAGAGGACATTTTTCTTTGGAAATCATGCAACATACCTTTTGAAAGAAACTTCATAAACATTGACACAATTACACAATATACTTCACATACTTCATATAGACATGTACAATGGTCATAATCTCATATAAACTCATACATTGCATTTAAAGAACATTAAGCATTTCACACACAGTAACCTTCTTTTACCTTACTGTAAGTCCTTACCCCCAAGTAACCCTCTAGTAATACTTGGTGAAATGCATAAATAGTGTCCCATTTCACTACCCACACTCAAGCATCACCGTAAGGTCACCAATGTGAATATTCATACAACCATCATTAACATAAGCACTTACTTTCACATAAGCATCACATATCATGAAACACATAATTTACATATGACCCAATATACTTCAAGAACCACATATAAGACACATTCCAAGACAACATGCAAGTCAACACTGCCAATAACATCATAAGAGGCAATAGTCAACAATAGCATACTTGGACTTCATTTCATAAGGACATAATAAGACCTTACTCAAAACCCCAATCTAAGCCTACTAGTGCAATGTACATGTGAAGTCCCATAACCTCACACATACTTAGTAAACTCACAAAGACACCACAAGCATATCGTTTACTTCATACATCATCAAGACAAGTACATACAACTTCATACATGCCAAGTAAAACCATCATCATATAGTCAATGAGACCAACACTATGCATATAAGGTAAAACCTAATCATATAGACACATTAGGACTCATACCATGCATATTATCATACAATTAAGTCAATACCATAATGTCATGCATATAAGACATATTCATATTCATATACATATAGAAAACCTTCCTAGAACTCGCTTCAAGAGTTGTTTGTGCAATGCATTGGTAAAGTCCCATACCCTCACCTATACTAAGCAACTTCCCTTAGGTTATCCTAGTTAGGTCTCATTATATTACTTCCATTGTCCATTTTACTTTAGGTAAATCTTAGACTTAACCGATAATAAGACCATGTAAGCTAACCATGGAATTTGGTGTCATCCCCACACACCAAAAGAGGGTTTCTTACTTGCCAAGGTAAGACATGAATATCATTCTAGCATATTAGGTGGATCCACTAGCTAGGTCTTATGGGGCAACTTAGTTATGGAACTAAGAGATATGTATTGTAACCTCTCCATGCCCATTAGCATTGGAGTCCTCATCTCATGAGAAACCATGGGTGAATTTCTTCCAAAGGAAGTCAACACCTCATGTGGACCGATAGGTAAAATCTTCCTCCAAGGGAAGTCAACACCTCATAAGAAACCATTGGTGAACAAGCCTTCCTTATTAGGAAGGGGCACCTCTCTCATTTGGTCAAGTTCACTCGGTGCTAATCTAAATTCCCTTTATTGAAAAGCCTTTATTAATATTATTTTCGTAAAATAGGCTTTAGGAGTATTAACCCCTCATATTCTTAGCTCATAGGTTACAGATGAGAAGTATCCTTTCATCAACCTAAATCATGTGATAAAACCTTTCACATGGACATAGAATATTCAAGCATAGTCTAGTTTAGAGTACGATTGAGAAAACCTTTCAAAAGACCCTCTCTTTACTAGATCATCATACATATTTCATCATGCATTCATTCATGTATATATATAGTAATCACCTTAGGAACTATTATATCAAGGTAGAGATGTGCAATGTATGGGCAAAGGCCCATACTCTTACCTATACTAGTTCACCTATCAAGTCATCCTATTTAAGAAACATATCATACTTAATGGACATATACTTTACATGCATAGTAGTAGACATTAGTACATATGAGAATTATCCTTTCAATAGACAACATGAACCTATACTACTCATAAGCATACATGAGATGTGTGTGTGTACATTGGACAACATGATTACATAATGACTATCAATACAATATTGAGGCACCCACCCTCTTAAGACAAGAATTCACATTCACACATAGAGTAACATCATAGCATAGGAGACAAACAACTTCAATATTTTCATTCTAGACTCCTATCATTGGCTAAGATCACACATTCATATAGGGGTACATAGGTAGGGGTCATTCACCATTAGAACTTCATCATTGGCAGCACATAGACCAAACCTAACCCTAACCACTTCATCTAAACGTTGAAGACACCATTAACACCTAGCACATGATACTAGATTAAGAGACTAGGCATGTAACTTCATATTGTCATACAAGGCCAAGTAAACACCGCCACCATAAGTGTACCATACCAAATAATGTCATACAAGGCCAATTCAACTATCAGTTCTATAGAAAAGTAGAAGAAGTAGAGAAAACTCACCAATTCTCTAAGCTTTTATCATCATTTATCAATACTCATAATTCATCAATAATACATGTATAAGGCATTAGCTAAAATTACACTTACATAAACAAAATCAATATTCAATCATCATAGAATTAAGATCACATTATGTACACTACATCATCAATTCTATAGAAGGTAGAGGAATGTAGGTCAAACTTACCAAATCTCTACACCTTGATTCTCATTTATAACTTATCCATAATTTACCATCAATTCACATAGAAGACAATAGCTATAATCAATTTATCATAATTGAATCACACTACAATCAACCTAACATAAAGTTAACAATAACCACAATAGATGCTAAATTGAGAAATTGGGAGGATCATGGGTTCATCATTAAGTTGGATTGAAAATCTCATTAAAAATAGTAGCAAATCAACAATTCATCATAAGCATGCATTTGAAATCAATTTGAGAAAGAACTCATGGCTAGATTGAATGATATGAAGTTTTAATCATGAATTCTCTTTGAAAACCTTTGAGAAAACTCACTAGATGAATGGATATATAAAGATGAAGAATCACCATACCTCATTATAGGAGAAAACCCCGAAAACTTGATGAAGAAACCATCACAATCCATCAACCAACCTGTTCTTGAGCTTCATCTCCAATGGAGGTTTCTAGAGAAGTTTTGTTTTGAGAGGGAAGATGAAATTTGAAGAATGGATAAGGAATGGGGTTTCATGTTATTAACTAACTTAATATACCTAAAATACCCCATAATAACCGTCCATATTAATTTAGGAACGTGGGGTGAATTTCTCATTCTCCCCTTTAATGAAACAGTGTGCTGCAGCAGAATGCAGACACCAAACGACGGCAACAAGCTACGCCTTGTAGACCCATCGATGGGTCATACTGGCAACCGTCGTTTGGGTCTGAGGCTCAACACTTGGGGCTTAAGCTCCCCAGGCTAAGTATGGGGCTACGCCCTCTAGACGACGGGGCGTCACCTTGTCTTCGGGGCATCAATCCTAGACGTAGATTCACACTGCCAATGCATTGTCTAGGCAATCTTCGGTTCCTCCTCAAGGACTCTTTGTGTGGTCCTTGGGGAGTCTTGCCTAGAAATTTCCAACGTAAATACAATCATTAACATGTTAAGGACCTACCGTTTCAATTTGAGCATCAAATAACACTTAAAACATGACTAGGCACACTAGAACACACTAGCACGTCTCAAAGCTAACTTTCAAACGTCATCAGACGTTTTTAGACGTTTGACCTCTAAATCACTTCAAATCAAGTATGCATACTGAAAAACACTTAGTTCATTTTGAGAAACCTTACAATCTTTCATAGTGAGAAAATATTTCATCAATCATTTTGATACTTTTTCGAAATATCATTTATTCTTTACCTAAATTTCATGATGCATGCATAATTTCATAATCATAATACATAATATATATATATATATATATATATATATATATATATATATCATCGGTTCATATGAAATTATTTGAAATATATATAGTTGAATCAAACCATGCATCATAAGATCAAATATATACAACTAAATCAAAATTATTTGAACCCATGAAGAATCACACGGAACCTAGAAAATTGGGTAGAATCAAAGGAGAAATTGAGTTTATTTTGGACTCAATGGATGAATCCATTGATAAAGTTCCCTCATACCTTGGGTAAACAAAACACTAAAATTTCAAGAGGAAAAAACCTTGGTCTTTGAAACCATAACTTTTCATTGAGAGCCTTGAGAGAGAATTGGAGAAGATGCACAAGAGGTTAAGCGTTTGAGTGATTTGGGAGGGAATGATTAGATTTTCAGAGTAAAAGTAGTTAGAAATTATTTATGATATCAAAACGACGTAATTTAGGAGTTTAAAGGATAGGAATTTACCCAAATAACGTTGACAAAACATTTTTAAAGGACTCTACAGTTTGACCTATGGCCCGTAAGACTTCCTGGTCAGTTGTAAAGCTATTACTAGACTAAGATTTTGGACATATTTCCACAGTACCTTCTTATGATTTTTCAATACTTCTATGACTCGTAGCATCCTCTCGTTAAACCAAAAATTAAATCTAAAATTTTACCAATTCTGAATTACTTCTTTAGACACTTTTGACGATCCGTACAAATTTCTATAGTCCATTCTATTAGTAGTAGACCCTCATCTAGGACTTGACATTTTAAAAAATCTCAACTCAACTTCTACAACCCTTTTCTATGGTCGTAGAACTTTCTATGGACTATAGACAAGTCCTTACAAACTGGCACTAGATCAAATTCTACAAGTTTTCCTTTCAAATTTCAATAACCAGTTTTTGAGGTTTTACAATATCTATCCCTTAGGACATTCTTCCTCGAATGAGATTCAACTAGCATGACTAGAGTAAAAAGATCTTAAAAACTCAACGTGGATGCTAATCACATCAAAATGTATATAAATAAGAACCAATCGACTCTTAGATAAAACATAAACTTTATACAAGTTTTGATGAATCATGAATGTATATGGAAACATGAGAAAGACTAAATCACATGAATCTAAAACAATAAACATGTCACAATCCAAACCATACCCTAGGTGTAACATGATGTATAGGATCTAGAGGAGGCCCTACTGTCACAATCGGGGAGAACCACCTAGACGTAACTGGCGTCTTCGTCCTCGAAGAGGCCTTAGACTAGCCCTTAGCATACATCATGACATATCATAGGTAGAAAAAATGCATAAAATTTATAACTTTTACATATGAAGTATACTTAGACTTCTCATTTATCTTTATATGAAGTTCACATAGACTTCTCCTTTAGAAACATTATCAAATTCATCAACATACTCTATTATTGTCTCACACATAACCATCTATTAGAGAATTACAAAGTTTGGGACAAAGCCCTTACTCTATTAAAATATGTCTCATATAGACTTACAACAAAGTATCAAAGATAAGAAAAGAACAATTGTCTTAGACATAGTCAATTAGAAAAGCTAGAATAATGGCCTCATCCTCGGACTTGAGGACTCACCAACAACTTGGGATAATATCCAAGTCTTCCTTGAAAATGGACTTGAAGCTCTTCGATGGCCCGAATCTACATTTTTGTAGAAATAGAAAGAATATGGATTAGTACAAACCACATGTACTAAGTTTGGAAACATATGCAAGTAAAACCTTTGAAGACATGCACAAAAGGGACATTTTCTTTTAAAAGCATGCTAATTCAATTTGAAAGACTTTATGCACGCACAAGAGCATATACAAGTCAATGATCACAACAACATTAAGACATGTTCATATTCATATACAAGGATAACATCATCATAAAGTCATATCAGCATTTCATGTTCTAGAATTCATATTATCAAAGCATACAAGACCCTTACTCATAATCCCAAATCAAGCCTACAAGTGCAATGCTCATGTGAAGTACCATACCCCTACATCAGTCAAGTAAATAAGAAAAGAGACCATAAGAAATGCCTTTACCTCATATAACATAACATCATATGCAGTCATCATCATACATAGCAATTTAGACCAACATTATGTTCATCAAATGAAACCAGCATCATATAAGAGCAACATTATATAGAACCAAAATTATACATTTCATTCATAACATAAGTGCATAAGAACTCCTCCTAGGACTACCCTCAAGGCCAACTTGTGCAGTGCATAGGCAAAGTCACATACCCTTACCTACACTAAGTAGTACCCCTTAAGTCATCCTAGTTAGTGATCATCTTTATTACTTTCATTCATTCATTATACTTTCGTGAACATTCGCCATAACCGACAATAAACCATGTGAGATAAACATGGAATCCGGCGTCATGAAACCCTACATCAAAAGAAGGTGCTTTACTTGCCAAGGTATAAGCATACATGCACATATCATTCTAGGTGGATCGACTATCTAGTCTTCCTATGGGGGCACATAGTTAAGGAACTAGGAGGTTTGCTAGAAATTCTTTTATGCACATTTACATTGTATTCTCCATCTCATGAGAACAATAGTGAACCTACCTTTCCTCTTGGGAAGGAATACCTCTGATATCTAGTTCGCTCGGTGCTAAGCTAAAGTCCCATTTTGAAATGTCTTTAAGCCATCCTTTACATTAGTTTATAGTATATGACTTAGGAGACTAACCCCTTGTATAATCATGATCATAGCTCTTAGGTTTAGAATGAGAACTTCCTTTTATTACAACCCAACATTAAGTTAGATCATCACATCATAGTCATAATAGTAAGGTAAACAAGAGAATCACTTTCAATCTTGCATGATCATACCCCTATCATGACCTCACATTCAACATATCCATAACATGCCATCATATTCATCATATCATCATCTTCCTATTCTATTCACATATTCATACTTTAACTGAACATCATTAAGAATAAACCAACATAATTGAAGTAAAGTATTCATGATCTTAAAAGTCTTACCAATGGCTTCCAAGAATCTCCTTCAAGATCTTAACCTCAATTTCACAACATTTATCCAATAATCCAGTCACCATCATCATATAATAGTAAATTAACAATGGCATATCCAATAACAACAACCCTAATTATCTACAAACCTAATTCATAGTTAGGGTTAGGGAAAAGGGGTCATTTATGGATATTTAAGGGAAATTAGGTCTAAGTCTAAAGAACTAAAACAATCTACCAATAAAAATCACAATATATCAATATAATTTATTTTAATATCACATTAAACCAACTTGAAAGATAACCCACGAAATTGGATGAAAACCATAATTTTGAAGAACATAGAAATCAAATCTTTGAAGAGCCTCTTGGGGAAAGGAATCCCAAGAGTGAATAACTTCCGTACCTTGTAAATTCATAGAGAATTTTAGAAGAAATCCTTGATCTTGAAGCCCTAATGAAGCTTGACCTTGGTCTTCAATGGGGGTCTTTGGGGTAGTGAGAGAAAGTAGAGAGAAGTGAGAGTTAATTTGGATTTTGGGAAATTATGTGGTGTTAGGTTAGTTTAATTAGGTATAACCCTTTTTATAGTCCCCAAATAACTAATTTAACCACCCTTAATGATTAATTAATTAACTAACTAATTAACTAAACTCCCTTAACTTAACCGAAACTTAGCAGTGAAGTGGGGTCTCAATCGACGAGACCCCGTCGACGAGGTGTCGATCCAACCACAGAACGTACTGGTCAGTTGTGGTTTGGATAAGAGACTGGATTTTTGGGGCTTTTTTGGAGGATTCTAAGTGTAGACCAACGATACCAATCGACGGTCCATCGTTTGCCCCTCGTGGTTCACACTATTTTTTGACAGCTTTTAAGGGTCAAATGCTGGGTCCTCCTCAAGGACCCTTAGGGTGGTCCTTGGAGAGTCGTACGCGGACGTTTCGACCCTAAACAAACTCTAATATGTATTGTAAACCTTTTCACCAAATTTCAATTTTATACGACTCTTAAAACCCCTTGAAACACACCAAGGCACACTAGCTCAATTTCACTAGTCTCCGGACGTCGTGGTCGTTTCTTGACGTTTTTATTCTAACACTTCCTAATTAAGTTTATTACCTTTGTTTAAGCTTATAAACACTATTTTAAGGCATAGTTCATAAAGTAAGGCTCTAGACTAAGTCATGGAACTTCCGGAGTGTTACATTATCCCCCTCTTAGGAACATTCGTCCCCGAATAACACCTAAAACATTTTATAGAGAGATAAAAGACTCAATACTAGCAGCCCAACCAACAACAACAACATGAATATAATCATCATGAGTCGCAGCTCATAGGAGGAACACTCAACTCCATTCCACACAAAATCAAAGCACTACACATAGAAACTCAATCCACATTTCATCACATATAAGAGCTTACCATTTCATATCACATAATGAGGAACTACCTTCTCAATTTCAATGTGAGATCAAAATGAACATCAAAGAGTTAACATGCAATTCTTCTTCTCAAGACCATAACAAAACATGCTCACTACAATCTCATGAAAGAAATTATACACATTACATATGGGTGCAAGTAGAATATAAGAGCATTTTTCATGAAAAATCATTTTAGCATGAACCTCTACGAAGATATCCACATACTTAGAAAAACAAATCAAGTTCCACATTATTCATAATTTTTTTTATTTTAAGAGGAACTACTAACCTCAACTTTGATTAGGAGTAAGACGAAATATATGAGGGTAGCGGGACTTCAAGTCGTCCTCGACCTCCCATGTTGCACCCTCAACTAGATGGTTTCTCCATAGGACTTTTATGGAGACAACCTCTTTGTTCCTCAACTTTTTGAATTGACAATCTAGGATCTCAACCGGAACCTCTTCATAATAAAGGTTCTCATTCACCCCTAACCTTTTAATAGGGAGAATAGACACCGGGTCGCCTATACATTTCTTGAGAATAGAGACATGAAATACAGGATGAATCGGGGCTAATTCACTTGGTAATTTCAACTCATAAGCAACTTTCCGAACCCATTTTAATATCTCATAAGGACCCACATACCGGGGACTAAGTTTCCCTTTTTTACCAAAGCTGATCACCCCTTTCATGGGTGAAATCTTCAAGTAGACCCAATCACCTATTTCAAACTCAAGGTCTCTTCTTCTATTGTCGGCATAAAATTTTGGCCGACTATAGGCTGTTTTCAACCTATCTCTTATCATTTGAATTTTTTGCATAACCTCATAGATTATATCGGGACCAAGAAGTGAAGACTCACCTACCTCAAACCACCCAACCGGAGACCTATATCTCCTACCATAGAGTGCTTCAAAAGGTGCCATAGAAATACTGGAATGGTAGCTATTATTGTAGGAGAACTCTATCAACGGTAGGTGATCATCACAACTACCCTTGAAGTCAATGACGCAAGCCCTCAACATATTTTATAGGGTTTGGATGGTACGCTCCGCTTGGCCATCCGTTTGAGGATGAAAAGCGGTGCTAAGTTTCACTTTAGTACCTAATCCCTTTTGGAAAAACCTCCAAAAACGAGAAGTGAATTGGGCACCTCTATCCCAGATGATGGACAAAGGGATCCCATGCAAACTCACAATCTCATTAAAGGACAATTAGCATATTCCTCCGCCGAATAAGTAGATTTGACGGGGATAAAATGAGCAGATTTCGTCAATCTATCAACGATAACCCATATGGCATCATTTTGCCTCCATGTAAGGGGCAAACCTACAATGAAATCCATGTTGATATCTTCCCATTTCAAGTAGGAACATCCATTACTTGAGTTAACCCTCCCGGTCTTTGATGCTCGACCTTAACTTGTTCACAATTCGGACACTTAGCCACAAACTCTGTTATATCCCTCTTCAAACCGTCCCACTAATAGACCTCTTGAATATCACAATACATTTTGGTGGCCCTCGGATGAATAAAATATCGGGAACCATGAGCTTCTTCCAAATTTGTATTCTCGGGTCATCTATATCTGGTACACACAATCTACCATGGTACCTAAGTACCCCTTCCCCCCTTGGGAGAATGATTCATTGAACTTACTAAGAACCAATTCCTTCAACTCCATCAATAGAGGATCAATATGTTGCTTAGACTTCACCTCAACCACTAAATATGATTTGGAGTTATGATGAACCATGAAACCTCCTTTTGGAGAATCTTCTAACCGAACACCCAACCGGGCCAATCTATGAACATCTTTCACTAGCTCTTTCTTACCTTCTTCAACATGAGCCACACTATCCATAGTCATTCAACTTAAAGCATCCGCAACCACATTGGCCTTGTCGGGGTGGTAGAGGACACTCATGTCGTAATTCTTCGAGAGTTCCAACCACCTTATTTGTCGTGGATTCAACTCCTTTTGAGATAAAACATATTGAAGATTCTTTTGGTCAGTTAAGACATCCACATGTACCACATGTACCCCATATAGGTAATGCCTCCATATTTTCAAAGCAAACACTATGGCCGCTAATTCAAGATCATGAGTTGGATACTTCTTCTCATGCACCTTGAGTTGTCTAGAGGCATATGCTATCACCTTACCATGTTGCATGAGAACACAACCCAAACCTACTCGAGAAGCGTCGCAATACACCACAAACCCTTTGGTACCCTCCGGTAAGGTCAACACCGGAGCGTAGGTAATCTTATCTTTCAAATCTTGGAAGCTTCTTTCACAAACTTCCGATCACTCAAACTTGACTTTCTTTTGAGTTAGTGGTTTCAAAGGAGAAGCAATAGATGCAAACCCATCAACAACCCTTCTATAATACCCGGCTAGACCCAATAAACTTCTAATATCAATTGGAGTCAAAGGTCTAGGCCAAAATTCTTAACCGCTTCCGTTTTCTTCGAATCGACCTCTATACCCTCATTTGAAACAATGTGACCAAGAAAAACAATCGATCTCAACAAAAATTCACACTTACTATATTTAGCAAAAATTTGATGTTCCTTGAGGACTTGCAATGCAATCCTCAAATGGTTCATATGATCATTCTCACTCAGAATATACCAAGATATCATCAATGAAGACAACTATAAAAAAATCAATGTAATTCTAGAACACTCTATTCATAAGGTCCATAAAAGCTGTCGGGGCATTTGTTAACCCAAAAGACATGACTAAAACCTCAAAATGACCATACCTAGTTCAGAAATCCATTTTAGGAATGTCTTCACCTCTCACCCTAAGTTGGTGATATCCTGAACACAAATCAATTTTCAAAAAGTAACTCGCTCCTTGGAGTTGATCAAACAAATCATCAATCCTAGAGAAAGGATACCTATTATTTATAGTAACCATGTTCAATTGCTGGTAGTGAATACACATTCTAAGAGACCCATATTTCTTTTTCACAAATAATACTGTAGCGCCCCATAGAGATATGCTTGGTTGTATAAAACCCTTGTCAAGCAAATCCTTGAGTTCAGACTTCAACTCTTTCAACTCGACCGGATCCATCCGAAAAGGAGGAATTGATATGGGTTTTGTATCCGACAACAAATCTATGCCGAAGTATATTTCCTGTTCGGGAGGAATTCCAGGTAAATCATCAGGAAAGAATTTTGGAAAATCCTCCACTACGGGGACCGACTCTTAAAGAGGAGCTTCGTACCCAAGGTCCTTGACCCACACAATATGGTAGAGACATCCTTTAGAAATCATTTTACAATCTTTTAGAGACAAAATTATTCGACCTCTAGGGATTGAGTTTCCCCCCTTCCGTTCTAAGACGGGTTCATTAGGAAATTGGAACTTAACTACCCTCGTTCTACAATCGATGGAAGCAAAACAAGCATGTAACCAATTCATCCCCAATATGACATCAAAGTCCAACATATCAAGTTCTACCAAATTGACCAATGTAACTCTACTAGAAAATAATATGGGACAACTCATAAAGACTCTTTTAGCAACAACGGAGTCACCCACTGGGGTAGTAACCAAAAAATGTTCATTTAAGACATCGGGTAACACATCAAACTTCATGGCCACTAAATGAGTTACAAAAGATAAAGTGGCAACAGGATCAAGCAATGCATAGACATTAATGGAAAATACTTGTAACATACCGGTGACACATCTGAAGAATACTAGAGAGGAGAGCATAAAAGTGGTTCTTCTTAGGAGCATTGGAACTAGGACCGCTTTCTTGTGCTTAGTTATTCCCCTTTCCTTGACATTTACCATAGGACAATATCTCACCTTATGGACACTTTTCCTCAACCAAAGCAATTATCCGTTCCCACTAGACATTCACCCACATGTTTCTTACCACATTTCCCACAATTAGGCTTCTCACTAGGTGAATCACCACCTCTTCCCCTTTTTAATCTAGGGTTAGACACCCTATCATTACGATCTTTGGGGAAATTAGAAGGAAATTGGTTGGAGAACCTCTTCTTGAACTTAGGTTTGTCTTGAAATTCCAACTTACCCTTAGAAGTACGTCCTTCACAAGACCACGCCCTCTTAGCAACCCTAATCTTCCTCTTAAGCCTACTCTCCTCAACTTGTTCAGCATGCACCATCAAATGAGAAATGTCCATGTTGTCATGAAGCATCGCCGAACGACACTCTTCCACTAGATTATCGGACACTCCCTTCACAAAATGGTTCATTTCATCCCTCGGATTTGACACCAAGTAAGAGGCATATTTAGACAACTTAGTGAATTACAAGGAGTATTCTATCACACTCATACCTCCTTGACGAAGGTTGATGAACTCTTCCACTTTAGCCTCCCTTTTGTCCCTTGGGAAGAACCTATCAAGAAAAGCCCTCCTAAAGACTTCCCAACTTATAGGATCCGCTCATAAAGCCCTATTGTCCCTCCATTGAGTATACCAAGTTTGAGCCACATCCTTGAGTTGATAAGTAGCAAGCTCGACCTTCTCATTTGAACTCACCCCTATAGCATACAAGATCTTAAAGACATCATCAAGAAATTCTAGGGGTTCTTCATTCACCTTAGACCCAAAGAACATTGGAGGGTTCATCCTAGTGAAGTCCCTCAAGTGAGAAGCCATGGTACTAGCAATTTGGTGCACACGGGGTCCAACTTTCTGGTTTGCTTGAGTCGTCATAGCTTGAACTTTTGTAGCTATGACTTGAGCTTGAGTAGTCATGACTTGAGGCAAACTTAGGAAATCTGACATTATCTCTCCATCCTTAATAGCCAGAGGATTGAACGAAGTTTGGTCACCCAAAGGAACTTGTTCTTTAGGAGGAGCTTGATTGCCTTGTAGAGAGCTTGATTGTCTTGGGGAGGATCTACCGCATTAGCAATCTCTTCTTCAACTCTTCTTGAGGCTTCCCTTCTAGTAGTCATAGAATATAACCACAAGAAAAGGGTTAGATGAAAAGGACACATAGAGTTAAGACTCTTGAGGTACGACATAGGATTACCAAGAAGATGAGAATTTCCTAAGCATCACATAGCCTCTCATCCATAAGTGCGGCACGCTTCACAATTATGAACAAGACTCTACGTAGACGTGGTTTAGTGAGACATCAATCTTAATATTACTCAACCTCATACTTTGATACCAAGTTTGTCACGACTGATGAGCACCCCCTAGACGTAACTGACATCTTCGTCCTCAAAGAGGCCTTAGACTAGCCCTTATCATACATCATGGCATATCATAGGTAGAGAAAATGCGAAAAATTGAAAACTTTTACATATGAAGTATACTTAGACTTCTCATTTATCTTTATATGAAGTTTACATAGACTTCTCATTTAGCAACATAGTCAAATTCATCAACATAGTCTATTATTATCTCACACATACCATCTATCAGAAAATTACAAAGTTTGGGACATAACCCTTACACTATTCCAATATGTCTCATATAGACATACAAAAAAGTCTCAAAGATAAGAAAAGAACAATTGTCTTAGACATAGTCAATTAGTAAAGCCATAATAGTGGCATCATCCTCGGACTTGAGAACTCACCAACAACTTGAAAAAATATCCAAGTCTTCCTTGAAAATGGCCTTTAAGCTCTTCAATGGCCCGAACCTATATTTTGGTAGAAATAGAAAGAATATGGGTTTGTACAAACCACATGTACTAAGTATGGAAACATATGCAAGTAAAACCTTTAAAGACATGCACAAACGGGACCTTTTCTTTTAAAAGCATGCTAAGTCAATTTGAAAGCCTTTATGCACACATAAGAGCATATACAAGTCAATGATCACAACAATATTAAGACATGTTCATATTCATTTACAAGGATAACATCATCATAAAGTCATATCAACATTTCATGTTCTAGAATTCATATTATCAAAGCACACAAGACCCTTACTCGCAATACCAACCCAAGCCTACAACTGCAATGCTCATGTGAAGTCCCATAGTAAACAATAAAGAGACCATAAGTAATGCCTTTACCACATACAACATAACATCACGTGTAGTCATCATCATACATAGCAATTTAGACCAATATTATGTTCATCAAAGTAAACCACATCATAAAAGAGCAACATTATATAGAACCAATATTATACATTTCATTCATAACATAAGTGCACAAGAACTCCCCCTCAAGGCAAACTTGTGCAATGCATAGGCAAAGTCACATACCCTTACCTACACTAAGTAGTACCCCTTAAGTCATCCTAGTTAGTGATCATCTTTATTACTTTCATTCATTCATTATACTTTCGTGAACATTCGCCATAACCGACAATAAACCATGTGAGATAAACATGGAATCCGGCGTCATGAAACCCTACATCAAAAGAAGGTGCTTTACTTGCCAAGGTATAAGCATACATGCACATATCATTCTAGGTGGATCGACTATCTAGTCTTCCTATGGGGGCACATAGTTAAGGAACTAGGAGGTTTGCTAGAAATTCTTTTATGCACATTTGCATTGTATTCTCCATCTCATGAGAACAATAGTGAACCTACCTTTCCTCTTGGGAAGGAATACCTCTGATATCTAGTTCGCTCGGTGCTAAGCTAAAGTCCCATTTTGAAATGTCTTTAAGCCATCCTTTACATTAGTTTATAGTATATGACTTAGGAGACTAACCCCTTGTATAATCATGATCATATCTCTTAGGTTTAGAATGAGAACTTCCTTTCATCACAACCCAACATTTAGTGAGATCATCACATCATAGTCATAATACTAAGGTACAGAAGAAAATTACTTTCAACCTTGCATGATCATACCCCTATCATGAACTCACATTCAACATATTCATAACATGCCAACGTATTCATCATATATTCATCTTTCTATTCTATTCACATATTCATACTTCAATTGAACATCATCAAGGATAGACAAACATAATTGAAGTAAAGTATTCATGATCTTACAAGTCTTAGCAATGGCTTCTAAGAATCTCCTTTAAGATATTACCCTCAATTCCACAACATTTATCCAATAATCCAATCACCATCATCATATAATAGTAAATTAAACAATAGCATCCAATTACAACAATCCTAATCATCTACAAACCTAATTCATAGTTAGGGTTAGATGAAATGGATCATTCATGGATCTTTTAGATAAATTAGGTCAAAGTCTAAATAAATACAACAATCTACCAATAAACAATCATAATCTATCAATATAATTCAATTCAATATCACATTAAACCAACTTAAAAGATAACTTACGAAAATTGGATGAAAACCATAATTTTGAAGAACATAAAAATCAAATCTTTAAAGAGCCTTTTGAGGAAACGGATCCCAAGAGTAAATAGCTTCCATACCTTATTAATTCTTAGAGAATTTTAGAAGAAATACTTGATCTTGAATCCCTAATGAATATTGACCTTGATCTTCAATGAGGGTCTTTGGGGTAGTGAGTGAAAGTAAGAGAAGTGAGAGCCAATTTAGGTTTGGGAAATTATGAGGTGTTAGGTTAGTTTAATGAGGTATAACCCTTTTTACAGTCCCCAACTAACTAATTTAACCACACCTTAATCATTAATTAATTAAGTAAACTCCCTTAACTGAACCTAAAACTTGGAAGTGAAGTGGGCTCACAATCGACGAGACCTGGCCGACGAGGAGTCGATCCAACCATGAACCGTCCTGGTCAGTCATGGTTTGGATCAAAGACTGGATTTTTGGGATTTTTGAGAGTATTCTAAGTGTGGACCAACGAGACCAATCGACGAGGCGTCAACCCACGACGGTCCGTCGTTTTCCCCTCGTGGTTCACACTGTTTTTTAACAACTTTTGAGGGTCAAATGTTGGGTCCTCCTCGAGGACCCTTAGGGTCGTCCTTGGGGAGTCGTACCCGGATGTTTTAACCCTAAAAACACTCTAATATGTATTCTAAACCTTTTCACCATATTCGACTTTTATACGACTCTTAAAACCCCTTGAAACACACCAAGGCACACTAGCTCAATTTCACTAGTCTCCGGATATCGTGGTTGTTTCTTGACATTTTGATTCTAACACTTCCTAATTAAGTTTATTACCTTTGTTTAAGCTTAGAAACACTGTTTTAAGGCATAGTACATCAAGTGAGGCTCTAGATTAAGTCATGGAACTTCCAGAGTGTTACACTTACACAAGCCACTTAGTATATACTATACACAATAATAGAATGTAAAGAACTCAAAAGAAATCATATTCATATTTCAAAATATTTTACAAAACAAAAGTCTAATATAAGTCTCAAGAATACATCTAATACATCATAAGGAAAGTGATTATGCCATAACTTATACATCTCATACAAAGTATGAAAACGAAAATGACATAAATCAATAAAGGTATCTCGGTACTCAAAACATGAGCACTCACATATCTTCAAAGTCAATGAAACCAACTAGCCACGAGTATGAGAGGTAGGAGCGTCAAACTCTACATTAGTGAAATAATGTAGACACAAGTATGCATTAGTAAATGGGATATACTAAGTATGATAGCAATGCATAAGAGTTATGAAATCATGCTAAAAAGAAATTTTACATAACATGCAATGAACAAGCTAAACAATAAGATAAAAGTGGTTAGAAAATATAAATCATAATCATGGTCAATGCTCCTCCTCCACCATAGACAGTGGTCCCACCACCACCAGTTCAGGGTCCTCCTCCCCGGTCACTCAACCGACTAAAGTCTGAGGGTTAGAGGACCATTCTAGAAGAGAAGAGACTGGCTACTGACGATATGTTGGATAAACATCCAGAGGTGTGGAACACTCTAAGGTTCCATAGGTCTGAGTTATTCACAAAACCTGAGGCCCATACATTCCTACTTGGGTCCAGGAGATCTAAGCAGCATTTGGATTGATGGTGCCAAAAAAGAAGAAAAAGGCTAGTATGTTCAAATCGGTGGATGAAAAAATGGTTAGAGTTCGGAACGTGAAATGCAGCAGCTCAGACTTAAATGTTGTACGTGGGTGTTCAGGGGACTTTATACATGACTACTCAGACTTAATCAAGACGAAGACCCTAGATGATTTAAAAGGTTTGTTGGCACCCCTCATATCTGATGTGACCCTGATATGGAAAGAGGTTGGTGCCTAGATATAGAAGAAAGACCTAAAATAGCCGCTCGGTATTGGTTCGGGTTCATTCGCACCACTATTATGCCCTCTCAGAATGAATCCATCCTCAGACACCCAAAGGTTGCTTGTCTTGGGTCTATCACAGTGCGGAAGAGGTTGAATTATAGGTTACTAATTGGATAAGAGATAGACATGTGGTCTAAGAAAAGCCATACCACACTCTCTTTCCCCGTGTTGATTACTGAGTTGTGCCAGTGAGCCCGAGTCCAAGAGATGATAAGAAAGATGAGGAGGTGACACCTACTTCTTCTACTGACATCGGCGTATTGAGGCTGAGTATATGCAAGATGAGGCTAACATGAAGAGGGTCGCACCGCTGGATACATCCCTGGATGTTGACATTGATATGTTGCCTATAAGGGAAATTATGCCTCCTTAAACTAGTGATCCCTTGGTTACATTTGGCCCCTTTGTTTCTAAGATTCCTGGTACTACTGTTGCATGATAAGTCCATGATATGGACTCATTTAGGGCTATAATTTTATAGATTTATTGTCCTCAAATGCATATTTTTTTTCTAAATAACTGATGCAATACCTTGATTTTCAAGTATTTAGACTTGGAGACAAAGCATAGACACCTTTGGGAAAAAGGGAACAAGGTAGCTTAAAGAACAAAGAAAAGAACGCCTGAAGATCGCCTAACCCATTAGGCGTGTCGCCGAATATCCTTAATCTCGCCTAATGTTCCAAAGTGTTGAGCCCTGAAGGAAAGGATCAAGCCGGCGGTGAAAAAAAGTAGTCGCCGTGACGCCGAGCAGTTCTGCAAAGCAGTACTACATTGCGCAAAGTTAATGAACGCGAAGATGTTGAAGGGAAAAGCAAGACAGCGATGAATGTACCCAAGGGCGGATCACAAGTTGATTGGTGATCCCGACTAACTGCGCCGAATGGTCCTCCACAACATAACTTTTTGAAAAATATAAATACTCATTAATATTTTTTATATTTATATTGAAATTTTATCTTTGAACAATAGTTTTTCAGACTTTGCTTCTATTTTGAGTTCTAAGAGTTTTTGGGAGACTTTTTTCTTTAACCTTGAAGATTTGAAAGGTCCCCAACATCAAGAAATTGGAATTGGATCTTGACGAATCTTCATTTAGCTCATGAAAAAACATTTTCTATCGTACCCATTTGATGGAAACACATTTTTGTATCAATTTCTATCTCTCTACTATGCATAGCTAAAACCCTAATTCTTGGGGTGTGATTATGTGAATATGAGTTGAATTTACTGTTGGTTCTTGCTAATTAGTAGTTATTTTATTGTTTAAATGTGATTTCGTTCAGTAGTTGTGTTTGAACTTAATGAGATTGTAGTTGCAAAAATAATTTTATCTTCGTGTCTTGGGCTTACTCGATAGAGAGTTCTTTAGACTAAAACTACTGAATCGATAGTCGATGCTTATTGGGTTGTCGTGGGTTTAGCTCGAGATAGTGAACCCTAAACCCTTTCCCACCTTTTCAGCTTAAGAGAGTGAATGGGCTAAGGCGAAGGCTGGACATAATAGCGGGATCTCGATGTTCGGAGAAACCGAGTTGATTCGAGGTAAGTTGCTCGAGAGAGAATTTTTCCCGACTAAAGTCTAGCTTAGTCACAAATTTGCAGTAATTTACTAGTAATAGCATGTACCCAGTTATTTATTTAAGCTCATATGCTTATCACATCCTAAGAATCCCGTCTCCCGATTCGTATCTCTCTTGCTTTTGCTGTTTTTTAGTTGTTAATTTGTCTACAAACCCCTCATTGTTAATTGACACTTGTGTCACTCCCTTTGATTTATCATATTTTTAATCGATAATTTCTTTTAGCTATGACTAGCATGATATAATTTATACTTGGCTGAAATATTCTAAAAGAACCGCTCCTTTGGGACACGATCCCGACTCTTGGTTGGGTTATATACTATTTAATGACCGTCGATGCTTAGAATTGGATGAAGTGTTTTTAATGATGTTAAAAAGATCTATCATAAAAAATGGTGTTGCTGCCGGGTAGTGGTTTTATTTGGGAATTTTTAGCTAATTTAAATGTTGTTCTAGTTAGTTATAGTCTAACTTAATTTTCAGTTTTGTGTTGCTTGTTTGTGTTGAAAACCGGAAGGATGAGCATTAATGGCAGCCAAATAGACCAACAAGATGACATCAAAAACCTCAATGATGTCAACGGGCCTCATGCTAATGACCCCATCTGATGGGAGGTATTGACGTCCACTGCAAAAAAAAAATAGCATTTAGCGACGAATTTCAGCGACAAACAATATTCTGTCACTAAATAACGACGAATTAGCTACGAAAAACTAATTTGGTTGCTAAACTATCAAAGGAAATATTGAAATCTTAAATAGTGGCGGATTAGCGACGAAAATTGAAATGTGTCGATAAAATTGGGCGCCTTAATTTTCCTACGAAAATAGCGACGTATGGAGGATGACAAAATATATAATCTGTTAGCGACGGAAATTTCTGTCGCTAGTGTTATTTTATTTCTAGCTACAAAAAATTTGGTTGTTGGCTAATTTCTATTAAAATATATAAAAATACTTAGCGACAGAACGCATATCTGTCGCTAAAATCATTGGTAAGTTTTACCCAAAATTTTTAGGGCTCCAATATTTCCCTCCCAACTTAACCCTTTTCCCAAAATTTCACAGACAAAACCTCTCATCTCTCCCCACCCACTCGCCGTGAAATGTAAAAATCATAGTGTGTGAGAGTGAGAAACGTATCTCACACGGAGGAACCTCCCATCGCTCCTCCCCCACCCTATCCACCCACTCAGTGAAAAAACTCTCTGTGAAGTGAAAGTTTGTAGATTTTGAAAGAAGTTGAGTTTGGTGAAGTGAAAGATCAAAATTTTAGAAATTTAGGTAAGTGTTCTCTCTATTTCATCTCTATTTTGTTTCCCTTTTGCTTGTAGAACAACAATTTCACAATAAGCTCGAATTCTTTTTTTTTCTGTTTGTAACATTATTATTCATTCTCTCGTATGCTCTATTTTCTATTTGTAACAATGATTTTGATATTTTCTCTGATTCAGTCTCTAAAAGTGAATACTCACATTTTTTCTTGTATCAACAAAATGATTGATTCATCGTTGCTAGAAATCAGGTGTTGTTGCTTGGAAGTTGCATTGCTTGAAATCAAGTGTTGTTGCATCATCGTTGGGAACTTTTCGATGCTACTTTGAGGCTACTTCATCGTTGCTGAAAACTTGTCGCTACTGCTTGGGCGTTGCTTCATCGTTGTTGGTTTATCAAAAGGTAATTTTAACTTCGAAACCTCATATTTCCTTATAAATCAGAAGGTATTATTTTTCTACATTTTCAATTTCCTTCACATATTTGGTATTTTATTTATAGATTTGGTTGAATCTCAAAAACATTTAAGGTAAGGCCTTTGAAGATTTGTTTAGGTAAAATCTTTAAACTCAAGTAAGTCTATTTTGTTCATATATGTATGGATGACATGCTCATCATGAGTAAGCAATTTACAACTGATTGAAGAAATAAAGACAACAAGCCTTCAAAATGAAGGACTTACGAGAGCTAATTCTTAGTTATTGAATTCGCCATATTAACTAACAATGTCTTAAAGAGTTAATTTCTGAGTGTTGCAAAGACAATAGCCACACCATTGAAGACAAATATATTATTAACCACCAAATAAATATGAATATCTAATCATAACCAAATCAGACATATCTTATAGTGTATAGGCACTTACCAAGTATTTATGTCGACCTACGAAGGAAAATACTCTTATCAAGTTGTAGTAATGAACAAGTTTCAGCTTACTGATTGGGCATCAATACATATATATCCGAACTTTACAAGGTTACATTATTTATTCAAATCCTAACAATCTTCATTTCTCTACTTTCTCATAAACAATATGCAACTCAAGAACTAGATTGAAATTACTACCAAAGATGAGAAAATATTTTCTTCATTGTTTTCAAAAGAGTAGATGAGTTAACTAACCTTTTTACTTGATGAAACAAAATATCCTCTCGTTGCTTTGTTATATCATCAATTATGGAACCAACTTAACACAAAGTATGTATGGAAGAATAACTAATGACACAAATTGTATAAAAAGATCGGAACACCTTTTTTTTTGGGAGATGTTTGGTTGGGTGTTGGAGTAAAAATGGCTTAATACAAACAGATAAATATCTTATCAGTCATATTTAACGTCGATAAAAAATGGGCTCAATTTCTTAATTTTATATTGTTGTTGTATTTATTTTATACAAATCTAGATAAAATGCTTTATCTCGATCTAGCAAACATTTCCCCTTTTCGAGCTTCATTTTTATTGTCGGTATTGATTTTGATTGGAATAAGTTGCAGGTGGTTCCCTTTATTTCCTATTTAGCTTCTATTATTTTTTATTTTGATTTTGATTTTGATTGGAACACAATGGATCGGAGTATCTAGACATTGTAGTTATTTCTCAAGGGATGTGATTGTTTTATGGCATTCTAAAAGCCTCTCAGCAACCACTGCTAAATCTTCCTTCTAATGACAAAGTTCACATCGATGTGTCTATACAAGAATGCAAAACAACACAATATAGATTGAGAGAAAGAGTTATCTATTTTATTTTCAGTTCACCATTTGAACCTTAGCTTCCTGGACTCTTTTCCTAAGCTCATTTATGTTTTTTATGCTTTCCAACTGCTCCTTACTGGCAGTTAATGTTGTTTGATTGCTCAAATCCCTTTCTATTATCTTTATTTTTAGTTCATATTTATGTATTTCATGGAAAAAGATAATTACTAGATACATAGTTGAAGATAAGACTCCGTCTCATCATTTGAACTAGAAGCAGATTTGCAATCACAACTTATCCTTCCATAGAAATCTCGCTTTCCACCTTCAAATCCAATCGTGGACTAAGACAGTCACAAAATCTGGCGACTCCAATAATCGTGGCCTATATCTATTGTCATCACTGCTAGGTCCAAAACAGAAGATACATGTAGTTTGCCTGCAACATACAGAACTTCTTCAGCAATGGGTCTCCATTGCTCAGCACATGAAAAATTAATTCCCCAACCAATACTAAGTCATCTTAGGATGTGCACTGTACAGAGAACAGAAAACAGTTCCTCTGAAAAAGCCTATCAACAAAACAAACAATTTTCAGAATTGTTTTACAGTATATACATATTTAATTCGCCAACTCCTTCAACTGGCAATTGTTAATGTGAATGAAGGAAAATCAATGTTGTTAACTGCCAATATACCGTTCTTTTCAAAGGTGGAGACTTATCGTTAAATAATAGGAAAACTACTGAAGTTTATTAGGTGAAAGATGTTATTTGTTTTTTTGCACAGTATGTCTATTGTTATTCTTAGACCTTTTTTAAATGCAGATTTTTTTAAATACATGAGAACTCATTGCTGTTAGTTGAGTCTGGATGTGTCTATTGCGGTTATAAATAAAGAATTTCACTAATCTTCACTCTTTTGCAGAAAAAATATCAAGAAATATTAAAGAACCAAACACAAACTCAATTTGATGTTGATCAATGGCAAGCATATTATCAAGCAACGGGAGAGGCAAAGAAAAGAAGGATATATGGTCTTGAAGCTTAAGCAAAAGTATTTTATGGACCAAATTTTCATGTCTCTTCTAGATCTGATGCTTCTGGCTCAGTACCATGTCCAAATACTCAAACAACACCGACATAAAATGTGGATGAGTTAGTGGTACGAATGATTCCTTCGCTAACTGATCACTTGCTTTCTATATTTGTAGAGCAGGTGCATGGTTTGATTTCTCCAGCCTCATCTCAGCCAGACTCTCCTACCAACCATCCATCAACTATTGCACTTGTAATTCCTGCCCCAACTGCAACAAATATCGATGAGGATCGTGCATCTGAGGAATGACTATGGGTCTCTAGTCTCTTTTAGTTAATTTTTGTTGGCTAGATTTTGTTGCAAATGCTTTCAACTATATATTTTGCTTGAAATTTATCATTGGTGATATTTTGAACTTGGTAATATAATTTGCACTTAGCTATATACTTTGGATCTTGTAGAATATTAATTTCTACGTATTAAGTTAATTTTATGCTTATGTAATATGTGTTTGAAAATATGTATTTAATTACAAAAATAAAAAAATATTGATAGATTTGTGACAAATTATTTTTGTTGCTAAATGAATGGAGATAAATTAGCGACAAAGTATTTGGTCGCCCTATATGATGAAACGGCGAAATAATATATAAAACGAGAAACAAATTTTTTTGTCGCTAAAGAAATTGGTGACGAAATTAGCGACAATAATTTGGTCACCAATATGTTGAGACGACGAAATAAGTTACAACAACAACAACATAAATTACAAAAATAGTGACATGTTTCTCTGTTGCTAATCTTGCCGACGGATAACTTCAGTCGCAAATCCGTCGCTAAGTTTATGACGAATTCAATTATTTTATCGCTAAATGGTTAGCTACGTGCAATATAGCGATGAAAAATATTTTGTCGCTATTCCGTCGCTAAACCAAAACAGCAACGGAATAAGCTATTTAGCGACCAATTTTGTTTGTCGCTAAACACAATTTTTTTTGTAGTGGTCATTCTCTTACCACCAACCGAAGGAAATGCAGTGTTCCACATCACGAGCACTAGCAACAACTCTTGCAACTAAAGGGACTTTTCAGTGGGTTGGCCCATGAAGACCCTTATGAACATCTTCAAAACTTCGTAGATGTATGCGGACCATTCTCCTTCAAGAACATCTCTCAAGGTTCGGTCTGATTAATATTGTTCCCGTTCTCCTTGATGGGAGAGGCTTTCAAGTGGCTGGCGGAGTTTCCACGTGACTCAATTACTTCATGGGAGGAGTTGGTACCACTTTTAATATGATATTTTTCCCTCCTACGAAGATGATGACTTTTTGAGACAACATTCAAAACTTTAAGCATTTGGAAAGCGAGCCAATTCATGAGACTTGGCTACGATTCAAAAAGTAGGTCCTACAATGCCCAACCCATGGCTTGACTCGGTAAATAAGGGTGTTGCTGACCAACTTTCTTCGGGATGTTTAATGCAGCAACCTAATGTGATAGCGACACATCTATTGGATGGAATGACCAAAATCAATAGGTCCTGGTATACCTGTGAAGATCAGGTATCTCCCCTCTCATTCAATTTAACCAAGGAGAAGATGGAGAAAGATTAAGAGAGAGACCAAAACATGGCCAAGTGACACAACTTGACATTTTGTCTAAAAATGTCATGGAGCTTGTGCTTGAAGTGTCAATGTTGTGGGTGTCAGGTGTGCTAATCCAGATGAGTCCAAATTTGAGGTCTTGTACAACGAAGAGGTAAATTTCCTAGTCAACCAAGGTGGTGGTTATCGTTCAAACTACCCTAGACAGGATGGTAACAAAGGTTGGAATCAAAATGAAGGATGGAAAGATTGAGATCGTTAATGGAGGGATTGAAATCCCAATTAGAAAGAGGGGAAGAAGGATAGGTATGTGTCTTCCCATGAGCGTCAAAAGCCAAAGGATTCTGACGGTGGCAGGTCTGAGGATATGCTCTCATATATCCTTAAAAAAGTTAAGGGGTAAAACAAGATTTTTAAATAAATGAAAGAAGATGTGTCGAACCTTAGCCAGACTATCACCTCACATTTTGTCTCGATCTAGTAGTTAAATTACCAAATAGACCAGATTTTGTCGTATTTGAATCCACGATAACAAAGGGGTTTGCCTAGTGATACTATGGTAAATCTCAAGAATGAGGTTTAAAAGTGGATTTGCGTCATGTCTTGACGTTAACTAAGGCATTGATTGTGAGGCAACCCAAAACCCTTTTTATTGAATTCATTTTTTTTCCAGTAAATAATGGTGTGTTGACTGTGCAGGTTGAAGGAGATGGATTGACAAAAATGTTCACTTCTCAGATCGCCGAACAGGTTGGTGTAAACAACCTAGACCGACGTTTGATCCAATCCAATTTGGGGCTTGGGTTTTGTAGAACTCGACAAGTACGAGAAATTGTTGGTGATTCACCAACTCGATCAGCGATCCTAATCTTGCGAAAAAGTGACTAATTGATTCTTTGGTCTAAAATTGTTGTAATATGGTTAGAACTGAGGTATATAAGTATGATATTGAATACAAAATGAGTTTTTACTAGTTGGAATGAAGCATGCGAGTTTTGTAGCATAATGACTTATAGAATTGTATTCTAGTTTCTTGTTGTGTTGTGAATGTCTTGAACTTATGAAATTGATGTTTTCTTCTTGGTTATTTGTTGTATGTTTTGGATATGTAATGCTAAGTTGATTCTCTAATCTTGGAAACGTTCGGAGAGTGGCAAGTTTCATTCGAGGACGAATGTTGTCCAAGTGGGGGAGAATGTAAGACCCCGAAAATGACTTAGGTTAACTAGAGACTAAAATGTTGGTAATGGTGGTCTAAGTTCCTAAATGTGGTCTATAATATGGTATAGAGGCAGTATCTAAAGTATTTTTTTGTGTATTGGAAGTCAAACGTCAAGGGATGACTAAGACGTTCGACGACTAAGTCACATAAATGCCTCATATGTGGTTTTATGTGTTTATTTATGATTCATGAGGTTGTAAGGTCCTTAAATGATTTATTTTAGCATGTAAATATAGTGTGTCAATTTTCGTGAAGTTTGGAGGTCAAACGTCCAAGAACGTTCATGAAGTTCGAAAGATATGCCTTGAATCGACCTTGTGTGTCTAAGCATGTTTTGTCAAGTTTTACGTGTTCGTTTTGGATGAAATTTATGTGAGAGGTGTTAAACTCATAGATGATAGTATTTGGGTTGAAAACGTCCGGGAATTTATCCCTAAGTACCATCCAAGGGTCCTTGAGGAAGGACCCAAGCGGTTGACAAGGCTGTCCCAGGCAGTCCCCAAACGACGGAGGCATCGACGGCTCGTGGGCCAATCGACGCCCCTTCGATTGGTGTCATCGATGATAAATTGGCCTTGGGTGAGAAAGGGACATTTTCAAGTCTCTGACCCAACCAACGGAAGGACAAGACGGTTCGTTTGTGGAAAAACGGTCCGTCGACTGCCAACCGTTGGTGAAGTTTGTTTCCTGCGCAGGTTTGCTGCCAAGTTAGGGGTGAATTGGTAAATTCACCCCACTTACAAATAAGTGTATAGGCGGTTTATTAAGGGTCTTTTGGGTATTTTAAACAAGTATATAAGTAGTTAACACTTAGAATATTTCATTCTTCTAAAATCAAAACCCAAAATCCCTTAAGAAATCCCAAAGACTCCATTGAAGTCCAAAATAAAGGAAGAGCATGGTGTGACGTTTTGAGTGGAGATTCTTCATCAAAGTGAAGAATTAGATTCATTGAGGTATGGCTTTAATCCTTGAAACTCGTTTCATCAAGCATCCCAACTTTCAAAGATGTGTTCAAAGTTTTCAAAGAGGAATTGTCCAATTTCATGATTCTACCATGGGTTCTTGCATAAATGATTTCAAATCATTGAATAATGATTTAATTGATGTTGTATTGATGATTTTAAATAAATTACCTATGAACCCATGAAATTGATGAACCTAAGATTTTGACTAAATTATGGGTTACTTGATATTGGCTTAAGGTTGATGAATTCATATGTAGTTTCTTATGGGCTTTCTATTGATGTAAGAATTATGTTCAATTGTTATCAAATTGGTATTGGATTGTTGAATCTATGTTGAATTGGTTTAGATTTCATTGATTTCTATAATTTTGTATTGAATTGGTGTTCATGGTCTTGGGTAAGGGTCTTGTGTTATCAAATTGAGTAAGTTGACTTGAATTAAAGTGTTGATGATGGAGTAGAGTTATGCTGCCCCATTTCCTTTATTTTGATGTTATTTATACTTGGATTCTATTATGATTGGTTTGGTCCACCTTTGGTGGCGGTGTTATGTGAATTGATGTGGCCTTGTCGGCGTTACTTTAAGTACATTGATGATCATGGACTTGTAGGCATTACTTGAACTTATATGGATAGTTGTGTAGTTGATTTGGTGATGTGTAATCATAGCTACCTATATGTGAAAGTATGTGTTAGACTATTGATACTATCTAGGAAATCATGTTATGCTTTGACTATGTGTTAAGTGTGTAGTCTTAGAGTTGATACATGGTTGTTCTTAAATTGGTTAGATGAGTCTAAAATGGTTAAGTTGATAATGTTAAGGTAATGAATAGGTTGACTAAATAAGGTTAAGGGTCATTACTAAGAGTCTAAAGGAAGATAGACTATATGTGTTAAATGGAAGTATGTTGTGTCTTGTTTAGGTAGACTTGTGTCCCTTACTTGAAGCTTATGTGAATATGTGATGTCTTGACTTAGGAACCTAAAGGGTCTTAGTCTTGAATAAATGAATATAGGTGAGACCTTGAATGATGATTAAAGGGTCATTTATGTAGAACCTTGAACCAAGTGGTAAGGTTATGAATTGTGAAGTAGTTAGCCGTAATGGTATCCTTCATGTAATGAGTGATGGACTTAAGGTTGATTGGCTAGAACGGCATCATATCATACCTTAGGAAAGTTGCGATGAGCTTCTTGTCGGCATAGTGAGATAGCCCTAATGGACCTCGCTTTGGTAGGGTAAATGTAATTGGGTCATGAACATTATATGAGACCCATTTGTATGAACCTTAATGTAAATTGATCTATGATAACTAAGGCTAGCACCGAGTGAGTATGGTTAAGGGAAGTAGTTCTAGTTAAGTATGAGACTAGAATACAAAGTACGCCCTTCATATTCCTTAACCATGTGCCTACATGGGATCTTTATGTTCTACCATTGGCAAGTAGAACACCTCATCGAAGTAGGATAGAACTTCGGATTCCATGCTTTGCTACCATGGTCTATGTCGGTTATTGTCTATTCTCATCATATGGGATACCTATTAGCATTAGAGAAGTTCTATGAGGTTTAGGTGGTGGTATGGGACGCTACTTAGACATTACACAATAGGCTTTGAAGGTGTTAGTGAGAGTCCCTAGGTCTTGTCTAAGACCATTATTGAATGTCCTTTATGTGATGTATGTCTTCTAAATGAACTAATGAACTAATGACTTACGTTATGAAGTATGTAAGTGAATAAGTACCTAATCTAGAGTGCTTTAGGGATTCTTTAGTTAAATTGTGAAAAGGGCATAAAGGATGGTCTCTTCATGGCTTATCTATGGAAGTCTTGAGAGTGACTCTAGTTAGGGAAAAGGTTTGGTGTTGTTGACATGATCTAAGCCTTAGGTAGTCTTAAGGACTATTTAGGTAATCTTGAAGAGTTTAATCATGGACCTTATCTTCTTGATTTACTTAAGTAGGTCTTTTGATAGCCTTTGGAAGGAGAGTGTCCTATTATCTATGTGTTGGTGTGTTTAGTGAGAATGATTCTATCCTAGGGAGTCTATTGGATCTCTTGAGTGTGTGTGTAAGGGATTGTATGGGCGGTCACTTCACAACTCACTCAAGTGAGACTTAGAGTCACCTTTGGTAGAAGAATCTTACCTTGATATTTAAGATGCTTTGTAAGTGTGTATATGACTCATTATAAGCAATCTTAAGAGTCGTTTAGGCACATCTAGAGAGGGTGTATGGGCGGTCTCTTTTTGTGTGACTTAAGTGAATCTTAGGATATCTTTAAGTGAGAAGATTACATGCTAAAGGGTGTCTCAAGTGAAGAATAAGCATCTTCACTGTACAGTGAAGTAATTCACTGTAACAGTGAATGAGTTCACTTTAAAGTGATCTCAAAAATATGATTTTTGGTTTAAATATTATCTTGTGTGTTTCTAAGTTGCTAAATGTTGTTATTATGATTAAAATATAATTTATAAAATGAAAAGATGCATATTTTCAATAAAGTCCATTTTCATGATTTTTATATATAATGCCATACTTAGTACATATGGTTGTACTAATTCCATGCTTTATTTTCTATCTATATAGTTCTTGGTAGGTGAAGAGCTTTGGGAAGAAGATTTGGGCAAGAAGATCGTTCAAGAAGAGTTGAAGTATGTCCTCGCTTTACTCGAGGGCATATATGTCATTTTATGTTTCTTTTAAAGAAGTTTTGTAATAGACTATATAGTAGTATGTTTTAAATTCGTATGTGCCGTGTCTCAAGTATTATCGTGTCTTAAGATGATGATCGAGACTTAGTGTTTTCCTATTTCTACATATATGAAAGAGTTTATGACTTCTATATTATTTTACAAAAATTTTTAATTCCGCACTACTTTTCATTATGTATATGCGATGAATGATATGAGAGACTTGTATGAGACCTCCGAGAGGTTGAATACGCCCGTCGTAATCCAAGATTGCACCCTAACTTCTAGGGTGTGGTCTCGGGATGTGACAATCTTGGTATCAGAGGATAGGTTAATGAAAGTAGTCTTAGGAATCAAAAAATCTCGAAAAGTCACGTCTAGTAGAGTCTTGACCATCGGTGTGAGTCGCGACACATCTATGGGCGAGAGTCTATAGGACGATAGCGTTTCCCTTCATTTATACTCCTATGTTCGTGCGGTAGAGTTATGTTATGAGTATCCTTCTAAAAGTGCTTCCTTGTTTTCTAGGAGATGAATACTAGAAGGATGGCCGCTAGAAGGATGCAAGAGGGAAGGGTTAATGAGGAAGTTCCTCCTCATGTTGAGCAAGTTGAGCAAGTGCTTCATGATGGGCAAGGTGTCCAAGGTGCTCAAGTTCCTCCTCAAGGTGATCATGCCCCTAATGTGGGAGGAGGTGATGAGGTGCCGGAGTTGTCAAATAGGGTGATTGGAGAGGCTTTGCTTGCTTTAGCCCGAGCCGTAACGGCTCAAGCTAACTTGAACATGGTGCCTAGGGGTAATGCTATGGAGAGCACTATGTCATCTAGGTTGAGAGACTTTGTGAGGTTGAATCCTCCAATCTTTCTTGGCTCTAAGGTGAATGAGGATCCCCAAAAATTCCTTGATGGTGTGTACAAGGTTTTGAGTGCTATGGGGGTTACATCTAGGGAGAAGGCGGAGTTGGCTTCTTATCAATTGAGAGATGTGTCTCAAATTTGGTACACTCAATGGAAAGACAATAGGCCAAATGAGTTGGGTCCTATTGAGTGGGAAGAATTCAAGGAAGCTTTTCTTGGTAAGTACTTTCCCTGTGAGAGGAGGGAAGTGAAAGTAGAAGAATTTATCAATCTCAAGCAAGGCAATATGAGTGTTGAGGAATACTCTTTGAAGTTCTAAACTTTGTCTAGCTATGCACCTTCCCTAGTGTCTAATCCAAGGGATGAAATGAGTCGCTTTGTGACGGGTGTAGCCGACTTAGTGAGGGAGGAATGTCGTACGGATATGTTGCATGATCATATGACTTTGGCTAGACTCATGGTGTATGCACAATCAATTGAAGAGTCTAAACTTAGGAGGATGTCAAGGAACTTGAAAAGGAGTGTTGCTAGTGACCAAGTGCAACCTAGGTTCAAAAAGAGGGTTCAAACTCAAGAAGAATCTAGGGGTGCTAAGTTCAAAGTTGAGAAAGGAGGTAGTTCTAAAGATGGCAAACCTACATGTGTCACTTGTGGTAAGAAACATTATGGTGAGTGTCTATTGGGTACCAGTAGTTGCTTTGGATGTGGAAAAGATGGGCACAAAGTGAGAGATTGTCCAAACATTGCTTCTAGGAAGGAGGGTAAGAAAGTTGATCCTAGTGTTCCAAAGGAAGATGCTCCAACTAGGAGGCGTTTCTATACACTCCGGACTAGAGGTGAGAATCCGGATGAGGGGGATGATGATATTGGTAAGTCCTTGTTTCTCTTTAGATAGTATGAGTTCCTTCTAAGTGGGGGAGTATGGTTAGAAATTGTGCTACAAGTTGTTGCATGTGCATGATGTTTTGGAGTTTGGTTGAAAATGAATTTCATTAACTTCTTTGCATTGTGTGTTTTATTGAGTTATAAGCATGTTATAAAAGGTGTTTATATGATGTTACCTTGCATGTTAGCATGTCTATATCGTGAATTGCATAAGATTGCTTTTTTTGAAAAATGTGGTAAAACCACTGTAGTATGGAAAAACAGTTCACTGTGTATTTTTTGAAAAAGTGACTAATTGATTCTTTGGTCTAAAATTGTTGTAATTTGGTTATAACTGAGGTATATAAGTATGATATTGAATACAAAATGAGTTTTTACTATTTGAATTGAAGCATGTGAGTTTTGTAGCATAATGAGTTATAGAATTGTATTCTAGTTTCTTGTTGTGTTGTCAATGTCTTGAACTTATGAAATTGATGTTTTCTTCTTGGTTATGTGTTGTATGGTTTGGATATGTGATTCTAAGTTTATTCTCTAATCTTGTAAATGTTCGGAGAGTGGCAAGTGTCATTCGAGGACGAATGTTGTCCAAGTGGGGGAGAATGTAAGACCCCGAAAATGACTTAGGTTAACTAGACCCTAACATGTTGGTAATGGTGGTCTAAGGTCCTAAATGTGGTCTATAATATGGTATAGAGGCAGTAGCTAAAGTATTAGGTGTATTGGAAGTTAAACGTCAAGGGATGACTAAGACGTTCGACGACTAAGTCACCTAAATGCCTCATATGTGGTTTTAGGTGTTTATGTGTGATTCATGATGTTTTAAGGTCCTTAAATGAGTTATTATAGCATTTAAAGATAGTGTGTCAAGTTTCGTGAAGTTTGGAGGTCAAACGTCCAAGAACGTTCATGAAGTTCGAAAGATATGCCTTGAATCGACCTTGTGTGTCTAAGCATATTTTATCGAGTTTTACGTGTTAGTTTTGGATGAAATTTATGTGAGAGGTGTTAAAATCATAGACGATCGTATTTGGGTTGGAAACATTCGAGAATTTATCCCCAAGGACCATCTAAGGGTCCTTGAGGAAGGACCCAAGCTGGTTGACAAGGCTGTCCCAGGCAGGCCCCAAACGACGGAGGCATCGACGGCTCGTGGGCCAATCGACGCCCCGTCGATGGGTGTCGTCGATGGGGACTTTGCCTTGGGTGATAAGGGGACATTGTCAAGTCTCTGACCCAATCAACGGAAGGACAGGACGGTACGTTTGTGGACAAACGGTCCGTCGACTCCCAACCGTTGGTGAAGTCTGTTTCCTGCGCAGGTTTGCTGCCAAGTTAGGGGTGAATTGGTAAATTCACACCACTTCCAAATAAGTGTATAGGCGGTTTATTAAGGGTCTTTTTGGTATTTTAAACAAGTATATAAGTGGTTAACACTTAGAATATTTCATTCTTCGAAAATCAAAACCCCAAAATCCCTTAAGAAATCCCAAAGACTCCATTGAAGTCCAAAATTAAGGAAGAGCATGGTGTGACGTATTGAGTGGAGATTCTTCATCAAAGTGAAGAATTAGCTTCATTGAGGTATGGCTTTTGATCCTTGAAACTCGTTTCATCAAGGAGCCCAACTTTCAAAGATGTTTTCAAAGTTTTCAAAGAGGAATTGTCTGATTTCATGATTCTACCATGGGTTCTTGCATTAAATGTTTTCAAACATTATATGATTAGATTGATGTTGTATTGATGATTTTAACCTAAATTACCTATGAACCCATGAAATTGATGAACCTAAGATTTTGACTAAATTATGGGTTACTTGATATTGGCTTAATGTTGATGAATTCATATGTAGTTTCTTATGGGCTTTCTATTGATGTAAGAATTGTGTTCAATTGTTATCAAATTGATATTGGATTGTTGAATCTATGTTGAATTGGTTTAGATTTCATTGATTTCTATAATTGTGTATTGAATTGGTGTTCATGGCCTTGGGTAAGGGTCTTGTGTTATCAAATTGAGTAAGTTGACTTGAATTGAAGTGTTGATGATGGAGTGGAGGTATGCTGCCCCATTTCCTTTATTTTGATGTTATTTATACTTGATTCTATTATGATTGGTTTGGTCCACCTTTGGTGGCGGTGTTATGTGAATTGATGTGGCCTTGTCGGCGTTACTTTAGTACATTGATGATCATGGCCTTGTCGGCACTACTTGAACTTATATGGCTATTTGTGTAGTTGATTTGGTGATGTGTAATCATATCTACCTATATGTGAAAGTATGTGTTAGACTATTGATACTATCTAGGAATCATGTTATGCTTTGACTATGTGTTAAGTGTGTAGTCTTAGAGTTGATACATGGTTGTTCTTAAATTGGTTAGATGAGTCTAAAATGGTTAAGTTGATAATGTTAAGGTAATGAATAGGTTGACTAAATAAGGTTAAGGGTCATTCTAAGAGTCTAAAGGAAGATAGGCTATATGTGTTAAATGGAAGTATGTTGTGTCTTGTTTAGGTAGACTTGTGTCCCTTACTTGATGCTTATGTGAATATGTGATGTCTTGACTTAGGAACCTAAAGGGTCTTAGTCTTGAATAAATGAATATAGGTGAGACCTTGAATGATGATAAAGTTCATTTATGTGGAACCTTGAACCAAGTGGTAAGGTTATGAATTGTGAAGTAGTTAGCCGTAATGGTATCCTTCATGTAATGAGTGATGGACTTAAGGTTGATTGGCTGTTACGGCATCATATCATACCTTAGGAAAGTTGCGATGAGCTTCTTGTCGGCATAGTGAGATAGCCCTAATGGACCTCGCTTTGGTAGGGTAAATGTAATTGGGTCATGAACATTATATGGGACCCATTTGTATGGACCTTAATGTAAATTGATCTATGAGAACTAAGGCTAGCACCGAGTGAGTATGGTTAAGGGAAGTAGTTCTAGTTAAGTATGAGACTAGAATACAAAGTACGCCCTTCATATTCCTTAACCATGTGCCTACATGGGATCTTTATGTTCTACCATTGGCAAGTAGAACACCTCATCGAAGTAGGATAGAACTTCGAATTCCATGCTTTGCTACCATGGTCTATGTCGGTTATTGCCTATTCTCATCATATGGGATAACTATTAGCATTAGAGAAGTTCTATGAGGTTTAGGTGGTGGTATGGGACGCTACTTAGACATTGCACAATAGACTTTGAAGGTGTTAGTGAGTCCTAGGTCTTGTCTAAGACCATTATTGAATGTCCTTTATGTGATGTATGTCTTCTAAATGAACTAATGAACTAATGACTTACGTTATGAAGTATGTAAGTGAATAAGTACCTAATCTAGAGTGCCTTAAGGATTCTTTAGTTAAATTGTGAAGAGGGCATAAAGGATGGTCTCTTCATGGCTTATCTATGGAAGTCTTGAGAGTGACTCTAGTTAGGGAAAAGGTTTGGTGTTGTTGACATGATCTAAGCCTTAGGTAATCTGAAGGACTATTTAGGTAATCTTGAAGAGGTCAATCATGGATGTTATCTTCTTGATTTACTTAAGTAGGTCTTTTGATAGCCTTTGGAAGGAGAGTGTCCTATCATCTATGTGTTGGTGTGTTTAGTGAGAATGATTCTATCCTAGGGAGTCTATTGGATCTCTTGAGTGTGTGTGTAAGGGATTGTATGGGCGGTCGCTTCACAACTCACTCAAGTGAGACTTAGAGTCACCTTTGGTAGAAGAATGTTACCTTGATGTTTAAGATGCTTTGTGTGTATATGACTCATTATAAGCAATCTTAAGGGTCGTTTAGGCACATCTAGAGAGGGTGTATGGGCGGTCTCTCTTTGTGTGACTTAAGTGAATCTTAGGATAGCTTTAAGTGAGAAGATTACATGTTAAAGGGTGTCTCAAGTGAAGAATAAGCATCTTCATTGTAATTCACTATAACAGTGAATGAGTTCACTGTAAAGTGATCTCAAAAATATGATTTTTCATTTAAATATTATCTTGTGTGTTTCTAAGTTGCTAAATGTTGTTATTATGATTAAAATATGATTTATAAATTAAAAAGATGCATATTTCCAATAAAGTACGTTTTCATGATTTTTATGCATAATGCCATACTTAGTACTGTGGTTGTACTAATTCCATGCTTTATTTTCTATCTATATAGTTCTTGGTAGGTGAAGAGCTTTGGGGAGAAGATTTGGGCAAGGAGATTGTTCAAGAAGAGTTGAAGTATGTCATCACTTGACTCGAGGGCATATATGTCATTTTATGTTTCTTTTAAAGAAGTTTTGTAATAGACTATATAGTAGTATGTTTTAAATTCGTATGGGTCGTGTCCTAAGTATTATCGTGTCTTAAGATGATGATCGAGACTTAGTGTTTTCCTATTTCTACATATATGAAAGAGTTTATGACTTCTATATTGTTTTACGAAAATATTTAACTCCGCACTACTTTTCATTATGTATATGCGATGAATGATATGAGAGGCTTGTATGAGACCTCTGAGAGGTCGAATACGCCGGTCGCAATCCAAGATTGCACCCTAACTTCTAGGGTGTCATCTCGGGATGTGACAACCCCCAGCCATGATACAAGCCTTAAAAGACCTTTGTGATATTGAATGAGCTTACTATCATGTTGATTGGAAAATACGTGCAAGCCTATAGGGAAACATTATGCATGTGTTTGTTTGTTTTTGACAGGGTGAGAGTTGTTTCGGATTAAAAATTCTTACAGTTTATGAGCATTGTGAGAGCATGGAATCTTTTTCGGTGTGAGGGCATTTGAACGTTAGTGTTGAGACAACTTGTATTTGAAGAAAACATTGTGGAATTGAGTCCATTTGATGATGTCTAGTCATAGTCTGAAACTAAGAGTGCACTATCGAACATTATATGTGTAGTTTGAACCTCTTGTGTGCATGTGTATTGAGTCTTAAATAACACTGTTTGTAGACATCCTTGTTGAACTAAATGATCTTGAGTTTTACTTTGAAGACAAGCAAAATTTTAAGTTGGAGGTGTTGATTAAGTCTTAGATTTTGACTCATTTAGGGCTTTGTTTTGATAGTTTATAGTCCTCAAATGCCTAATTTATGCTCCAGACTGATGTTCAAATGTTGATTTGTAGAAAATAAGGCAAAAGAAGAAGGACAAGGACACTAACGGGTGAAAAGCATCTAAAAGGATGAAAAAGGCTGAAGATAACAAAATGATGAGAATCGCCAAAGCCACTTTGTGACTCATCGAGTGTCTCTTCAGCTTGCCTAATGTTGACTGCCTGCCCCGAGGAGAAGCCAACTTGCCTATGGTTTGGACATTCAACGGACTTCCAATTGGATCGGCGACACATTCTGGATTGCCTAAAGTAACAGAACCTTGAAGATTAAAAGCCAAGGAAAATCGGCGATGAGATGGGGCGATTGGGACGTCGCCGACCTGGTCGGTGATGCTCGACTTACCTCACCTAATGGTCTTTTCAGGTGAAATTTGGAAAACTAAAAATTGAATTCTTAAAGAGTTCAAAAGGGACTTGGTATTTATTATTGAAGTCCAGTTTTAATTTTTTTTAGTACTTTTCATTCGAGAACAACCTTGAAGATTTTTTTCAAGTAAATTCAAACTGGGTCTTTAACTTTTAGCACTGAGAACATTTTAAAGACTTGGATTGAAATACCCAGAGCATGGAGAATGTTTTTGATATTAATTTCTATCTTTTTATGATGCTTGGTTAAAACCCCAATTTTTGGGTTTGATCATGTGATTATTTGCTTAATTAGCTTATGGGTATTGATTTTTAATTATTTAAATGTTGTTTTAATATGAGTTTGATCAATAGCTGAGTAGTAATTTATGAATTGAAGTTGCAAATACAGTTTTAGTCAAGTGTTTTGGGCTTGCTCGAGATAGAGGTTTTAAAACCAAGGTTATCGATTTATGATTATAATGTGTGGGTTGTTATGGGTTCAGCTCAAGAGAATGAATCTTGACTCATTACTACCTATATAGCTCGAGAGAGTAGATAAATTAAGGTTTCGGGTTGTTTTGTCGTGTCAAGCTTGTCGAGGTTTGAGAGAACTCACCTGAACCGTAATAGTTGTTCGAGATAAAATTATTGCACCTATAGTCTAGCCTACCCACAGCGATTCAACACTTAATTAATAAATTTCAATTACCCATATAGTGAAATTAGCTTATAATCAATCACATCCCAAGAATTACGTCCTACTTGTCTAATCCCCTATTTTAGTGATTGTTTTAGTTACTAATTGACACCTTTAAACCCACCTATCTAACATTCGTTATCAAATCTTTGACTTAATTTATTTGATTTCGATAATGTCTACTTCTATAACTGATTAGAATCACATTTTTACTTCTTAATAGAATTTGATACGGTACCGCTCCTTGTGGGTTCGACCACAATCTTTCGTTGGGTTATATACTAGATTATGTTTGCCTAAACCTAGTATCGGATGAGGTGTAGTTGAGCGTTTATTAAGGACTTGATTTAAAAAAAATATATTTTCCTCTTTCCTATGGTTGCCATCTACGGCTCGTAGAAGCTTTTACGGTCCATAGATGGGACTCGTAGACAACCCTGGAATCAAATAACTTCTTTTCTTTCTTTTCAAAATTCCGAGGTATTACAAAACACGAGGAACTAATACCTCAAGCTAGAATGAGAGTGGATGGAAAGAGAAGAGGCTACTTGGACATCATATCAACTTTGGCCTCCCAAGTGACACCCTAAACTAATTGTTTCCTAAACTAAAGTTTGACGGAAGAAACTTTTTGTTTCTCATATTCCGAACTTGATAATTCAAAATTTCATTCAGAACCTTTTCATAGAATAGGCCTCGTTAATGCAAACACTCTGTAATAGAACGATATAAGTAAGATCTCTGAAACACTTTTTGAACAAAGAAATATAGAACATCGGATGTCATATTGGGAGGCAAGTCTAATTCATAAGCCACCTTGATAACACGCCTCAGAATTTGATATGTGCCTACACACCGGGGACTAAGCTACCCTTTATTTTTAAACTTCGTCACACTCTTCATGGGTTATGTTATTAAGTAAACCCAATCATCAACATCAAATTCAAGATCTCTTATTCTAACATCGGCGTAAGACTTTTGACTACTTTGATCCATTTTCAATCTTTCTCTAATAAGTTGAACATTGCACAAACTCGGTCTCTATCAAAGTAATCTCACAAACTTCTAGCCAACCGATGGGAGACATACATCTCCTACCATGAGATCCTCAAGTGGAGTCATTTGGATATTTGAGTGATACTATTACTATAAGCAAACTCGATCAAAGGCAAATGATCCTCCCAATTACCTTTAAATTCAATCATACAAGCTCTAAATATATCTTTCAAAGTCTGAATAGTACACTTAACTTGACTATCGGTCTGGGGATGAAAATCCGTACTAAGTTTCTCTTGAATACCAAGATCTTTCTGAAATATCCTCCAAAACAGAAATAAACTGTGTACCCCGGTCGAAGATAATGGAAAAAGGCTCCATGTAATTTCATCATATTCTGAATATAAATCATAGCATATTCTTCAATTGAAAATTAAGTCTTCACGAGAAGAAAATGAGATAGCTTATTCATTCAGTCCATAATAACACAAATTTGAATCAAACTTTCGGCGAGTACAAGCTAAACCCGTAATGAAATCCATATTCAAATCTTTCCACTTTTAAGTAGTCATGTTAATAGCTTGAGTCAAACCTCCCGATTTCTTATGCTCATCATTCACTTGTTGACAGTTAAGGCACTTAGCCATAAATTCGCAATAACCTTCTTCATCTCATTCCACCAATAGACCTCTAGCAAATCACGATATATCTTGGTGTCTACTGAGTGAACAGAATACCAAGAATTGTGTGATTCTACCAAATTCCAATGCTTCAACTCATCAACATTCGGAACTTACAAGTGACCTTGGTAACAAAGTATACCATCTCCCCCTAGGGAGAAAGCCTAAATGTTTTTTTTGGAAACCGACTTCTTTAACTCAACCATAATCAGATCAACATCTTTCTTAGCTTTCACACCCGGAACAAGAGACCATTTTGAACCATTCTAAACAATGACACCACAATCCTTGGATTTAACCAAACAAATACCCAATCGAGCAAGTCAATGAACATCACAAACTAACTATTCCTTACCATCATCAATATGTGCAACACTACCCATTGACAATTGGCTGACTGCATCAATAACCATATTTGCCTTATCAAGATGATCAAGTAAACTCATATCATAATCCTTAAACAAGTCAAGCCATCTCCTTTGACAAAGATTTAAATTCTTTTTCTTAAATCGTATCACAAACTCTTATGATCAGTGAACACATCCACATAAACACCATAAAGATAGTGTCTCTAAGTCTTTAAAGAAAAAACCACCATAGCTAACTCCAAATCATGAGTCAGATAATTCTTTTAATGCGCCTTCAATTACCTCAAAGCATAAGATATAACATTCCTATGTTGCATCAAAACACAATCAAGATCAATCCTTGAAGCATCACAATAAACCATCAAATCCTTAATATAATGTCAAAACTGTGGCTGAAGTGAGTCTATCATTCAATACTTGAAAAACAATTCTCACAAGCTTCTGTCCATTGAAATTGCACCTTCTTTTGAGTCAACGTAGTCAAAGGAGAAGTAAATGAGGAAAATTCTTTCATGAACCTTCTATAACAATCGACCAAACCCAAGAAACTCTGAATATCAGAAGGGGAAAAAGTCTAGGCTAGTTCTTAACTACCTCAGACTTCTTAGTATTAACTTTGATACCTTCACCGAAAATAATGTTGCCAAGGAAAGTAACATACCTCAAACAAAACTCGCATTTTCTAAACATAGAAAAAAAAATGATTATCTTTGAGGATTTTCAAAACAATTTTTAGGTGATCAACATGCTCATTCTCATTCCATGAGTAAATCAATATATCATCCATAAAAACAATCACGAACATGTCAAGGTATTGCTTGAACACCCTATTCATAAAGTACATGAAATCAATGGGGCATTAGTCAACCTAAATATCATCGCAAGGAACTCATAGTAACCTTATCGAGTTCAAAACACCATCATCAAAATGTCACTTTCCCTTACTCTCAACTTACGATTCCCTAATGGAGGATCAATCTTCGAGAAGAAACTTACACCTTGGAGTTGATCGAATAAGTCATCTATCCCTGTAGTAGGATATTTATTATTTAAAATGGCTTTATTTAGTTGTCAGTAATCAATTCACATACAAAGTGAACCATCTTTGTTTCGAAAAACATTACTAGAGAACCCCATAAAGAGATATGTGGTCGAATAAAATACTTATCCAACAAATCATTCAATGGGTACTTTAACTCCTTAAGTTTCGTTGGAGCCATACGGTAAGGAGGAATAGAAATGGGTTGTATATCTGAAAAAAATCAATACTAAAGTCTATCTCTCTTTCGTGAGGGATACCGGGAAGATCATCAAAAAATACCTCTGGAAACTTATTAATGATCAGAACTAACTCAAGAGTAAGGGTTTCTGAATCTGTATCCCCAACTCGAACAAGATGATAGATACAACCTTTAGAGATCATTTTCCTAATCTTTAGGAAAGAGACAAACTGACCCTTAGTTGTTGAATTTCCACTCCTCCATTTTAAGGTAAATTCTCTCTAACCAGGAATGTGACCAATGAGGTATGACAATGTATGGAAGTATAACAAGAATGAAGCCCATACATTCCAATAATAACATCACAACCTATCATGTCTCGCTCTACAAGGTCAACTAGAGGGACTCTATAAGAAACTAAAACTGAGCAATTTCTACAGACTTGTTTAACAATAATAGAGTCACCAATAGGTGTAGCGACTAAAAAAGGTTCTATAAGAATTTTGAGACAAACACCAACAGGTGTAGTAATAATGGAGTCACCAATAGTTGTAGACACCAAGTTTGCTAATTTTTGAGCTCGTATGAGGGAGATATGCCCGTTTGAAGTTGGGCTTTCCAATTAAGGAAAGTTACCCAAAAATATAAGGGGTATTTTGGTCCTTTCCTTACCCAATCGGATTTAAACATTTTTGGTAAGGTTTTAGGAATCTAAACTGATTGAAATTAGTTTTAGTTATTCCTAAAATATGAGGAGTTCAAGAAGAGAAAAGAAGAGAAAAATGGGAAGGTTCAAGGCGTTCGTCAAGATTCTTGTGATTCTTCGAGGGATTTCGTCAAGGATTTTATCCTAAGAGGTATGTAAGCTTCTATAGTGTTAGGGTTGTTCGCCCACATGCAAATCATGATTTTATTTTACAAATTTAATCCATGAGATTGAGTATATTGATAATCTTATCGAGTTTTTGAAGTTTTATGCTTCGTTGTTTTATAATGAAGTTCATGTTGCGTTCTTGTGGTGAGAGTTGTGAATGATAACTGTTCCTGGTGGGTTATTGGTGTAGAATTCATTATAATTATATTGGTATTAAGGATACAAAAGAGTTTGGAGGAGATCATTCAAGTTTAGAAAAGGTAGGGCTGGAAAAATGTTTGAAGAGAAATTCGTCGGATTCATCTGGAACGTGGCTGAGCAGCGCGCCCTTATTGCGCCCGAAGGGCTGGTGTTCTGCGCCTGCAGTGCGCCCCAGACCAGCCTCAGTCAACTGAGGGGTGGCACGGTGCACCGCTGTTGCGCCAGGGAGGTCATGTCCTTTCCACTTCCATTCTTCATTCTGTATTTGATCTTTCGAAACATGTCTTCGCTCTCTTAGTGATTTTTACTATCCAACCTTCATCCAATCATAAAGAAATCATACATATAAAGTCATGATCCTTAAATTTATTATTCATAATTCATAACTCAAATTCCATGAGGAGTGAAGAGTAGAGTTCAAGAAAGTCTTTGAGTTAAATTGTGAATCATTCGAGATCAACTATTGATTTGAGTGAAGTTTGAGAAATTCCCTGTGAGTCTTTTTGAGGATTCTTCTTCAATAACTTTTAAATTCTTTCAAGACTCGAGTAAGTGAGTATGACAAGGAGGATAGTGTATTCATGTGTCTACGTTATCATTAAGATTCTTGAGTCAAGTCGTTCATGCCCATCATTCCGCGTGAACTCCATAACTTGATTTTCTTTGAGATGAGTAGTATCTTCAAGTTCTAAGTGTTGAGTATTAAGTTCTCAATATTTTTGGGCATGCATATAAAGTATACATGAACCCTCTGAGTCGAGCATTCTTGAGATGAATAGTATCATTAACTCCTTGAGTTATGGATTTGTTGGAGTTCCAAGTATTGAGTTATATGCATGGCTATTGAAAACCTTGAATTGAGTCGTTTACGTTCAGAATTCGGTATAACCCTATTTTAAAAAGACTTTTCACAAATTGTTTTAAAACTTGTTTTAAAGACCTGACCACTGAGTTGAGGAAGAATAGAGCTGAGTTCATTTTCTTTAAAATGATAAATGGGAACTAAGTATTCCCAAGGTTTACATTTTTATATTTAAGATGAGAGGAAACTGAGATTTTCAAAAGAGTTTTGAGCAGTTTGAGTATCATCTCTTTTAAGAGAAAGATTTTGAGTAATAAATTAAAAACACGAAAAGAGTTATGTTTTTAAGCATATGATCTAGTTATATTTTGAAATTAATATTGATCACCGTTATGGGGGAGAGTCTAGACAACTCGCAGCCCCCATAAACCATGTAGCTAACGTGGGTAGAAAGAGTCATACTTATTAGATGATTCATTACTGCTTATTAGAATAGACTAGTGGATCCATTTAGTTAGTAGGTCCTATACCCCGACAAAGTATAAGACA
This sequence comes from Solanum lycopersicoides, assembly GCA_022817965.1. NCBI lineage: Eukaryota > Viridiplantae > Streptophyta > Magnoliopsida > Solanales > Solanaceae > Solanum > Solanum lycopersicoides. The sequence continues at coordinate 45,928,660 of CM040623.1, forward strand.
GTTCTGCCAGCGTGGGTTAGATATTGTATCATCATATAGCTCATAGTGATGGTTGTCGGTTAAAGAATCTCCCATAGAGTAACTTTGTATTTTTATATACAATAAGAGTTATTATTGTATTTTTATACAAATAAGTTATTTTTATATTTTTGCATACAACTGAGTTATTGTCTATTGTTTTAAAAGCTTTTCAGATATTGCATTATTTATTATTGCTGAGTATCTTGAGTATGAGTTGAGTATCTTGAGTCAAAGTTGAGTATCTTATTATTGGGTTAAGCCCTATTTCTCTGAGTTGAGTTGAAATGTGTTTCACAAAGTTGAGTATCTTATTTCTGAGTTGAGTATTATATTGCTAAGTTGAGTATCGTATTTCTGAGTTGAACCCTAATTCTCTGAGTTGAGGAAAACTATGTTACATTGAGTTGAGTTGAGTTGAGTGAGTTAAGAAAAGGTAAGTATGTTTATTTTCCATAAGTTCAAGCTTATGTTAAGTATGTTTATTTCCATCAGTTCAAGCTTATGTTTATGCTTTAGAATTTCCCTTACATGCTCGTACATTCAATGTACTGTCGCAATTTGGCCTGCACCATTTTATGATGCAGATAAAAGTATTAAGCTTCATTGATCTCACTTGCAGTTCCAGTCATTTTTGGTGAGCCTTCTTATATTTTGGAGGATTTCACCTATAGCTTACAGTTAGTAGTTTTGAGATGTCGTAGTTCTTGTTCCGATATCTTTTTGTAATAGTAGAGGCTTAACAGATAGATAAAGTTTAGTAGTTTCACTATGTATCTTCTTTGAGTTGTTTTTACAAACTCCGATTTCATCTATTGAGTATTGTTCATATTTTAAAGTTGAGTATTTGAGTTATTGAATTTATTTTAGTCTTAAGTTTTTGTATGTTTGAGTTAGTCTTATATTTGTAGTCAGTCAGGATGACGGTCGCTTGGGGACCAACAATGATTTTCGAGTGTTGATCACGTCTATGGTATAGACTCGGATCGTGACAAACAAGTAGCCACCAACTAACAAACAAACATAAACAATTCTAACCACAAGCTTAGATTCACTCGAACTTTCAGAAATTTCCAATCATCGCCTACAACATTTAACACGCCATGCCGGTCCACATATAAAAACCACCCCTGAGTTAAACACACCCACCCGTCCTATTAGGGACAAACATACATAACTACACATGGACCAGCATGGCACCTGATTCAATAATAATATAATTCTCTCTTTCTCTCTTTATATACATGTGTGTGCGCGCACACCGATATGACACTCAATCTAATAATGTGTGTGTGTGTGTGTGTGTGTGTATAGTCGACTTGGATACATTAAAACTAGCTCAGATACATTAAATATTGGCTCGGATACATTAATATATAGTTCGGATACATTAAAAACTAGCTCGGATACATAATATGTAGTTTGGAAACATTAAATATTGAGTCGGATACATTAATATGCAGCTCAGATACGTTAAAGAAATAAGAAATTTTGGGTTTTTAAAAATAATAAGGGATAATAGAAATAAGTAAAATAAAATGTGTGTATTTCTATAATTTATCCAAAAAAATATGACTTTTGTTATATATCCATTGAACTAATTAAGTGGATTGTCCATTGGATATTAATGAATTACTTGTATTCCTGTATGTATATTTCCAAGGTGATATGATCCATTGTGGATAAACATGTATAAATTAATTTGGTGACCTTTAAGAGTGATATCTCAACACTATAAATAGAGATATCACTCACCATTTGAAATATACACTTGAATAAGAAGAAAATTGCTCTTCTTCTATCTACTTCTCTTGCCTTCTTCTCTTTATGATTATATTTTTATGAGCTTGATTTTATAACACTTTATCAACACGAGACTCTATCCAATTGAGATTGAGTTTTAGTTTTTCTTTAACTCTTGTTTTGGTTGATCTCGTTATGAGAATCAAGGTATTATATGCATAAAATCAGGTATGTATTTTCTAATCTAATTTATAATTTAGAATACAATAGTGTTCGGTCACTAACAATTACTAGAAACCAAAGGCATATACTACTATTGGTTGAATATGACATGCTATACAAAATTTCTTAAATGGAAGAAGGTATAAAGTTTTAATATCATGAGTTTGAATATTATTTTGATTGTTTTGAAAGACTCAAAGGGTGAGTCATGTTGTAATTCGGTCTATTATACTGTTGGTTAAGGGTAAGTCGATGGATTCAAGTCTCATCGCACCAAAAGGGTAAGACATCAGGTTAAAGTCCGGATGCACCATAATGAAAAATGTTTGAGGGTAAGATGATAGATTGATGTTCTATCACATCAAGAGGGTAAGACATCAATTTGAGTTTTGATGCACCATGATTGGGTTCAAGTCCCATAAAATTATGGCGTAACACGCCTTATATGGGTAAGACATTGAGTTTGAGTCAATGCACCATTGTGGTGATAAAATGATGACTAAGGCAAAATGATATATGTTTTGATGAAAAGTCTTGAAATTCATCTCATTGAATTTTCTCGATTCCCTAAAGTGAATGTGGTAGCAGTAAATGATAAGTTTGAAATTTGCCAAGTTTCTCTATTCTATAGTACGAATGTGATAGCGGTGAATAATAAGTCTGAAAGACGACAGGTAATTAAACGTATGAATAGGGGCATGAATGGACAAATTATAATAGTCATCATTGTGATAATTATAAAATGAAAAAATAATATGAGTTCTTCAAATAGTCCTTCAAACTGTGAAAAATAATTATATCATTAAAAATGGTATGAAAGGTCATTAGATATGCGGTTATCATTCGATCTTATTTGATAAGTTTTATAAATCCTCCATCAAAATAAAAGAATATAAAGTGGTGGTGCACTTTATCTTTCAAAGTGTTGTTGAGGTGGATCATGTAAATATGTCAAATATAAAGGTATGACATGTAGAAATAGTTATTGGTCAACTCATAAAGAGATTGTGACGTTTAATAAGCATTGAATGTTTGTCAATTCTTGAAAGTGAATGGGTCAAAATATGAAGAAAAATATGAATAAGAATATATTCATGTATGGTTGAAAATATGCCACAACTCACCTCTACGTGGGTTTTGAGAGAAATAAATAAATGTTATTTACGTGGGTTTTGAGAGAAATAAATAAATGTTATTTGGCAGGAATGATCAATGGTCGTGTACGTTTATACATTTATAAATATTGTGATATGTTTATTGTGAACTACCGAAAGGGCAAAAGAAAAATATAATTTTGCCTATGAAGGTTGTGTTCATTATTGTGTGGCAATACAAATTTGTCATTGGTAGTGTATCTATGGTACAACAAAAGTAAAGCAAGAAACATGTCTTGCTCGTAATGATTTTGACCATGACAATAATAATGTAATTTCCTCCTTGAAGGATATGCTCACCATATGGATTGTGTCACACAATATGTGATAGTACACAAAATTAATAGCAAGCTCTAACGAGTTGTGTTATTACCAAAGGAATAATAATAGGGTTGTAGTAAGTCTCAAAAGAAACTTTTTAAGTTTCGGATGAATTAAAAAGAAATATTAAGACTATAAATTACAAAAAAAATTAATATCTTTAAATTACTACAATCGAAGCGGATTATAAATATTTATGTAAAAGATTACCCATTTTTTCCTCTTGTTTGTTGCATACAAACATGGGCATGCTGATGAAATTACATGTAAAAGTAAATTGTAAGTGTACTGAAATAAAGATAATTTGGCATGACCGATTGACCATTCTTGTTTAATTGTGATGCAAATTTAATTGAGAATTCATGTAGATTATATGATGAAGAAATAAAAGATTCTTCAAGAATTCTCTTGTGTTGCTTGTTCTCTTCATAAAATGATCATTGTACCAGCTAAGGTTGGGATTGTAATCCCCTGAAGTTTTTGGAACATATAAAAAGGTGAATATGGGCCCATTCACCTGCCATGTGGATCATTTGCAACTATATATATAATAGATGCATCTATTTGATGGTCACATGTGCTTTGTTATCAACTTACAAAATGGTGTTTGTAAGGTCGTTTGCTCGAATGGTTAAATTAAGAGCACATTTTCAAACTATTAAATTATACTGATAATGTTGGTTGGTTTAGCAGAAATTGTATGCCTCCAATTATAGTTAAATCATGGTTATGAGAACAAAACTCTCAAATAAGATTTGGTATGAGATAATTTTATTTAACATGTAGCAACACATGTATGAATCAAGCCAACAAGGTTTCCCCATTAAAATTGGTTCAGGGTCAGGAACCAAATAATTTTCATCTAAAATGTTGAATGTGCGATTATGATTTTAATTGCTCCACCACGCACAAAGATGAATTTCCAAATAAGGTTGGGATGAATGTTAGATTTTCTAACATTAGGGGGAGATATGATTTTCACAGCTGAAAATTATGTGTGAAGTTAATTATGAATTATCTAGATCCTCGTTAAATAAATATGTGAACTTAAAGTTCAAGGAATAATTCATTTGCATAATGTTGCAAATTAATTGTCAGATGAATGTACTGACCCTATGATACAATTCAGCTGCAAATGCTCCAATGTGAAGTCCTTGAAGGACAAGGTCTATGATACGCCGGAAGCGTAATAGACCAATCGATTCAAAACATAGAATTCCTTGAAGAAGGAAGGAGCAAATGATAAATATGGTCATGATAATGAGGCAAGTGCTATAAAAGAGCACATTGACATAACATTTCATAAAACCTCGGAAAAGGTTCGGGTACCTGAAAATGATAAAAAATGAAAGATCTCGATAAGTTATGCCATGATGAAATCGTTATCAAATAACCGTCAACGGTATCTTTGATATGAGGTAGCGCTCAATGATATAAATTGTGACGAGGATCTTGAATTCAATCTATCATAGAGTGTCGACAGATAAATGATTGGCCAAGTAAAATGCATAATTCAAGTATATTTTGTTTTACTTGGAGAAGTGATGTTTTGGATTGATAATTCATAAATTAAGGTATAATGTCAGAGGGGTACAAATAAATTATATGTGATGGTATAACCGTATGATATCAAATACAACTTGTGCCTCGAGGCATAAAGGTTTGTCTCAAAATTCCTGACATTATTGGAAATATTTTCTCCTATGGTGAATACAATGAGGTTTGTTTTGATCTGTCAACATATGAAAAACTTGAATGCATATAATGGATAATTATCATGTCTAGCTAGACAATAATGAAGGTTATATAAAAATTCTTGAAATAATCGAGGAGTCTGAAGCATATAAGAGTTAGAAAGAAACTTTTTCAATAAAGCTTCAAGAATCCTTATATGGATTGAAATAATCAAGGAAGCAAAGGGTACAAAAGGAATGACCCTAATTGTTCTTGCATTTTTACGAAAAGTTCAGGGTCTGAACATGTTATAATAGTTGTGTACGTTGATGACTTAAACATCATTAGCACTCTTAAAGAGTTTTCAAAAGCTATTGAGTGTTTGAAAAGGTAAAAAGGTCTTGGTAAGACAAAATTTTGTCATGACCTACAGATTGATAATTTGACAAACGAAATATTTTTCTATCAGTGCACATACATAGAAAAGTTTTAATGCAATTTTATATGGATAAGTCACATTCATTGAGTACCCCAATGATATGAGGTCGCTTGATATAAATGGTGATTCAGTTTGATCTCAAAAGAAGGATGAAGAGCTTCTGTTAATGAAACTCCATATCTCAGTGCAATAAGGGTACTAGTGCATCTTGCTAACAATACTCGATCAGAAGTTTATTTTGCAATAAATTTATTGGCAAGATTTGACTCCTCTCCAATAAAAAGACATTGAAATGGTGTTAGTATATACTTGAATATCTTTGAAGGACCATAGACATGGGTTCATTCTATTCCGAAAAATTCAAGTCAGAGCTGATTGGTTACGAGATGCAAAATATTTATCTGATCCGCATAAAGCACGATCTCAAACACACTATTCGTTTGTATGTGGAGGCACAATAATATTCTGGTGATCAATAAAGGAAATGTTGCTATGCAGAAATAAAAGCCCTCCATGAAGCAAGTCGAGAGTGCGTCTGGTTGAGATAAATGACACACCATATTCAGGAAATGTGTGGTTTTTCTTTGCAAAAGAATATACCGATCACAATGTACGAACATTGGAGACATCATCGCAAGAAATTAAGTGATGTTTTAATCAGGAGGAGTATAATACGTGTTGCACTCTTTTTTCCTTGACCGAGGTTTTGTCCCACTGAGTTTTCCTGGCAAGTTTTTAATGAGGCAACAAATAATTCGTATCAAAAGATATTTGTACTCTTTTTCCTTCACTAGAATTTTTTCCCACTGGATTTTTTCTATTAAGGTTTTAACGAGGCACATTATCTATGGACATCCAAGAGGAAGTGTTATAAATCCATTGAACTAATTAAGTGGATTGTCCATTAGATATTCATGAATTACTTGCATTCATGTATGTATATTTCTAAGGTGATATGATCCATTGTGGATAAACATGTATCTATTAATTTGTTGACCTATGGGAGTGATATCTCAACACTATAAATAGAGATATCACTCACCATTTGAAATATACACTTGAATAAGAAGAAAATTCCTCTTCTTCAATTTACTTCTCTTGCCTTCTTCTCTTTATGATTATATTTTTATAAGCTTGATTTTATAACAACTTTTATGTTAGTTGTTATTTTTTAATAATGTATTCTTCTTGTACATGATTTTATTAATTAACACGAGATATAAATGCAAAAACACGTAGCAAAAATGTCTTTCAAACTATATTTGACTAAACACAACTTGTTATTTTTTGAAAAGTATTTAAAATAATCAAGCTTTAAAAGTAAAAAAATAAAGTTTTGAAATTTTTCTATTAAATTAGTCAGGTACGTGAATCTAAAAGTTAGAACTTAAAATTTTTATTTAATTTGTAAGTGACAACTGCAAATTAATTTCTCTGAAGTACTTATAATTTAAAGGAAAAAGGTTTGAATATTTTTTAATTTTGTCATTTAGAGTTGATATATCTTTTGTTATGAAAGTGAGTTATATATATTTTCATTGTTATACAAATAACTCACATATATCTTTCCCCTTAATGGAAGTGAAAAAAAATAATTTTAATTTATTATTTAATTAATATAATCCATATGGGTATATCTAATTCTCCTCAAACGTATTTTTTTGTTGGCTTTTTTGTTTCAGTGAATAATTTAAATTTATTATTTTGATGGTCAAGTTTATTTATGTTTCACTAATTTTCTTGTAAAATTCATTACGGATGACCCAAAAAAAAATTTAAATACAAAAATTAAATTACAATACAGCCAAAAAATTGTTTTAAATTATAATATAGGCAACCCAAATATAGTTTAAATTTTTTTCTTTAAGCCAAAGAATGAAAGGAAAAAATAAGAATAAGAATAAGAAACTTAGATAATGATAATTAAAGAAGTAAAAAAAATTATGTATGAAAAAGATTAAATTACACCTTAAACTTTGTTAGAATGATCATATATACACCAATATTTTTTTTGGAAAAAAAATCAAAATATAAATCTAAAACTCATTTTTCCACTTTCCTTAAATAAGGAGTATATGTGAGCTTATTTTATAACGGTAAGGGTAGGGATGTTAATGTTTCGATTTGGATCAGCTATTGGTTGAAATTAGAACCAAACCAATTTAGTTAATTTTGAAAATTCTAAAATCAAACCAAACCAAATCAAACAAAAAAATAATTATCGATTTGAGTATTGTCAGTTTGGTTCGGTTAATTTTTATTTTTTTCGATTTGAAAATAATAATTTTTTTTGAAACATACGCATCTTGGTAGATAAAGACACCTAGTACATGAGCAATCCATATGAAAGATAATGTGGATTCAACTAAGCAAGCAATACTACAGTTATTATTACACAAACAAAGTGATTCAATTAAGAGAAAGTGTGATTATCTTATATTTGGTAGAGTGGGTAAAAACTAAAGTAATGGACTTGGACTTAGGATTGCAACTATTAAATTTAACTGTTAGGCTTGAGAAAATAATAAAGTTAAAAACTAATTAAATATATATGTATATATATATATATATATATATATATGTAGATATATATATATATATATATGTATATATATATATATATATATATATATATATTCTCGATTCGGTTTGATTATTTTTGTATTTTTTTTTTTTTGTAAAATCAAAATCAAATCAAACAATATCGATTTTCAAAATTCAAAATCAAACCAAATATCAAAAAAAATATATATATAGATTTGATTTGAATTGAGGTTTGGTTTGATTTTTCAACCATAATCATGAACAAACCTTGATAGGGGTATATGTGAGTCGTCTGTATAACAGTAAAAGATACATAAGTCGCTTTTGTATCGAGGGGTATATCAACTCGAAATGACAAAGTTGAGAAATATATCAAAGCAATTTCCCTAATTCAAAACTTAAATGCGAAAGGAAAAACTGAAAAACATCCCACATACTATGATAATTTTGGTGGAAGTCCAAAATAGTCATTTATTTTGAGTTAAAACTCAAAGTCATCTTTAAATTTTCACATGAAGCGTTAATTATTTCTCATGTTTGCAGTACTGGTGCACTTAAGGTAATTTCTCAAATTTTTATCTATTTTTTAACATTGTTTCTATCTACAATTTATGTATGGAATATTCTATCTTTTTTATATATTTTTAATAGAAATAATAACTCCAGGTAAGAAAAAAATATTTTATTCTGTTTAATAGAAATATTAACAGCTAAACTAAGAATACCTTAACTAGGTGTGTACAAAATCGAACAAAATAGCAAATTAAGTCAATCCGGAAAAAAAGTCCGACTAGTGATTTGGTTTGACTTGGTTTGGTATTGGAAAAAAACTCTCACTATATTTGGGTTGGTTTGGTTTTAACTAAAAAAAAAAAAATGAGACCAAACCAACCCGACGTTATATATGTTATATTTATTTTATACATAAAAATATTTACTTTGATATAATTTCAAAATATTTCTTATACTATTTCATTGTTTATTCTTTTAATATATTATTTCAAGTTAAAAATTTAGAATTTGAAATGATCTAATAAAAATTATAGTTCATAAAATTATAATAAAAATTAAATCAAAATCAAATTAATACTAATACAAAATAAAAATCTATTCAATATTAAAAATTACAATATATTTGAAAAATTCGAACCAAACAACTAACCATAATATATGGCGTTGTAAAAAAGATATTCTATTACACGTGAAACTATTTTGGGCTTTTTCACAATTTGTTGGCATTCCAAAATTTGCCCCACCTGCACTTTCTCTTTCATCCCCTAGATTTTATCGCAGATCCTCTCTCATCTTCATCCCCAATTGTTCTCTAAAAAGCAGTGACACGTGTGATATTTTTATTAACTCCCTCCGTTTTAAAAAAGTTAGTCTAGTTTGATTTAAAATAGAGTTTAAGAAAAAAAATTATTGTTCTAAATTAAAGTTATGTCAAATTTATCAAAATGTCATTTAATCTTATGGTCTTAAACACGTCACATGATAAGTTAAAGTTAAAGTGTTGTCAAAAAAGAAAAATAATTATTTTTGTAAAAATAAACTAAAAAGGAAATAGAAATATTTTTTTTAAAATGGAGGGAGTAATTTATTATTAGTTTAGTAGTATGATAAATGCGTAAATTTGAGGTACATAGGCTTAACCTTTATGGATTTTAATTTTTAATTTACGATGTACTATTATAAAAATAAGTTTTAAAAATATATTTAATAATTTCAAAATTTTAAAACATGATTAAAAAACACAAACAAAATGAAACTTCGAACATCATTTTACGACTAGAAATAATTTGACAGAGTTAAAACTATTACGAGATGCAAAATCAACTTAACATTTTAATAATTTCTCAAATAATAAAAAATCATTATTTTTAAATATACTATCATCATAGCAACTCCAACCTACCTACCAACATGGATTTGTGTTGCACTAGTGAAAGTGTTGCACCTTTAATCAAAGGTCTCGAATCGAGCGAAATAAATCTTATTAAGAGTATCACGTCCAAACGAATCATGTAATGTGCAATTCGAATTAATTAGAACTCTAATAATAATTATATAAAAGAAAACTCCAAAACTCTATTTCTTTTTCGCCTCTATACCTTATATGTGGAGAAACAAAATAGAGATGGACGATTACAGTTCATTTCTATTTTTTCTCTATATCTATATTTGAAGGGATGACTTGTGCATCTCCAGATTTGGAGATACGTTGTTCATCATGTTTGTTTCACCTTTTTATTATATTATTACTATTTATATATTATAATATTTTTAATTTAACATATTATAAATTATATAAAACTATTAATTAAGTTCCTAATTTCTTACACTACAAGAAAACTGTGAATTACATGGGAATTTTTTTGGGAATTAGTATGCAAATTTGGAGGAAAATAAGTTTTCTGTGAATTTTCATACAAATTCCCAGAAAATTCCCATATAATTCACAGTTTTCTTATAGTGTTATTATTTTCTAGTGTAATATTTCCATTATATTAATTTTAAACTTATTATAATTTATAATTATATATAAAAAATAACCATCTCAAAAACGAAAAGTACACGTGTAAAACGAGTAATTATACTACCAATCCCTTTACATTTAGAAAGATAACTTGGTTTAATACTTAATTACAATTTTTAGAGTGATGTGAGTTGTGGCATTTCCTCTTAGACCATCTCCAATTCACATCAAATCTCAAATTTGGTGTGAAATTTGAAATTTTTTAGCTTCAATCCACACTAATTGTTGCATCAAATTTAGTGTGTGAATACTGTTACACCAAAATTTCGTGTAACACTGTTCATCACATCAATTCACTTTTTTTTTTGAATATTTTAATATTATTTGACTGTACAAACTTTTAATTATATTGTATAAATTGTATGTTTAAATTAAATCTTTTGTATTTATAATTATTTTTTATGTAATATTTTTATAATATTAATTTTAGATATAAATTTAATTCTTTTATAAATTAATTTTTCTATATATGATTTTTTTTTAAAAAAAATTCATGTTAATTCTACTGTAAATTATAATTGGATATAACTACAACTAACCTTCACAAAAATTAAATATGCAAACATATAATTTTTAAATATATAATACAATGTACTTAAAAATAACCATAAAATAGTACACATTCAACAAAGTAGTAATTGACATTCACCATGAATTATATATGGTGAATGTTTTAGAAAGAATTTATTTTATGAAATTAAAAAATATAAATGAAATAAGAAATAATAAAATAATAATGAAGAGAGAATTAAATATTCCTTTTTGGTGTAAAATTTGGTGCAGTGATTGAAGTTGATTATACCAAAAATAGTGTTGACACCAAATTTGATGTAAAATTTGGTGTTTTGATTTGGAGATGCCCTAAGATCTAAATTATTTTCTCAAATCAAAAACATCTAAATTCACTATTGATAAATATACTACTTTCATTCGGAATAAAAAAAATTCTATATTATTTTGAATTTTGTAATACATTAATAGAGTATTTATGGGCGTAAAGTAATAGTTTTGAAAGTTAAATATTTACGTAAAAATAAAATAAATTTATCATGTAATATTTATTTAATTATATTTCATCACTGATTTTACATTTATTTAAATTGTCTAGTAATATGAATAATATATAATATTTGCTTGCGATTTATGTTATTTAAAAATTTGGGTAAGAAATAATTTATATTACATGGAGAAACACACACACACACACACACACACACACATATATATATATATATATATATATATATATATATATATATATATATATATATATATATACGAAAAATGATCACATTTGCCCTTGTACTTTTAGAAAATGGTTATTCGCCCTAAGGACTTAGTCACACCTTTTTGATATATTTGTTTTTACCATTCAACTTTGAGCACGTATTTGCCCTTAGATAGTTAACTATCATGTCACCACTTTTATTATAATATGTGACACTTACGTGGCTCCTACATTGATTTACTTCCTATTTAATATTTTACCTTCCCCGCTTAAATAAAACGCAACTCATCCAATCTGAAAATTTACTGACCCTAACTCTAGTACGTAACCTCTTGCGTCACGTTATCCATCAAAAACATATAGAAAGAACATCCATAAAAAAAAGAACTTAGATACAAAGAAAAGAACGACATTCATGGTTTATTAATCATAATTGATAGTTAATTTTATTGAAACTGCTCGAAAACATTATAAAGTTGATCGTACGAACAGACTTGGACACAAGAGCATGGTAGTAACTGTATATGAAGAGCCAAAAGTCTTTGTGGTAAAAAACTATAAATGCATCTTTCCCTCTTTGTCCAGGCTTGTGAAATCAACTATGAATTATGATTAATAAACAGAAAATGGACAAAAGTCCCTTAACCTATAGCCGAATTTTCAACTACACACTCATACTTCATGGAATCCTATTATCAGCCTGAATTATTGTAACATAAAATAAATATCCCCTTAAAACATCATAATTAGAATGTATCACAATATCTTGTGGTGAAACACGCGCGCTTGACACATGTATTTAACCTATTGATCTTTTCTAAAAAGACGTTTTTTCTCTTTTTCTTCATTTATTTTTAGCCCTAATTATTTTGTGAGAACTTTGATTTGGAGAAAATATTGGGGGTTAAATTGGGGGTCTCTTTATTTTGTCTTCTTTGGAGGGAGATGTTGTCGCCGTCGGTATAGTCTGAGAATATTACTGTCACCACTACTCCACCTATGCCTTTGTCATTTCTCCGCCTTCATCATTAGCTCCTTCACCTACTCAAAGAGTTCCTCGACATTTCTTTCAAAGAATAAAGCTTGAAAAAGAGAACATTCATATCACCACCAAGACCACTATGAGTCTAATTTAAGCCTATTACTGAAGGAAAAAAAAGAAGCTAAATCGTGTGAAGAGACATGATTAATGTCTGTGGGTATTGCCACAATTTTGTAAGTCTATGTAATGGAGTTTTCTATAATCAAGAGAAGGTAATTGCTTGTCGGAGAATCTAGAAAACAAACTAAAAACACACGAGGGATTAGGATCTACAAGTAAAAGATATTTTTTCTTTTTTAGGGTTCAATTGCATTTGAACCCACATTGATTTTTAAAATTTGATTCAAATTATTTTTTGGTGATTGAAGATGGTGAATTTGATTATTTTTTTAAAAAAACTTTTACATGAGAGTTGTTAGAAATTTACAATAATGAATCCGCTTGAGATGGTGGCAGTGGCGCGACAATTTTAGGATGATAAGCAGTGGAGAGATTTGACATATGCTACCATGGAGAAGAAAGAAATTAATTTTTTTAAAGAATAATAATTATTAAAAAGACATATTTATGAAATAATATATTTAAAACAAATTTTAATATTGTTTTGGTTGCTCACTCTCTCAAAGAGAGTGAAATAGACTCATTTTTCCAGGTAAGCATTTATGGAGGTAATAAGTTGTGTTCTATAAAATTTAGGGGGGTAATAGGACCTCCAGTAAAATATGAGTGTGTAGCTAGAAATTTGGCTATAAATTATGGGGGATTTTTGCCGTTTCCGATTAATAAAACATGAATATTGCTCTTTTCTCTGTATTTAAGTTTTTTTCTATGTATATGGATGTTTTTGATGGGTAAAGTGATGTAAGAGGATAACTATAGAAGTTAGGGTTAAGCAATTTTCAAATTGGGTACGTCGAATTTTATTTAAATGGATCAGATCAAATATTAAATAGGAAGTAAAGTTTTAATTCTCAAAAATATATCCATGTAGGAGTCATGTTGTTGGATTTGAAACCGATTAATGCGTCATGCGGAAGTTTACAATTCAAATCATGACATCGTTAAATCAGATGACAAAAACTTATACTAAAAATCAAAATATTATTAAATGGAATTTAGTCAATTGACCTAAATATTAAAAACTAATAAAAACCTTAAAATTTTAGAGAGAAAATCTCTTCATAAACAAAAGTTTCTAAACAATTACATTGTGAATGCAATTGTGTTATTGATATGAGAAGATGTGTCTTCAATTTATAGAGTTCTAAAATTTTCCTCCTAGGAACGAATAAACCAAATATGAAAGAGAATTATGTATGTTTTCCTTTCAGGAAAAATTCAAGCATTTGTGGTAATGCTTTGACTTTCCTTTAAGGAAAAAATTAAACTTACAATATGGTAAGAAACTCAGGGCAAAATCCTAACAAATCTTTCCTTTTCTGGCTGATTTTTCTTGACAAAACTTGATCCACCTTCTTACATGCATGATAATATTCATTCTTCACATAATCTTCATTCCTGCTTCTTGTTATGATTAAAAATAAAGTTTAAAATTATGGGTTAAAATATAGTTTCAAATTATTTTATTTTCATTTTTAAAGATGCAACAACAAATGTTGAAAATATGATTTTGTAGTTAGGACAAAAATCTACTTGATCATCAAGTTAGTTGTAAATTGATTTTAAACCTCGTCGAATCTATTTTGTTGAACCATAGGATCATTGGACCATCTGCTCTAATACCACTTGTTGGGTTCGAAAGTGATTAGGGCGTCATACAAAAATTTATAATTACAATTCATGACATCGATAAATTAGATGACAAAAACATATACTAAAACTCAAAATATTATTATATGAAATTTTGTCAATTGACTTACATATTAAAAACTAATTAAAAAATATTAAAATTATAGAGAAAATCTCTCCATACATAAAAATTTCTAGACGACTATTTGTGAATGTTATTGTGTTTTGATATAAGAAGAGAAGTCTTCAATTTATAGAGTTTCAAATTTTTCCTTTAAGGAAAAAATAAACCAAAAATTGAAGAAAATTATGTTTTTCATTCTAAAAAAATTCAAGCATTTATGATAATACTTTGATTTCTTTTTAAAGGAAAAATAAGATTTAAAATATTGTAAGAAATTTAGGATGAAACCCTAACACAAGTAAGCGCCACATAGGATAATAAAAGTAGTGGCATGATACTTAACTGTTCAAAGACAAATATGCACTACTAGAAATTTGACTTACTGCGACAGTTCATTTTCCGTTGCAATAGACATTCCTACCGTAGCCATAGGTCTAAGGCTACGGTTATGTCAACCGCTACAACAGATCGCGTAGCAATAGATCTGTTGCTACGGTTTTGTGCGACGGTTCAGATAACCGTAGCCATAGATGGACCTATTGCCACGGTTCTCGCTTGAATTACTTGCCGACGGTTAGAGCCGTATTGGTACGGTTATAAACCGTTGGGAAAGAGATTTATGCATCAGTTCTATTGAGGTTATTGCGATGGTTTTTCTTTCGATTCAACATACAATTTCATTCTATTGCGATGGTTTTTATAGGATAATGCAACAGTTTTCAAAATTATAAAATTATCGCTCAATGGCTATTGCTACGGTTAATACATGGTATTGCAACAATTCTTACATTATGCAACAGTTATACTTAAGCTATTGCTACCTATAAATTATTGGTCCAATTCCACAATATTTTGTTATATTGAGCTATTGGAGTAATTTTATACCATAAAAATACACATAAATCGTTCACGAGAATAAATTTTCATTGTCAAAATTAAAATTCAAGATTCGTGATTCTAATATCAATAAAAGCAAATATACAAATTTTTTTATAGCATTCAAAAAAAGGTGAAACACATGCACCACTTTTCAATCTTCAAAAATATAACATTTCTAGAATATCAATAATTCAGCTCCTATGTCAAGTCTTCACTGCTGCTTTCATGGCCTTCTTCGATTTCATTACCTACATACAATTAAAAAATATATAAATAATTTAGCAAATTTTTTGCAAAATTAATTAAGTACATAAACCTCCTTGGGAAGGCAGCCCAGAGAAGTGATTAAGCTAGAAGGTTACACATTCAAACTAGATTTAGTATTGACTACACATAATGTGATTAAGCTAGAAGTGATTAAGCCTTAAGATTTTGCTTGTTTGTTGACACTTTTGGCTAGAAAGTTGATAAAAGAGTTCAAATACAACAAGAAATGATTCATATCTTGGTTTAAATGAACATTGTATTACCTCAATACTCATTAGATCCATAAATACTTTTAGGGCACTTTGAAGTTGATCAAATAGATCACTAACTACATGTGTTGTACAACAAAATTCATGTTTTCCAAAGTACTTTCCACAAAACAAGCTCAATTTTACCACAACAAGAATTCTGAATCAGAAATGCCAATTACTTAATTATTCGCAGAAAAAAAAGGGCAGAGAATGAATAATATAACTAACCAGATGGACTTATACAAGCAACAAGTAATTTTCCGTAATGGATCAACTAGTTTCTTGTTTCTTGTTTCTGCTTGTATAAGTTGTATAAGTTCTGATTTATATAATTCACTTAATTCAACTTATACAAGCAGCAAGACCAGAAAATTCATGAATCTAACAATGCAACACCAAAAAATGACAGCATTAATAGTATAACCCAATTGACAAGTTATTAGAAGACTCCGCCATTTAAGAAACTTTATACAAATAAATAACTAAAGACATGCTAAAACAGATTTCGAAGCAATAAGGGCAGATTTCTCATCTTTGAAATTCCAGCTGCAGAAAGTGTACAATCTGATTGGTCGTGCTCTTGAACAAGACTTAAGTAGTCACACCACAATGCAACAGACTGCATCAAGCAAATCAAATAACTATCAATACATTTATTTTGATTCTAGCAAACAATTTCATGTATTCTAAAATAGTAACAGAGTTGATTGTTCACATGGACAACATGATTAGGACAAACAGTAACAACTGCTATCTCATTATAAAAAAAAAAACACAAGGGTGTTGGTTGATCAGTTTAACAACTATCATACATATAAAAAAATTCACTCTAGTACTGATCCTAGAGCTAATGAAAACAGTAGAATAAATCTAGTGACATCTATTAGAAACAATACTTCCTAGACTACATAAACTACTAATCCAAAGACAATTAGATCAGTCATATAAAATGAGAAAATAGGTCAAGGATTAATGAGATGAGCAAAGAAATTACAAGAACTAGGTGGATAGTCACAACCTCCCTGTTCTATGCTCTTTAAACTCATCGAAATTTGTTAAAGATGAAAGACGAAGCTCCACATATCACAAACAGACATGAGAAAAATAACTACTCAAATTAATCTGATAAGTAAAAGGAAGCAAGCACACAAGCTGAAATAGAGGAACAATAAAGCAACCATACAACTAGAAACCATGCTAACCAAACTTAAATAAAGTCGATAGATAACTCCTAAAACATACTTGACTAAAATCATTCAAAGGAACCAACCAATTATTGAAGCCATATCACTAGCGAACAAAACAACAACAAACACAAGAGCATTGCTTATACCTCAAACAACTAAGACACACTCAATTTGAAGCCAAACTGTCCATCACTAGGCACCAACAATAAATCAAAGAATAAAAGAAGCATTCGAACAAAGGAGAACAAAAGGTTCAAAATCACCTAAAACACAGAAATGTTAGTTAATCTGACAACAGCGCCGCATATGTTACAGTTGGTTGGTCAATCTCTCCCATCATCTAACCATTAACTACAAGAATGAGAAGCAACAGGGGAAGGGAAGAACAACGAAAAGAGGTGAGGAGAGATCTTTTAACTCCTACGATGACTGAAAACTAAAAGATCATAAAACAAAAAGGTCATGGTTTACTATCTTAATCTTTCAAGGTATCCAAAAAGCCCTGTAACTCTTTTAAGCCTTCTGCAAAAATGCTCCTGTGCACCCTTTCGTGTGGGACAACCAAGTCGGGAGGTAGCTGCTTTTGGAAACACACCACAACCACAGATAAATTGTCCCCGCTCTTTCTTTTCAGAGCCTCATCAACTAGATCTTTGTTGCACATCACTGGATTATTGTGTTCCTGAAGCTTTCGACGAGCAAAGTCAACAGCATTCTGGCTCATGAAGACATCCCATATACAGTAAGCTAAAACAAGTTAAGGTCTAAAGGATTATCTTTTCGGGGCAGTGACACTGAAATGAGAACACAAAAAGGATTTTAACCAATTCTTCTACAATTCTACTTTACCAAGGGATGACTCAACCCTAAATCATCTTCAAGTTTAACCTTAAATCCTCTGCAATTTTAACCTAAAATACTCAATTGTCACTTAAATTTAGAAGTGTTTTCTTTTCCTGTTTCAGTATACATCACAAATTCAAACAAGGAAAGTTTATACACTACCTAGATTAGAACAAAAAAAATATAGATTTAAGACTAACCCATTGTTTACTCTTTAAGATTTTTTGTAAATAACCAAAAGCTATCCAAGAGCTTGTTATCAAGAGCTTAGAAAAGCTTCGTTTCTATGGAAGAACTGTAGTCGGAACTAGCAGAGAAAAATTAAACATTATTCACATTTCTATGAAAGAACTGTAGTCGACCCTAGCTGTCCAAGAGAACCAACGAGCTTCACCAAAAGTTTCGTTGTCCAAGAGCTTGTTATCAAGAGCTTAGAAATCGTTCCCTCTTGTTTTCCACACCAAAAGCTCGTTGAAAATTTCTGAAATAACTGCTTCAATCGTTCCCTGTTGCTTCGTCTTCGTCGTTCTGCTTCAGTGTTCCCTTTTCGCTGAAAGTTCATATAGAATAAGGTTTTTTTCCTTTTAGATTTTTTTTAATGAGAGAATATATCTGGCCCTTTGCAAAATTAATGGGGGGGAAATATATTGTTTAGGAGGGAAATATATTGTTTAGGAGGGAAATATATTTAGTGATAAAAATCAGAATCACAATATTTTTCCTAAAATAACCGTTGTCATAGAGTTCGCAAACCGTTGTCATAGAGTTCGCTATTGCAACAGTTCTGAATTTGTAGCCATAGAATATCTATAGGGACGGTTATAGGGATGATGCCACAATTCATTTAAAGAATTATTTTATTAGATTCAAGGATATTTGGCTACGGTTATAACTGTTGTAATAGGTGAGCTATTGCTACGATTAAATAACTGTGGCTACATAAGCGTTGCTGTAAGTCAAATTTCTAGTAGTGATGTAGGAGTGTACATCGGTCGGTTCAGTTTGATGTATTATCGGTTCGGTTTATCGATTTTTGATTTTTAAATATGCTAACCCAATAATGAACCAATAAGATATTTTTTATCGATTTTCGATTTATCAATTTTTGGTCATTATGGGTTCGATTTTCAGTTTACCCAATAAGAAAATGTCCGTAAAATATTATATGACTTCTCACTTCTCTAAATGCTTTGATATAGTGAAATAAGAAAGATAATGAGAAAATACATCAATAAGAGAAAACATAGTTCAAAAGCTATAATCATATGTCATGACCGCCAAAATATAAAATAAAATTTCTTACGTTAATCAAATTGCAGACCTTTAAAAACTTGCAAAAGCTACGACCTACAGTAACAAACTAAAACTAAAATCAAATAGTCCAACAAGACTAAAACTAAAACCAAAATCAATGTGAAGTGGGTAGAGTACTAATAATTTGATATAGTTATAATGTCTAGTTATATATTAAATTACTAATATCTAATATTTAGGAAGAGTAAAGTTGTAAATTATTATCGTCTTATTGGGTTATCGGTTTACCCAATAACCCAATAGTAAAAACGAATATCGAACCAATAACCCAATAATATTTTTTCGATTCGGTTTATTGGTCGGTTCAATTTTTGCACACCCCTACAAATATGTGTCCAAAGTTGGATGACAAGGATAAATATATCAAAAAAAGTACAACTAAGGATAAATACAACCATTTTGTTAAAGTACAAGAGCAAATATGACCATTTTCTGTAAATTATAAAAGGTGGTTATGTTAAAAAAAAAATTTATTTATAAAATAGAAAAATATAATGACATAAAAATAAAAATATAATTTTGAAGAGAGAATAGAAGATTCTTTTTAGAGTGAAAAATAAAGTTGCGGGTTGGAGTTGATTTTCTCCAAATATGTAGAGATTTCTTTATATTTGGAGATAAAAATAGAGATTTGAATCAGAAAAATAATCTCATGCTATACAATTTTACCGTATAAAGATCCTGTCAAGTTTAATTAGGTCAAGTAATATTTAATGATCTTATAGATTTATGTCATGTGTACTATATAATAATTTATGATTGAGATTCATTTAAATTATATGCTCATTTTAATGATACAATAAAGCCGTTGATTATTTTTATTTTTTAAAACTATAAAATAAAATAATTAAGTATACCCTGCTAATATTTTCAAGAAAAAAAATAAGACTGACACGAATATGCAGACTTCTCGACTCTTTTACCTGCCAAACTCGTACTTGTATTGGATTTTGTTTTTATAATTTTAAGAAATTCAACACTTTTGAAGAATCTGAATAAATATATTTTTATGATTATTTGAAAACCTCAAAATAAGTTTTTTTTTAATGTATTATCATGTTCTTTAATTGAATTACTATTTAGAACTCAATGATTTTTTAAGTTTGATCTATTTTTGGAGATTACTTGAGAATTTGGAGAAAACATGTGTAAAATTGTTCCAAAAGAAGTTTGGCGGGTAAAAAGTCGGGAACTTCGCATATTTCCGTCAATCTTAATTTATTTCTTGAAAATACTAGCTTGGTACACTTAATTGCTTTACTTGATAGTTTTAAAGAAATAAAAAAGTTGACAACTTTGTTATTTTTATTAACTATTATTATAATGAGTATATAATTTAAATGAATCTCAACCATAAATTATTATATAGTACACATGACATAAATCTATAAGGTAATTGAACATTACTTGACCTAATTATACTTAACCGGATCTTTATCCAATTTTACCTCTCTATGAATAATACTCCATCCATTCCTTTTTATATGTCACATTTTAAGATTGCAATTGCATTAAGAATTCAAGTAACTTTACCCTTCTACCCTTATTTAATGTTTTCTTCAGTCAAAGATGAATATGCTAAATTTCAAAAATTAAAATGTATTTGGATGATTATTCAAAGTTATGAGTTTATTTTCAAAATAAGATTTTATAGAATAGTGAATGGAGAGAGTACTTAATCAATATATGAAGTACTCCAATGAATATTAATTACTTATGAGTTTTCCTAGGTTGGTTAAAGTATATATTTTCAAGATTAATTAATTACTTTATCAATGATATAATATGAAGAATATGATAATTCATGCATTCATTTTACGAAGTGACAAGTATTATGGTCTAACTATTTTATAGAAATGGATGACATATAAAAAGAAACGGAGGGACTAGTCGATACTCTCTTTGTCCCTAATTACTTCTTCACATTTCCTTTTTTAGTCGTCCCTTATTACTTGTCCATTACGATAAATCAAAAAATATTTTTTTTACCTATTATACCCTCAGTTTATTACTTTGAAAAAAATAGAACTTCTTGAAAATATTAAGTTTTTAATTCATCAACTTCATGATTAATAGGGGTAAAATGGTAAACTCACTATATCAACTACTAATTTCTTAATAGGTGTCCAATTCAAAAGTGGACAAGTAACTAAAGACAAAGGGAGTAAGTTATTAGTATTAGGGATAATGCACAAGTACCCCCTTAACCTATGCCCAAAATCTCAGAGACACTTATACTATACTAAGGTCCTATTACCCCCCTGAACTTATTTTATTAATAATTTTCTACCCTTTTCGGCCTACGTGACACTATATTGTGGGCCCAACGCTGGTTGACTTATTTTTTCAAGCTAGTGCCACGTAGGCCGAAAAGGGATAGAAAATTACTTATAAAATAAGTTCAGGGGGTAATAGGACCTTAGTATAATATAAGTGTGTCTCTGAAATTTTAGGCATATGTTGATGGGGTACTTGTGCATTTTCCCTTAGTATTATAATCAAAACATCACTCATTCATAAATAAAAATAAAATACTTTCAAATAATGAAATAATAAAATATGATAATTCCAAGATAACGAACAAAAACCTGAAGATCAATGATAAATTAACGTATTTTTTTAAAATTGTGATTTTCACTCTTGCGTCATTTTCAAATATTAGTAAATAAGTAATAAATTACTCCTAACTTTCTTATTTCTATAAATAAAATAATTATTAAATATAATTCATTTTTTTTTTATAACGATCAAAAGAATTGACTAAAGAATTTAACATATAATCATTTGTATAAGACCTGTTAGACTTCCCCAAGATATTAGTCATTAAGATACTTTATATATGCAGTCAAATATTTAGGGATTGTTTGATAGAGTATATTAATATAATGCAAAATATAATTTATTAGTAATATTTGTATTAATTTTGCATATATTAGTTATATTTATAGTAATTATATATAGATTTTTTTTTTATTGTTTGGTTTGATGCATTGCATTAAGAAAATTATTTACAAAGATACCCTTCACTATTATGATGGAACAAATATAAAAAGGTACTGAGAGATAATTGAGTCTTTAATTGAGTTAATGCATGCATTAAAATCATTGCATTATTAATACCTAGAAATTCATGATATTAGCAATACACACCTTAATGCACAATAGTGTGCATTAGTTATACATATGTTGAAAAAGAGTATCGAACAAGATACTAGTAATATACAAGGTTAACATATTCATTATTTTTTAATATATTCTACCAAACGACCCTTAATACATAATTGCCACAGAGCCTGTCTGAATTAACTTGAAAAAAAAGTAAGGAAATTTCTATTTTATGATTTTTAACTTTTTTTAAAAGTCAATGAATATTATTTTAAATTATTTTTCACTTTACTAAACATTCACAAAAGCTAAAATAATTTAAAATTAGCTTTGATCAACTTTTAAGTCAATTCAAACAGATTGTAAAAATATATTTGGATTTGACTTTTTTTTGACCTAATAATTTTAATTTAAAATTAATCCTTATAAAATACTAAAAAGTACTTATTTTTAAAAGAATTAGCTAAAGCGTTTTAACAGTGTCTAACCGCGATTAATCCGAAAACTACCTTTTTATAAAACCTTGATCTCTTTCTTGTCAATCTATTTATTTTCCATTAATAAAATAAAAAATTACCCTTTCTTGTCAATTGATTGATTTTCCTTTTCTATTAATAATAATAATAATAATAATAATAATAATAATAATAATAATAAAATAAAAAAAGGTCAATTTATTCATTTCCATGTTTTCACCGTTCTGACTAACTAGTACATAAGTGGGCATCCATCCATCCATCCATCCACAGAGCGTTTTGTATACAATTAATTAACATGGATACCATCAATCTCTTTCTCTATCTTTTCCTCTCTGTTTTCACCTTTTATCTCCTCCGATGTATGGCGGCGGCCCATCTTCGCCGGCGTAAAACTCGACTCCCGCCGGGAACCCTTGGCATCCCTTTTATCGGAGAAACCCTCCAGTTAATTTCTGCGTACAAAACGGAAAATCCTGAACCGTTCATCGATGACCGGGTTTCTAAATACGGCAACATTTTCACGACCCATGTTTTTGGTGAACCGACGGTTTTCTCGGCTGACCCGGAAACGAACCGGTTTATTTTGCAGAATGAAGGTCGGCTTTTTGAGTCGAGTTATCCCGGTTCGATACAGAATTTACTTGGGAGATACTCTCTGTTGCTTATGAGAGGAAGTCTACACAAAAGAATGCATTCATTAACTATGAGTTTTGCTAATTCTTCCATTCTTAAAGATCATCTGTTGGGCGATATAGATCGATTGGTTAGGCTTAATTTGGATTCCTGGACCGGCAGGGTTTTCCTCATGGACGAGGCTAAGAAGGTAATTTATTTTTCAATTCGGCGCAAAAGGGATTGTTGAGTTTTTTTTGATGGATTAGAGAATAACAACTTTAGTGTATTTGTGGTGGGGTATGATAAATTAATTAATTAATGGAGAGAGACATAGTATTATTTATTATTATTATTATGTACAATTGTAATTATGATGATGATGATAACACATGTGAATGTGGTGTTATGATGACTTTCTTTTTTTGGTTGTCGAAAATGTTTTAACATGATGGATGGATGTGCAGATAACGTTTAATCTAACAGTGAAGCAGCTGATGAGTTTTGATCCATGTGAGTGGACAGAGAATCTGATGAAAGAGTATATGCTTGTTATTGAAGGTTTCTTCTGCATTCCTTTGCCTATTTTCTCATCCACCTATCGGAAGGCCATTCAAGTATGTATAATTATAATTTAATTAATTAGATTTACTTGTTGGTTGTTCTAAATAATCATTTGTATATATTTTCTTTCAGGCGAGAAGGAAAGTAGCGGAGGCGTTGGGATTAGTAGTGAGAGATAGGAGAAAAGAAAGAGGAGGAGGAGAGAGAAAGAATGATATGTTGGAGGCATTATTTGAAGGAGACGGAGTTGAAGGAGGAGGTTTTTCCGATGAGGAAATTGTTGATTTTATACTGGCGTTGCTTGTTGCTGGCTATGAAACTACCTCTACCATCATGACCCTTGCTGTCAAATTCCTCACTGAGACACCCCATGCTCTCTCACTACTTAAGGTTGGTTGGTTGGTCCCATTCTAATTTTGTTCTACTTTTGAGTCACATTTATACTTCAAATAGTACTTTATTCGTTGCATCTTTAATTTAATTAAGTACTATATTGCGACAGATGAGGAGAAAATAAATAAAATATGTCCAACTAATTTAATGATTTTAATTAACTATATATATAAAAATATATAAGAGAATGTTACGTAGAGAATATTATTAATTAAATGGATGATAGAATTTATGTAGTGGACCCTAAAGTTGGTACCCACATGTTTGACCTGTTAGATGAATTATCTATCTATATACTTATCTAAATTCTCATCCAAGCAAATAATGGAGTCATTCCTTCCTTGAGCTAAACAATTTGGCATCAAACTCTAATTACTAATCTACTAGAGAATTACTAGTGTCATTACTATTGACAATTTTGATTAATAGTCTTTTAAGTCATTTGTACAAATACAAATCAAGTTATATACTCTTCCGGCCTTGTCCATTTCTCATTCTCTTCATCTCCATTTTGTTAACTTCTTACTTGGATGGATGGATGACATATGTCCAATTTTAATATTAATAATGTAGATTTGATTAACTAAAGTTAGATATAAACTATGGGTTAGATTTATAAAAATTCCCATGATTTGTTAAAAAAAAACATCTTTAAAGTCCTTTACTCCTACTCATTAGTCATCGACCCTTGATTTACGTACCACAATACTTTATTTTGCTACACTTGAGTACTCGAGGAACAACATTCTGTAACCTTTTTGTTATTTGAAAACTACTTTTGAATTCTTAAGTTTTATCTCCATTTGTTTTTGGGAAGGGCAAAGTGTCAAAGAGAGGGTAAATATTTTTTTCACCTAGTCATCCCAATCTAGCTTCCTCTTATTTCCTCCTTTTTTTCATCATTGCCCAAAAAAAAGTATCGGAAGGGTGGTGATTAAGGGTGAAACTTATTCATATCGCGTGTTTATATCAAATTAATATATGTATTTTACATCATTAAATCACATAATAATGGAAATTGCATCGATTTGATGTAAACATCTAGTGCGAATAAGTTTTTTGTGGTGATCCATTGGTTTGGTTTTGAGATTCTCATGTTGGAGGTTCAAGTTCAAAATTGTTTATGATAAAGCAAGGGGTTTGCTTTATGAGTTGAGCTTGTCACCGCTAACGGATTCACAAAAAATAAAATAAAATCTTGTGTGTTATTTTTTTTTTGGTAAATGACCAAAAAAATTTGGCCGAAAATTTAAGATGTTTATTATTTTTTTAATTTTAAAATAAACCTATTTTTATTTAATTAGGAAGTACTCCATTTGTCGGTATTTACTTGTTCACTTTTCTTTTTATAGTTTTTTCTAATTATTTGTTGATTTTGATAGAGAGGACAATTTTTTTTTCTATTGTACTCTTAATTAATTACTTTAAAAAAGCTAGAAATTTTTGAAAATATTAAATTTTTAATTCATTCGGGTAAAATGGTAATTAACTATGTCAATAATTATAATTATTTTCTCAATAATTGTGTTAAATTAAAAGTGAACAAGAATTAGGAACAGAGAATATTAAAGTTAAAAGAATAAAAATATTTTAAAAATAAAATAATATAAATAAAATATCATCACGATTAAATTTTCTGGTGAAAAGAATTGTTTCATTTTATCTTTAAAGAAAGAAAATGTTTAGTACGTATGTAATTGTGAATAAAAGAAAAATGCATTGGATTCATAAGATGGGGTTTATGGCCGACAAAGAAGAGAAATTGGTAATTGGTACTGACGAAAAGGAGTGTTGGGTAGCCCCATGTGTCCTCACTCTTTCTTGTATCAACATCACACGTGCATCCAACTTCACATTCAATCCAATACCCACTCTACCATTATTTTTATTTATATACTTTCATTTCTAATTCTTTTTTATTAAAAAAAATACATCTTTCTTAAGAAGATTTGTAATCTTCTTTCCTGGTTTGGTAGACTCACGTCAACATGCTCAACTATTAAAAATAAATTATCTCATTAAGTCCTATGAAAAGTGTCTTATTTTTAAAAATAAATAAATAATAGTCACAAATATAAGGTTTGTTTAGTGCGTGATACTTTTTCTACGTGGTTGGCAAGCTATCGCATATGACTGAAATTTTATACTTTGCGCATTTAAAAAATAGCGGCGACAGATTTTGCTTGTTAAAATATACTTTCAAAGTAGTATTTCTGTCTATTAGATTTGCAAGTGACTACCTAGAGAAGTGCTCCCAAAACGGAAAGATTCCATAACATGTCTGTATAGAGTGTTCTCCACTATTTTTTGTTGAATTAGTTTGTAATGTATGAAAGCTATTTAGACATTAAGATTACTAAAAAAATGTACTAAATATAGTAGTAGAAAAATTGTTTGACTGTTGATGTTCATTTTTCTTTGGAGTATACTTGGGGTACTAAAACTTATTTTTAGCGGTTTTGACTTTAACCATTTTTTTAAGTTTTGAAAGGATTTAGAGTTTGCAAAAAGTGCTTAAAAATACTTTTTAATGTTTACAAAGTATAAAAAAACCAAAAGTTGAGGATTCCTAATATATAACTATTGGCTTTGATTGTTAACTTTTAGGCCACTTAGAAAAAGTTAATCCAAATACCCCTAAAATTAAGATAGACGTTTGAATTGGCTTTTTAGAAATAGTGAATTAAAATTAAAATTTAATAGGGTGTTTGCTCTGACTTATTTTAAGTTGTTTTTGGGTTTTTACTTCTGTAAGTTGTTTGGGAATAAAAATAGGTTCAAGATTATAAAGTTGGGAATTGCTTAAAAAATTCAAACAATTAGAAAGATACTTCCTTCATTAATTACTTATCGATTTTTTCTTTTTTACTAGTCAATTTTGATAAATAAAAAAATGTCAATTTTTTAATCTAGAATTTCTTGAAAATATTAATTTTTTAATTTTTTCATTTCATAATTAATCAGGGTAAATTTACTATATTAATAATTATTTTTTTAATAGGGATGTGAACTCAAAAATAAATAAGTAATTAAGGATAGGAGTACCTGTTTTTCTTTTTCTAAACACCATAAAAATATTCTTTTTTTTAAAAAAAAAAAACTATTAATTCAAGAACATTTAAACTAAGCCAAATCCAAACATACTACAAGACATGTGACATTTAGTCAAAAATTAGGCAGTGAAAGTAAAGGGTCTACAATATAGTCAAAGAAGAGCAGAAGCATAAGGTCTATGTTTCTGTCGACTAAAGGGAAAAAAAATGACCAAACTCCTGCACGCCTATGTTTGTCTTTTTGTTTACTTTTAAAAAAAATTGAGCTAAATTTATTTTGTATTTTTTTAAAAAAAAAATAATATCTTTCTCTATTAAAATAACTAATTCAAACTTTTTATTTTATCTTTCATGAGAACTTTTTATTACCACACTGAATAAGCTTCAAAACTCTAATATAACTTGGTATATTCCGAAGTTTGTTTTCTTCTTAATTAGATTTTGTGTGCTAAAATATGTATGTATGAATTGGCATAGAGAAATTCTCCCATTTATTTTTACTTGTCCCTTAACGGAAAACAATTTTTTTAATTTGTTCATATTAATTTATTATTTTTTCCAATATTACTCTTTATCAATGAGTTACCGTCCCCTTTGTTTCAATTTGTTTGTTTTAGCTCATTTCAAAATTTTTTTTTTTTGGCAACTCGTTAATTTCAACTTTTCATATGATATGTTTCAGGATTAAACGACATTTTTAGTATATTCTACACATTTTTTTGGTTTAAGACCTCGACATTTAGATATTTTAGTTTGTTTGATTTCGTGTCAAGCCAAAATCAGCAAACAAACTAAAACAAAAGAGTAAATGAACTACTGTTTGTCAAACTTAGTTTTTCAAAGTAAAAATTAATAAAAAATTTCTTAAAGAAGCATTAAGTCGACATGAGTGAAATAAAAAAGAAATGAGGAGTAGTAAATAAATGGTTGAAAAAGGGGAAGACTTTAGGAAAATGGTGTGGCTGATCTGTGGATTAGAAGTCAGAAAAAAGTAAAAGAGCTAAATTTCTTAGGAGTGTTGAGAGTTGAGACTATGTCTGCTCTGATTTAATGACATTTATAACTTTTCTTTTCCTACTCCTTCATCCCATTGACTTTGCTTTTTCTTGTTTTTCCTGTTCTATACTATACACATACAGCCAACTTCATTTCTTTATTTTTTTAATACTTATTTGTGTAATCGAGTCTATTACATGCGCACTGACTGGATGAAAAAAGGGCTTTAATATTTTGTTCTAATGAGTTTAAGGATTTAGTTGGCAAAGTGCTGAGTATGTGGGTTCAATTGACAAACGGAACCAAGTACAGGGGTCTCCCAAGCCATTCCAATAGAGGATGTGATTGTTTCTTTGTTGCTTTATGTTATTCTAATTTGGTTTGGTAATTTAGCATTCATTAGCTTACTTGTTTGCATTATCTCCTTTTAACAAATGAAGTGCATGTTTTTATCATAATACCTATATTAGTTGGTGTATATATAGTCTCAAAAATTGATTTGGGAATGAATAATGGTGAGTGTTATCTTTTATATGTTAAACGGGGACAATTAAGAGTGAACGAATGGAAGAGTATAATTTATTCAAACAATCTACTCTTAGTAAATTTGAGTTGACACAGGATCGATCATGAGATTGGATCATATTTTGTCTATATCGGAAAAAAATCATTTTAATAGAATCATTAGCCAAGATTTATACATATTAAAGAATCATTAGCCAGGAAGTTAGCGATTATAATTATAACTCAACGTGTTTTGGCAGGAAGAGCACGAGGAGATCAGGTTAAGAAAAGGTGAAGTTGAGTCTTTACAATGGGAAGATTACAAGTCAATGCCCTTCACTCAATGTGTAAGTGCATTACTTCAACAAACTCAAGCTCAACTTAAACATTATAATCTATTATGCTCTCATGTCATCAATTTGTCTATGATTTCACCTTCAGGTTGTTAATGAAACTCTGCGAATCGCTAACATAATTAGTGGTGTGTTCAGGAGAGCCATGACTGACATAAATATCAAAGGTAAGTTGTCATTACCTTATTTGTGGTTTAAGGGGTAGATTTCTCTACAAATAAAGAATTTTGCCAACACTCCTTATAAATGTTGCTAAAGGCTTTTGTGACATGAACTCAATTGTTGCTAAAAGGAAAATCTATTGCCACTAAATGTTGTAGTGTTTCTCTCTCGATATGTTATAACATTGGCACTTCCAATATTGAATGCAATACTTTGAACTTACATGTGTGAAAAGTAAAATCCGTATCAGTTAATAGCATGTTCTCGTTTAATGTCATTAGTTTGGGGTCATCCAGGCATATGATTAGTTCTATTACTGTCAACAAGATATGATCGATATTTGTCACTAAAAGAGTTGAAATATATGATATTTTTTCAGGTTATACCATTCCAAAAGGTTGGAAGGTTTTTGCTTCTTTCCGAGCTGTTCATCTAGACCATGAACATTTCAAAGATGCGCGTACATTTGATCCATGGAGGTGGCAGGTGCTTTAATATTTCCATCTCGCTCTATTCCATATAAATCTGAATACAAGTGTTGACTCACCATTTATCAAAATGTGTGAAAACATACAGAGTAGTGCAGGACCGACAAGCTCACCTAACGTATTCACACCATTTGGTGGTGGACCTCGTCGATGTCCTGGTTACGAGCTTGCTAGAGTGGAACTCTCTGTTTTCCTTCACCACTTGGTGACTCGTTTTAGGTACGCTATGTAGATTTCATTTTCCACATGTGCAATACTATGATTAGTGTAGCACACTTATATTGGTGGTGATTGCAGTTGGGTTCCGGCTGAGGCAGATAAGTTAATTTTCTTCCCAACGACAAGGATGCTGAAGCGATATCCAATTAACATCCAACATCGAAGCTTGTTTGAGCAGAGAGAAGAAGAGAAGGGTTTGTGAGATTGTAGAATGCAGAGTGGAGGGAGGTGTATGAAAGGTGTTATAAATAAGACAATAGTCTATAGGTGTAAGCATATACATAGAAAATTAAATTATTTTGTAGTGAATTGAGCAGAGATTACATTCCTCTGATCTGCAAGGGGAATCAAGAAGATTTTATTCTGAGCAAGTGCTTATTAACTATATAATAGTAATGCACAGTTTTTAATGTATGTTAATTAGCATGATTAAAGATTTAATTGCCCTCAAAATATTTTTTCAATCTCTTTTTCACCATAATTGTGCAGGTTATCGTTGTAAATATTATGTCAATAATATCCTTGAGACCTTTCAAAGGATGCCTTTTCAGCTTTAAATACGACTTTTCCCTTGAATTTCGTCCATGTGAAATGCAAGTGCAAAATCGTCCGACACAGGTGGGGTGCAACTTAGTTGTACTGTGAACCAGTGGCACTTGTGTTTTTACATGTGAAACTATTCAGGTAGCTCAGACAATGTGTTTCTCTTTTGAGTCTATGTCACATCTATGAAATGCAGGTGCTCTCATATGGGATGTCAGTTCCTCGTCGGTGTGTTGAATAATTTTTCATTCCAGACTCTTCGTGCTTCATGTTCCAATGACTTCCTACACATAAATAAGCGAATAAGGGCCTAAAATCTATTCTATTAGCACTAAAAACACTTAAATAAGCGAACAAGGGCCTAAAATCTATTCTATTAGCACTAAAAACATAGCAATAATTCATGAATAACATGAAATTCCCAAACTTGAACTATTCAAGCAAGAGATTCACAAAGTATCGGAGTAACGTTCAACCGCCCACAATATATATTGGATATACACAACTTATTCCATGACTCAAACAGAAGATTCTATATATACAAACATTCATTCCACCATCATCACGAAACAAATTTCATCTTCTTTTAAAAGTACTTTTATTTATTTGAAATCAACTTTTTCCAACAAAATTAAGGGGCAATATTTTATTTAAGCACAATTCATGCATCTCAAGTCAATGATATCAACGTTAAAGATTTGCCAAAGAATTCACATGAATTTATCACATTCATGAACTCAATTGTATATATCATACAAATTCACTTACTCTCACAAAGAAGTTCAAGCATATACACACATTAAATGATAGGGATTAAAGTATACCTATATAGGGACTTATAAAATAAGTATTATTTATATTTAGGCCATTACGAAGTAATATAAATTGAGGGTCTCTCATTTGCAAACTCATCTAATCAAGTGTAAAATATTTCACAACGCAATACAAAGTCATGATTTCAAAAAGTAACTAAAATAAGATCAATGTAGATTTCTATTCAGTTTTACCAAAAAATATAAACACGTTAGTCCGTTAACGTCTATATTTTAATATAAAATTGATTTTTTTTTCACTTCATAAAGTATACCTTTTGTTACACTAAAAAATGTAAGTTTTCTTACACTTTATAAGTGTAAGTTTTTCTTTCACTTTATAAAGTGTAACTTTCTAAAGTGGAAGAAAAAAAAAGCGTTTTAAAAAAGATATTTTTTCAATTTGACATTAAATTGTGTCTCTTTATGTAGTTTTTACGGTGTTTCTCATACAATTATATTGATTTAATATAGCATAAAAATAATAGAAAAATTATTACATTATATATTTTATTTTTTAAATCACAAAGTTCCTTTAAACTCTATTTAAGGATGCTCAAACATAACACCTTAAATATCTATTTTCTTCATTTCAATCACAAAAAAAATCTTTTAAACGAAAAGTTAGAGTTTTAATTTATTGGGATGGTTAAATTAATATCGTTCATTCTAAGTGTCCTCTCAAACACAATGCTAAGTATTCACTTAATGTCCGATATGATAAATTTCTTTCGTTAATTTATAAAAGAATGGGTATAAATTGTATTGATTATAATTTGAAAATAGCCTACTTCTTTTTATTATAATGACAAGTAAATTTTGGAGAATGAATTATCTATTATGACGAATCATTGACAGACTTTTGGAGGGTTCCAAACGACTACATAGATCAAACCAAGTTATAGAAATCTTTGTTAAAGAGGAGCCTAAGACTAGTCAACGACATTCTTTTTTGTCGCTTGATGTTCACCCTCAATTAGAAAATTGTAATAGCCATGATAGATTTCCCATAACTCATACAATGATTTTCCAAACTGATCCATTATCAAAATATTCTCACCGATCGACATGATTTGAGCGAAACTATTAATGAAAGTAACTAGTAATGCTCAACAATTTTACTTTTGAATATTATTTGTTGATTTTGCCTATTTTATTTGTTAAGTTATATGATTTATTATTATTGTTATTATATATTTTGTACTAGTTTACATGAGATGAATATTGCTTCAAGCTATGGTCTAAATAATTATTTTGGTCAACCCTTACACTTTGAATGACGGAAAATGTTAGGACATTCTTAAATTTTCATGTCATGCCTACTTTTTATGTAGATGCCTATTATTGGTACGTCCAACACTTGATTTTTAAGTAAGTTTATTGTATGAGGTAAATGTTTACACTTTATACATGGGGAAATATCACGCAAGATGAACCCATTGATCCTGTGAATATCAATGATTGTGACCTTTCAAATTACGACTCACCTTGAACTAGTGATAGTGATAATTTGTTTAATGCAGAGATACCAAGAGATATTGTTCCATTTGAGGCATCATCTAGTGATGATTTGTGACACCCAATCGATCACCAAAACTAATGTCAATGAGTTCGTTTCATTGCAAAGAATATTTTCCACCACCGACTCAATAATTAATAGTCACATCACCCACAATACGCATGCCTGAGTTTCGTTCTCATGAAATTCATTATCTTGATATCTCCCGAATGATCCAAATATCTTTGTTGATACACATGATGAATATACATCACAACGTACATGGCGTGAACCATAAGATTTTATAAATGGTGCTATTTATATTAAAAAAGGAATGTTGTTCAATTCAAAGAAATAGTTGCAAAATAAGGAGCATCTAAGCTTCTACATTTAAAGAGAGCGAGGGAGTACTCTACTATTAAATCGATAAAAAAATTATGACGATTTGTTTGCAGGCGTGCAGAACAAGGATGTCGATTTTGATCGACTTCTTTAAAATATTAACATAATAACATGTGAAAAGGTGAAGATACACTGAAGAACATACATATGATATGGATACTTTCTGCAAAGGACATTTCAACTTGAATGTTGAGATGATTGCTTCTTTCCTTTGTACTAATATAGAAAAAAAAATACCAAGATACTATTTTATTCTTAAATTATTTTACTTTAATAAGAAAATATTGATTTCTTTATTTGATAATTACGTTATTTTTAATTTTCATGTTTTCACCAAAGACTGTTAAAGAATTGTTCTTAAAGAATATGACACTTCAATGAGCAAAAGAAAGACATATCTTGAACGCAAACGTGCTTTTAAAAAAGTCAATGATACTTGAGAGGGTTCTTTTATCAAGTTGCTGAGGTTCATGAAAGCTTTGAAACACTTTAATCTCGGTATAATAGTGTCACGCCCCGAGCCTATACCCCAATGTGGCTGGTACTCGAGAATCATTATTGACCCCAAGCGAACCCTTGACTGATCTGACTTACTTACTCAGCGAAAGACTTTAAACATTAAGAAAAGAAATCAAATGCAAGATTACTCAACTGTGTCAAACTTAACTCATAATGTTTTAGAAATAAACATTTAACTTAGCCAAAATGACAACTCAAATATGAACATAAGCCAATAACAAAGTAAACACAAATGAATTAACTGACTGTCTACCAACTGAAATGGATGTCGGGATAAGACCCATGACATCCTAATGAACTAAAATGATAAAATAATAAAAAGGGGATCATCCGGAAGCAAGGAGGCTCACCAACAACTCTGGAGCTCAACTAGAATCAACGATGCGCTGGATGCTGCTCCTGGTTACCTGTGTATGCATCATAATAAGATGCAGACCAAATGACATCAGTACATTGAATGTACGAGTATGCGAGTGGGATTCTAAAACAAGACATAAGATTGAAAGGAACCGAAGAAATGAACCAGGTCTCAACTGAACTGAACTAATTTATAAATAAATACAGTATAAAGAAAAGTTTTAAAACATGATTTTCAACTTTCTGTATTTGTAAATACAATGATACACTGTATGTATGCAAAGATACAATATGAACTCTGTTTGTATATGAAAATACAAATATTTCTGATGTATATAAAAGTATAATATACTGTTGTGGGAGTTTCTCTAACCGAAAACTATCACTTATGAGCTATCGTGATGATACATTATTTTGCCTCATGCTGCCAGGGTCGTTCTATACCTTGCTTTGAGTATAGAACCTGAACTACTAAGTGAATCCACTAGTCTATGCTAAAAAGCGCTAAGGAATCATCTAAAAAGTATTACTCTTTGGTACCCATGGTGGCTACATGGTTTATGGGGATGTGAGATGTTTGAACTCCTCCCATATCGGTACTCAATAATACTGCCAAAATATGATACTAACTCTTATGTATTTTTAAAAATATACTTCTTTCTGTGATTTGAGATAATTGTTAAAAAACTTAGTTCAAATACTACTTTGAAAATCTCAGTTTCCTCTCTTGCTTAATTGTAAGAACATTTACTCTTTAACTGAAAAACTAGCTTAGAGGCTCTTTACCGAAAAAACTAGCTCAAAGGTTCTTTTGCAAAATCAAGGTTTTCTTTCTTCTTTAAATGTGAAAACATTTTACTCTTTGGGAATACATTTCCTGATATACTTTTTTGAAGAAATGAACTTCAAACTTTACTCTTTACTCAACTCAAAACTCAAGTCTTAAAACAAAGTCAAAACATTTGTAAAAGACTCTTGGAAGACTCTATGAATTTCTCTTGACTTGACTCTTAACTTCTCTTAACTTCTCTTGACTTGACTCTTAACTTCCCTTGAATTGAATTATGGATTCAGGGATTGTGATTTGTAATAAGAAAGATCTCGTGATATTTAAGAGTGTTTTTAGATAGTTAAACATGAGAAAAGATCAAGAAATCACTGTCTGGAAGCAAGTCCATGACGCTGAGATGCATTTAATTATTTGATCGCGAAATAAATTTTGAGGCGAAACGTTCCGTGACTGCTCTGCAAAAAGAGGAAGATTTTTCCAATCCTACGGACCAGGTACTCAGATTCTGCCGACTTATTCC
Organism: Solanum lycopersicoides; assembly: GCA_022817965.1. Classification (NCBI taxonomy): domain Eukaryota; kingdom Viridiplantae; phylum Streptophyta; class Magnoliopsida; order Solanales; family Solanaceae; genus Solanum; species Solanum lycopersicoides. Next base: position 45,964,564 of record CM040623.1, read on the forward strand.
TTCTTTGTTTTCTAAACCCAATTCACCTAAATTCGATTCTTTTTCTCAAATCCGCTTTAGATTCAGATACCCAATAAATGTACGCAATAACCTAACTCAAAACAACTCTAAAATTGACCTTAAACTCTCAAGAACTCCTCAATATCATCCCAAATTCAACAACGAAAGTAAATTCAAGAACACACATAAAGAACATTCAAATTTTCAATTTTTAGGACGAATTCACGCTGAATTAAAATATTTGGCGCGTGGGTGAATGAACTCAATGTTGTGTGAACTCACATACCTCGTAGCCCGTAGGGATAACCCCTTGACGAAATCCACAAGTGATTCTTGAAGAACTTGATGATTCTTACTCCTTCTCCCCCTTCCTCTTATTCTTTTCTCTTTTCTAAAATCCTAACTCGATATCCTAAAATCTTAAACTGAATCCTATCAGTTTAGACCCCAATTAATTATCAAAAAATGAAATTAAGTCATGGTGTTCGAAAAAGACCATAATACCCTTCTAAAATCCGGGTTAAACTTTCCTAATTTGAACAACCCATCTTCAAATGGGTATATCTCACTCATACGAACTCGGAATTGCGCAAACTCAGCGGCATTTGAAAGATTATTCCAAGATCTTTCCTACAATGTCTATAAACACACCTCACTCATCCTGAAATAGAAGTTATGATCGTTTAAATTTGACTAAAAACTTAACTTATCCTAACTTAACAAAATTTTCCAGATTTTATTATTTCCAAAACTTAACTCTTTCTAATTCTAGCTATTTCAAGTTACGGGGTGTTACAGATAGTTGAATGGAAAATAGGGCGAGTCGATGTCATTGATAATATTTTCAACTATGTGTTCTGGACTTTTAAACCATGCATTGATGTGTTTGTATTTTGTCGTCCTGTTATATCGATATACGAAATACATGTCTATGTAAAGTATGATATCAAGTTGTTGATTGCAATTGCAACCGACGATAATAACTCAATATTACCTTTGACATTTCAATAGTTGAGAATGAGATCATAGAGACATGAACTTTTTTTGAATCATTTGCATTTGTATGCTGTCAAGGATCGTAGAGGCGTAACATTTATATAAGATAGATATCATATAATACTTTTATCTGTGTACAATTCTCCAAACTGGCAAGTCCTATTTGAATTTAATCGATTTTGGTTAAGACATTTGAATGCTAACTTTTTTTTAAAAAAAATATAATAAAAAATACCACTTTGAACAACCTTTTATGGGTGACTGCAAATGCAAATTGCACACAGAAGAATTTTTTTGAAAAGATTGGAGATGATCAAGATGATTAGCATGAAAGAATATGTGTAGTTAATGAAGAACGATCTTGACAAATGAACATTGAACAAGTATGGAGGTAGGAGATGGGCTTGATGACAACAAACAGTTTCGAGTCATTCAGTGGGCTGCTTAAGCCAGGGACCTACCAGTTACTGCAAGTGTGAGACTTACTTATAGTCAGATTGTGAAGCGGTTTGTCACAAGATCAAAATTTGTCAATCAACTAGTACAACAAAAGCAATAATGAATTCCTAAACCGTTCAAGATTTTTGAGGATAACTGTAAAAAGTCACAACTTCACCAATTGTGAACCTAAAACTTTTATCAAGCAGGTTCAATATATGAAGAAAAAACTTCATAAAAAGCTAAAATAACTAAATTTATTAATCAAACTTAACTAAAATATAATTATTACTTAATAAATATTTTATTTTATTTAAACAAATAATTTAATCCAAAAAATGACGCAAAACACAAGAAAATATGTTATTTACTGTCGGTGTACATAGTAAAAGCTTTTCGCTCATAAGATTAGTTTTCTGTGTTCTCCTCTTACAAAAACGAACAGTCTTAACCGCTGGATCAAGGTTGTCATTTGTTTAAGGGGGATAAAAATTTTATTTACACTAATAAGTTTCAGAAGACATACCACATATACCTATATATATTGTGTATTTTTTTTTATGAAGTGGGTTCATATGATCCCTCAAGACCTAACATAGGTCCTTCCCTGAGCGTCACACTTTCATCAACTATTACCAACAAATGAAAAACATATTTGAGGTGAAGACACATATGCACCACGATCGTGGTGGTAATAAATACATTGTAAATGAACCGCAAGAAATATGTCGATGTGGTAAATGACAATCATATCATATTTTGTATTTTCATGCAAAAAAGGAAAATTAGATATCAAGCATGAGAGCATATGTCACAAAAATTCAGCGTGTGTAGCTACAAAAAATGCCTACTCCTGATAATTATCCACTCGGCGGTGAAATGTATTGACCCGATAGTCCCTTTACTATGATAGCAAACAATTTTTTTTACACAAAGTGGATGTAAATAAAACCACTTGTATACATAATGAAATAGATATTCCCGCAATTACATTCACTCACTAGTGTTTAACATGCAAACAAACAGATCATGATAATAGACATAATCGTCCTTCACGTGCTCGAAACACCTCATATGTTGATAGTAGCTAAAGAAAGATGTCTAAACTGTGTTAATTTATTCTTGTATCAATTTATATATAACTTCTTATTCATATTTTTTATCATCCTCGAGTCATTTTATATTTTCAAAATTTTCATTTACTTTTTCTTAAAAAAAATACATGCACAAAAATAATAATACTATACCCAATTAAAATAATAATACAAAATTTAAAAAAATACATACACAAAAATAATAATACTATACATAATTAAAATAGGAGAAAATACATAAAATCCCCTTCAAACTTGTTCGCAAAATTCACTTTAGCACTATAACTTTATGGACGTTGAAATATCCTCTTAAAATATTTTCAAGTGAATTAAATACCACCATATATATAGTATTATACCAATTTCACGATTGGGAGGTGATATACACTTACACCATATCAGTGCCACCTCGGTGACACGTTTACAACATGTCATATGGTCAAATTATTTAGTTTTCATTTCTTTTTTTTCCATTTCATTTTTTATATTTAGTTTTCATTTCTTCCATATTACTTTTTATTTTTGATTTTCCCTGTTCAATCCAGGGGCGGACCCACATTGGGTCCAGGGTGTTCACCCGAACACCTCGGTAAAAAAATACACGATATATATAAGGTAAATTTTCTGTATTTTTGTAGATGTATATATTTTGAACCCCCTCAATAACAATTAAAATAGATTGCTCAATGGTAAGACCCCTAAATATTAGGCTGCATGCCCCAGGTTCAAATCCCATAAAAAACACAACATAATTTCTAATAATTTAATAAATATTATGTAAGACAGAGAAAGGAGCGATAGATATATTATTATTGAACAAGAGTTGCTAGTGCTTCAATGACAACTGCTTCAACAACAATTATAGGAGTCGTCGTTGTTATATTAGACTCAAAATTCACAGATTTGAAGGTTTTCAAACATTTTACCATGGTTGCGGAAAAAACGAAAACAGACAAATAAGAAAATAGGAAGAATGGAAGAAATCCAAGAAAAAGGGTATGCCCAACGTTTTGTCCAATTCACCAGCCTGTTGAAATTTTTTGGCAAGATCTGATGGTTATAAGACATCTAGTCTCTTTACGGAGCAGTGATGAAGAGAGTGGCATCGAGGTTTTCATGATTGAGCAGCATAGATGGTCTGTGATGGCCATCAACATTGTTTTCCGAAGGTCCGGCCATGGGAATAGAGAGAGAGAGCTAAACAATTTGAGAGTAAGGAGATGAAACAGGCTTTGAATGAAGATAAAGTGGGACCTACTTATTTCCTTTTAAATTTCTTGCTATTTACGCGCCTAGAACTTTTTTTATTTGTCACGTAAGCTATTAACGTGGTATTTAATTTAAAGATTTTTAAGGGAAATTTAAGCGTCCGTAAAGTTATAGTGCTAAAATGAATTTTGCTAACAAGTTTGAGGGGAATTTTGTGTATTTTTTCTTAAAATATTAATACACAATTAAAAAAAGATACACATACATAGAAGATAATAATACTATACACACTTCAATAATAATTCACAATTTAAAAAGATACACACAAAAAAAATAATAATACTATACACAATTAAAATACTAATACACAATTAAAAACGATACATACACAAAAATAATACTATATACAATTAAAATAATAATACATAATTAAAAAAAGATACATGCACAAAAAATATTAATACTATACACCATTAATAAAAGATACATACAAATAATACAGATGTGTTTGCATTGCTGCTAGCATCAGACGTAATTACGGGTGTTTTTGGTATGAAGGAAAATGTTTTCCTGAAAAATAAGTAGACTTTAGGTTGTTTTTTTCATGTTTGGTTGATGAGTAGAAAATATTTTCCAAAAAGAAGAATTTTTAGTGTTTAATTTATGAATTAATTTTTTTTTTGAGGAAATATCTTTTATTTTTACTAGAGAGTAGAAAAAAACTTTTGAATTGAAATTGAAAATAATTTCTAAAAATTAAACTAAATTCTTTTTGGGAGGAGGGTAGGCTGGGTTGGGGGGTAGGGGTGACATGGGGTAAAAAACTAAACCTTTGTAATTGAAAATATTCTTAAAGACAAACTTAGCTTCTTTTTTTTTTGGAGGGGGAGGGGAGGGGGAGGGAGGGGGGTTGGTCACAGGTACGCGTGGGGTAAAAAATAAAATTTGGAATTGAAAATATTTTTTTTGGAAGGCAGGTGGGGGTGGGGGGATGGAGGTCGTGGATAGGGGGTGAAAAAATAAAAATTTGAAATTGAAAATATTTTTTTTGGCGGGGCATGGAGGGTTGATGGTGGGGTGGGGGTGAAGGTTTGATGGTGGGGTGGGGGTGGGGGGTTGGAAAAATAAAAAATTGAAATTGAAAATATTTTTTTTTAAAAAAAAAACTTAATCCTTTTGGAAGTGGGGGGGGGCTGATTGGGGGGGGGGAGGGGTCGTGGGTTAGGGTGAAAAAATAAAAATTTGAAATTGAAAATATTTTTTAAAAACAAATTTTAATTTTTTTCGAGGGGGGTTGAGGGTAGGGTGGGGGTGGGTGGGATGAAAATAAAAATTTGAAACTGGAAATATTTTTTAAAAATAAACTTAAATTTTTTTTGGGAGGGAGGGGTAGGGGGCTGGCGGCGAAGGGGGTAGGGGTGAGGGTGAGTAAAAAAATTAAAATTGAAGTTAAAAATATTTTTTTTTTAAAACAAGCTTTAACTTTCTTATTTTCAACAAAAAAATCATAATTGTAATTTGAAGTTGGAGGAGAGTTTTGAAAAATGTTTTCCTGAATTTTTTAAGGAAAGTCATTTGAAAAATATTTTTCTTCATACCAAACACACCCTACATGTTCAATAATAAACATAACAGGTAGCATATAACATAAATTTGGTCCATGATTAACAAGAATATAATTCTTCATATCTTCCTGGACAACACCCAAAACATACATATGGGGCTTCATTCCAGATTTCAAAGCGCAATGCATTTTGTAGATCTCTTCCTTTATGTGCTAAAAGATCAACCACACTGTTATCTTATCGGAATTCATGCAGGATCGTCGGCCCACTCAACAACTGGATCAACTCCCTGCATTCAAATATTATATTCGACTCATATGTATTCTGATTATGAAGCATTCTTATTACCTCTTTAGAGTCTGTAGCGATGATGGTGACTCTGAAGTTTTTGCTTATTGTTAGCCGTAGTCCATGTAGCAGCGCTAGGAGTTCGGCATTTTGCACTGAGTTGAAGGTTATCGTGGAGCTCATCCTATATCCAATCGCCCAAATGGTTGCGAATCACACAACCCATACCTCTCTTCCTAGAGTTGTGATTGAATGAGGCATCATTGTTGAGTTTAAATTTTGTATCTGGCGGGGTCCATCTAGGGGGAGTACTATCCCTTTTAGTGCGTCCCTTATGGTGGGTGTTAAGGACACGAATGACCTACTCTAAGATTTTGTTAATGATATTGTGGATGTTTATATTGAGCTTTGTTTTAATGTGGACGTTATGATTACGATTTATCCAAATGAGTCTTGCTGCAAAGGGGAAAACTTGAGACCAACAGATATAATTGATTTTGGATTTAATATCTTTCAGGTTCATTAACCAATTTGAGTTGGGATTTCTCCAACATTCTGATCTAAACCTAGGCTAACCCAAAAGTTTCTCACCAAGGGGCACTCGAGGAAAATAAGGGTTGATGTAGATGCCTATATTATGTAGATACTCAGATGTTTTGAGTCGGTCATGGTTGTATAGCCAAACAAAATATTTTATTTTGTTGGGACAATAGAGTTTCCGAATCCATCTAAATTCAATTGATTGGGGGTGGGTCGTGTGGTCCTTCATATTAAGGAAGTTATACACTGTCTGATAGAAAAATTCCCATTACTATTTTGGGCCTAGGTTATTTTATCGCATATGTTCAGCCCTTGAGGGATATAGGTTGAGGTAATCTCGTGAGCAGGTAGTTGGAATGAAAGGTTGTTCAGTGTCCAAACTCCATTTTGTGTTATGTCATCGACTTTGAGGGATAAGTCTTTTTCGATTAAGGGGCCAATGACTTGATGTCGTAAAGGGGAGGGGATGTTTGGACAAATGTCTTCCCATGATCTTGTAACCTTTCCCTAGATCCCATTTTCTACAGAGAGAACAATTAGCTCAAGTTCGTGAGGTGTTTTTCCAATTGCTACTACCTACCTAAGGTGGCTGGTGGTAGTTTGCAAGTATGTGTTCCTAGTGTACTTCCTAATGAATATGGAGGCCCATAATGAAGTGGGGTTCTTGAAAAGTCATCAATCCAACTTGGTTAATAAAGCCTCATTCCTAGTATGACTCTTGAGTATTCCTAATCCACCTTCCTCCTCATCGTTGGTAACTACTTTCCAAATTTTCATGTGGAGCTTTTTCTTAGAGTCCGTAAAAACCCATATAAACTTTCATTGGACCCTATATATGTGTTTAGTGATTTAATGAGGAGATTTATGTATTGCATGACGTGGGACGCCATATGGGCTAGGGTTGATTTTACAAGAGTTGTTCGTCCCACAATGTTAAGGAATTTGGTTTTTTACCCATTATGCTTCGATTGAATGTTGTTCGTAATGAACTGGAAATCTCTTTTTTTGTGGCTTCCCCTCAAAAATGGGAAATCCCAGGTATTTCCCAAACGAGTTGCTGGGCTTGATCTTAAGTAGGTTCGAGATGTTTCTTACTGCCTTTGTAGGGCAATTCTGGGAGAAGAGAAGCTTTGACTTATTAATGTTGATTTTCTGCCCAGACCAGTTATAGAAGATATCCATTATTCTTTTAATAGACCAACAACTAGCTTCTGTTATTTGGAAAAATAACACTAGATCATCCGCAAAGAATAAGTGAGAGAGGCAAGGCCCGTAGTTACTGATTTTTATGGGCCTTCCATTTTTTCGGTACGACTAGTTAGTTAATTTGGTGTGAGAGAACTTCCATACACACAATGAATAAGTAAGAGGGCATAGTATCACCTTGATGGATGCCTTTAGTTGGAGAAAATAATTCTGTTCTAGTGCCATTAAAGAGGATTTCCGTCCTTGAAGAACTGATGCAAGACAAAATGAGGTTGATAATTTGTTGGGGGAAGTTGAAGTATTGAAGGGTGTACTTCATGAAGGACCATTCAATCCAATTAAAAGCCTTTTGTAAGTCGATTTTGTTTGTAAAACTTTCCATTTTCCCTTTCATTTTCCTAAAGTGTGATACAACCTCTTAGACGATGAAAATGTTGTGTTCTGCCTACTGATTTTTGAGAAAGATGGTCTAATAGGGTATTAATCCTATACATGAAGATTTTAAGTCTCCTAGATATGATTTCTCTTTATAATCTTATGGGATGTGTTTCATAAGCTAATCGGGCAAAATTTTTTAAGTGAAGTAAAATTATTACACTTTGAAATTAAAATTATATGAGTTAGGTTTATGGCTTTTGGGATTGACCCCATTATGAAAGCCTGTTGACAGATAGATATCACAGATGGGCCCACAGTAGCCCAATACTTTTGACTGAAAAAAAGGGTGTAATCCATCAGGGCCTGGTGCCTTATGAGGATGGAAGGAGAAGAGTGTGGATTTAATTTCCTCCATCAAAGTCGTACTGTGTAGGAGTTGGATATCCTCTTGTGTGGAATAGAGACGGGGCCAACAATTATAGTCAAATTCGAGGAATAAGAGTATTGAGTGTTAAAGAGACATTTGAAGAATGAGGTTGCATGTTGGATTATCTCATCACGACTATGAATCGAAACTCCAGACTCAACTTGAAGGGACATTATCCTACTCCTGGATAGGGAGAGTATATAGATAAGAGTGAGTTGTTGAAAGGTAGACGACTACCTGGGTAACTATTTGGGTGCGATAACAGCCAGACCCTACTAGCGAAGAAGCGATCGAGACGTCCAAAGATGAGCAACTTTTTTTAAAACTGGTTGTTTATCCAAGTATAACGACTATCCTTGAAATCGCCTCCAATAAGTCATTTTCCAGAATAGGATTTTTTTTTATAGTTCCCATAGTATTTACGAGTGTTCACAAGAGTAGTAGCGTAAATACTACTAAATATATATCCAAATATATATCATTAATGTAAGATCATGCTGAGTGGTACCAATCTCATCCAGTTTCAGCAGGTTAATTATCATCCCACAGGACAACTAAGTCACTAATGATCAAAATCTTAATAGCAATAACATATTAATAACTATTACATGTAAACATAGATACTAAATAAAAACATAATAATGTTTATCAAACATAAAAGCTTTTAGAAAAAATGAACAAAGAAGCAACAAAACAATGCTAACTAACTCAATTAAGATATGTTTTATAATTGTAGTAGTGAATTTGTTGGCGTTTCGACCGATGAGAAAGAAAATTGATCAAATATTTCTTAAAAATCTTTCTTATATTTGAATATCAAAAATATTTTAAGGATCTTTTTCAGTTTTGAAATTCAAATAGATTAGATTTCAAGTTTTAGTTATTGTTAAATCGCAATTTAAACAATACAATAATTAATAACAGTGTAGTATGAGTTTTTTGTTATTGATATACTTGTAAACTAAAATAACAAACTATTTTCTTTTAGTTGAATAATAATCGTTTGGGTGAATTTTTGATGCACTTGAAAGAATATATATATAATACAATGTTAAATATATTATAGGAAGTGTTTGACTGTTTTTAAAAGATAAAAAGAGTTAATATAATAAATGATCAATTAGGTATAAATATGAATAAAATAGATTGTATGTTTGAACATTACTTTAGAGTTATAGTTGAAAATTGATATCACAATTTAGATTAATATAAAGATGGTGGATAAAAGAATGGCGTAATATCTGACTTTGGTCAGGATTATTATTTGTCTTTTTTTTTTTTGTCAATTTTTGATTTTTTCCGTTATTTTGATTCATAATATTCACAAAAATATATATATTTAAAATAGCTTATTTACCTATCTCCTTACCATTACTACAATATATTAAATATTTTTCATCTCTCCTTATCATTAGTATTATAATTTATTATTTTTTCAACCTTTTATTTTTATAGTTTTTTTTAAATAACAATTTTATTTATCTCTCCCCTTCATCATCATAATTAATTATTTTCATTCACAATACAGTCTTTTTCTTAATTGTTTCTGTCTTTTGATTTATAAAATTTGAAAAATATAATTTTAAATATTATTATTATTCATAAAAATTCTCTTTTTCCTTTAGTTTTTTTTTCTCTTGATTTGTAAAATATGTAAAAATAAATATCTCTTTGATCAAGAGTCATAATATTCTTTTTCTCCATTTCTTGACTTTTAAATATTTTTTAATTTATATTTTATGTTTGAAAAACTCAAAAAGATAGTATCTAATTTAATATTGTCTTAACATAGTTGTAGTACTAACATTACATTATGATTATGATAAATATATTTATCTTATTTATCTCTCTTCTTATTATTAATATAACTAGTGAAATTGTCCGTGCTTCGCAGGAAGTGAATGATCATTTTTTATAAATTTGTTATTAATTAAAAAATAAAACTTATTTTTACTACTATAAATCTTTTAATGATTTTTTAATATTATAAAATTTTATTGATGAAAATTTATCATTTTTCTAATTCCTTTTTACTTCAGAGAATTAAAGTAAAAATTTAAATTAGATTAATTTTGAGCTTTAGTCTTTTATGTTATTGAATTCAAAATTAGTTTTTGTATTTATTCAATGAAATTTATAGAGACCAAAGTTATTTGATTGATCGAACACACTAATATGTCCCTACTTTCACAGAAACAAAAAATATAGAATAGACAAAAGTATTGATCGATAACAATAATAATAACGTCATGAAAATATATATAATGTATTAATATGAGAGAGAGATATCTTTTAGAAAAAGAAATAATTTAAAAATTCAAAAAGACAAATAAAATTCTGTTTAAAAATTATCAATCTTTATGAAGTCATAATAATTAGTTCATAGGAATAAACAAATAAAATATAATATAAATAATAAAAAAAAGTTGTTTGATGGAATAATATAATATTAATAATGAGATTTGAAGAAAGGAAGTTAAAGAAATTAATAGTATTGATGATGAATGGAGTTAATATGGTCATCTATGATTTTTCTAATTTTTTAAATAATCAGTCTTTTGATTGTTTTTTTAAAAAACTTCAGTAAATAAAATAAATTCGAGGCGTAATTTTTTTTTAAAGAATGCCTTTATTTCTGAGAAATTATTTAATAAAAATATAAAAGAAATTTCAAAAATATTGATATATTTAAAATAAAATAAATTCCAATTAAATTCACAAAAAATAAGACAAAGTAAAAGAAGAAAGAAATTAATAGATAAATAAGTTGAAAGAAATAATGTGAGCAGTAAATTTTAATTAATTGAAGATAAATAAAAAATTGATCTTTAAGTAAAGACATAATTTTTTTTTAGATAAAATAAAAATAAAAATAAAAATTGTACAATACTTATTCTCTCCTCATTTGATATCAATCCTAGAGAAAAGATTTTTTAGCAAAAGAAATGATATAAAAATTTAAAAAGGCAAATAAAATTTTGTGATTCTTTAAAAATTCTTTTATGAAATTATAATAATAACAAAAAAAATTAATTTAAGAAAATAATATAAATTAACAATTAATGATGAGATTAAGGAAAGAAGTAAAAGAAATCAGTAGCATTGATGATAGTAAGAATTAAATATGGTCATTCTTGATATAATTTTTTTTTTACTTTTTTCTAAAAAGATCAGCCTTTAGTAATTTAAAAAGGAATCTTAAAAAAAAAAGATAAAAATTGAGGCATATTTTGTTTTGGAAGAATAATTTTATTTAAGGAAACAATATAAATAAAATAAATATTGATAAGATTAAGGGAATGAACTAAATTAAATTAGTAGCATAGATGATAGGAATTAAATATTGTCATGTTTGATATTCTTTTTTTTTTTTTTAAAACAAAACTCAGTCTTTTTGAAAATTTTAATAAAAAACTCCAATAAATAAAATAAAAATGTGAGGCATAATTTCTTTTGAAAGAATAACTTTATTTCTAAAAAATTATTTTAATAAAAAGATAAGTGAAAAGAAAAAAGAAATTAGTAGAATAAATAAGTTGAAATAAATAATGTCAGCAATAAACTTTAATCAATTAAAGATAAATAAAAAAACTAAACTTTAAGTAAAGAAACATAAAAAAAAAGATAGAATTAAAAAAGAAAGAAACTTGTAGAATGCTTATTCTCTCCTAATTTGATATATATATATATATATATATATATATATATATATATATATATATATATATATATATATATATATATATATATATATATATATATAAAGATCTTTTAACAAATTAAAAGAAATGATCTAAAACTTCAAAAGGCAAACAAAATTCTGTAATTTTTTTTGCAATTTTTATGAAGTTATAATAATAACAAAAAAAAGAGGAAGAAGTAATTTAAGGAAATAATATAAATAACATTAATAATGAGATTATGGAAAGAAGTAAGAGAAATCAATAGCATTGATGATAATAGGAATTAAATATAGTCATTCTTGACATATTTTCTTACTTTTTATAAAAAAATCAGTTTTTAGAAATTAAAAAAGAATTCCATAAAATAAAATAAAATTTTGAGGCATATTTTATTTTGGGAGAATAATTTTATTTATGGGAAATTTCGTAAGTATTAATAAAATTTAATTAAAAAATATAAAAATTTTAATTGAAAATATAAAGAAAAAAAGTGATTTAAGGAAACAGTATAAATAAAATTAATATTGATGAGATTAAGGGAAGGAAGTAATTAGATTAATAGCGTTAATGATGATAGGAATTAAATATTGTCATCTTTGATATTTTTTTCTTATTTTTTTTTAAAAAGTAGTCTTTTGAAATTTTTTAATAAAAAAATCCAACAAATAGTAAATGTGAGGCATAATTTCTTTTGAAAGAATTACTTTGTTTCTGAGAAATTATTTTAATAAAAATATAAGTGAAAATGTCAAAAATGTTGATAAAGTTTAATTAAAAATAAATATAATATAAAATAAACTTTAATTAAAGACAAAAAAAAAAAAGAAAGAACTTAATAAAATAAAGAAGTAGAAAGAAATAATGTCAGTAATAAATTTTAATTAAGTAAAAATAAAAAAATTATGTGATTATTTTTTTGCAATTTTTATGAAAAAGACGATTTAAGAAAATAATATAAATAACATTAATGATGAGATTAAGGAAAAAAGTAAAAGAAATCAACACCAATGATGATAATAGAAATTAAATATGATCATTCTTGATATATTTTCTTACTATTTTTCTAAAAAAATCAGTCAGAAATTAAAAAGAAACTCCATAAAATAAAATAAAAAATTGAGGCATATTTTATTTTGGAAGAATAATTTTATTTAAGGGAATATTCATAATATTGATAAAATTTAATTAAAAAAATATAAAAACTTAAATAGAAAATATAAAGAAAAAAAAGTAATTTAAGGAAACAATATAAATAAATTTAATATTGATTGGATTAAGGGAAGGAAGTAAATTAAATTAATTACATGATGATGATAAGAATTAAATATTGTCATCTTTGATATTTTTTCTTAATCTTTTTAAAAAAAAAGTCTTTCGAAAAAAAGTTAATAAAAAACTCCAATAAATAAAATAAAAATGTGAGGCATAATTTCTTTTGAAAGAATAACTCTATTTCTAAGAAATTATTTTAATAAAAATAATATAAGTGAAAATGTTGATAAAATTTAATTGAAAATAAATATAAAATAAAATAAACTTTAAATTAAAGACACAAAAAGAAGAAAGAAATTAGTAAAATAAAGAAGTAGAAAGACATAATGTCAGAAATAGATTTTAAAAGTAAAGATAAATAAAAATATAAACTTGAAGTAAACACACATGAATAAAATTTAAATAAAATTAAGAAAAAATAATAAAAAAATTTAGTAGAATCTTTATACTTATCCAAATTTGATACGAATTTCATAATAGATTGATGTTTTCTCCAAATAATTCTTATTACACTTTGAAACACTAATCACTCTTCCTATAAATTTCTCAACCAAAATGATTTTTTTCCCTCAATAGTTATCTCTTATAGGAGGAATCAATATTCTTCCAAAAAGTCGTTTATTTTGAAGTGAATCTTTTTGTTACGTGAAATTTCTCCATATACTTATATCATCCAAAGGATCACAAAATACTCTTACTTTCTCTTTTCGTAAAGCAATCACAAGGCTAGAAATTAGTTGGTCATCCTAGCGGCATAATGAACATTCTTCCAAAAAGTCTTTTATTTTGAAGACAAACTTTTGTTACATAGCCTTTCTCCTTACATCAATATTTTCTGAAGAATCATAAATTCGTTGGACATCTCAATATAAAATTCTGATACTCATATATTGATTATCATCATCATCAGAAGAGATAAAGTGAAGGAATCCATTTTTGTTGGGTAAAAAAACTCTAATATTTTTATTTTATAGGCTAAGTAAATATAAACTTTTACTACAAATGAAAAGGTTTAGTCTTTTCATCTTCCAAATTTTATTATTTTCATCTTTCATTTACTTAAATATTTATTAGTGTGAGGAAAGTTTTAAAGAAACATGATTAATTGGATAGTGTATTTAAATGTTTTCAGTTTTTAAGAATACAAATAAATAATAGAATCAAAGATAAAATAACAAAAAAGGAAAAATAAATAAATAGGAATGGAGGCCATAGAGATGTGTCACTTCAGATTGTCTATATTCAGCTTTATATATATATATATATATATATATATATATATATATATATATATGTATATATATATATATATATTTATTGCTTTTTCACCTATCCTCATTATTACTATAAGTTAATATTTTTTCTTATTTATCTCTCATCCTTGTTATCATTATTTATAATTAATTGAAGATTTTTTTCTTCTTTAGAGGTTTTATTTTTCTTTCTAATGATCAATAAAATCAATAAAAAAAAATTAAATATCTTAATTGTCGCTCTTTATACATGTCACGACCCATGGGTACCCTAGATGTAACAAGATGTACAAGACCCCAATAGGCTCATATAAGACACTTAGCATATCATAACATAAAGTAATAGAAATTATGAGATTTTAAAAATATTTCAACACAATCAAAGTCTTTATAAAATGAAGCGGAAATCTCGTACGATCGTCTCAAAAACATATAACATCAACATAAGTATAAGAGTCAGACAATATAAGTCATAAGCATAATCAATGCACATAATAGAACATATCAACATAAGAGGAATACTTATGAAGTACCTCAAAGCATACTTAGACAAAACATGGGAAATCCCCCACTAGTTTTACTCATAATAGTAGGCAACCTTAGGACCTCATCCAAGCTTATCACCTATTGTTGAAGAAGAAGGAAACTGACGATTGGAACATGTCAAAGGAACATGAAGAAATTCATGTAGATATCTCACGTAGAGAAATCAAGGATTTATTGATGTATTGATAATATTGATAGAATTGATCATATTGATAGGTTGATCAATATTGATATATTGATATGTTGATCAATATTAGTGGTATAGATCATATTGATCAATAATGATTTTATTGATAGGTGATCAATTATTGATGAATTGATGAATAATAATGTTAAGTACATACTCCTTATATAGGAGAGAATTGTAGAGTCCTAAGTTAACTATACTTAGAGTCCTAATACAATATCAATTACTAATATAATAATAATAATAATTAAATCCTAATTGTACTATAATTGTAATAGTAATCTAAACCTAATAATAATAAAATTATAGACGAAATATAACCTAATTAACATAGGTAATCTAATCCTAGTGCGACTATAATTCTTCAGCAGTGTTGTAACTCACCAGTAAGCTTCGTTGGACATGTTCCTTTCGACATGTTCCAATCCTCAGCTTCCTTCTTCATCAACACTTGATGTAGACAAGTCAGTCAACTGCGTTGGACCTGTTCCTTTGACATGTTCTAATCATTAGTTTCCTTCTTCTTCAACACTTCCCCTCAAGCTAGTGAGTAGAGGAACGGTTACTCCTAGCTTGCTTTGAATATCCAGCAAAAAACTTTGAATACCCAGCAAAAAACTTATTTTGTTAATGCTTCGGTATATTGATGTTGTTGTTGCCGAAATCCAGAAAAAAACTTTAAATACCCAGCAAAAACTTATTTTGTCAATGCTTCGGTATGTTGATGTTGTTGTTTCCTCTTCCCCTGCCTTTTTGGACAGATAATACCATGTTATGGTTTTGTTATGACACTTTTTTTTTTCTCTTCCCTTATATCAAAGCCTCTGAGAGCATTAAATTGATTAAGGGTGAATATTGTGCCTTACCTAAACCTCTAGCAAATTAATTGCTTTTGTTGCTTGAATATATGATTTTTTTTTTTTTTTTTTTTTTTAAAGATTTTTCTCATGTCCTTGGCAGTTGAGCAACCCAAAATTAGTTGCGTGCTTTCTTCGGTCAAGGTGCTTGAGATTCAACTCCTTAGTAACACATCTTTCTCCTTCCAATCATCAATGATGCCACTATCTTTTGCATCTTTCTTAGCCGCTACAATTTTCCTAGTAGTCTGTCCGGTGGAACAACTACTTTTACTTGGTTTATTTTCTGTGATATGAATCAATTGGGATATGTGTGTCCTCTTTATGAGGTAGTTTGCTAGCTAAGTTTAATGGAGCAAGTGACAATTATTTGGTGAAGTAAGGAGGTCGACATGGTTTTCGGTAGAAGGGGTCGTTGCAACGTGTGGTGTTTTTATTTTTTTTAATTTTTTTTATTTATCAATACTCAGAGTGCGGAAAAGCTTTAAGCTCTGATACCATGAAGAAATCCATGTAGATATCTCACGTAGAGAAATCAAGGATTTATTGATGCATTGATGATATTGATAGTATTAATCATATTGATATGTTGATCAATATTGATATATTGATATGTTGATCAATATTAGTGGTATTGATCATATTGATCAATAATGATTTTATTGATAAGTGATCAATTATTGATGAATTGATGAATTAATAATGTTAAGTACATACTCCTTATATAGGAGAGAATTGTAGAGTCCTAAGTTAACTATACTTAGAGTCCTACTACAATACCTATTACTAATATAATAATAATAATTAAATCCTAATTGTACTATAATTCTAATAGTAATCTAATCCTAATAATAATAAAATTATAGACGAAATATAACCTAATTAACATAGGTAATCTAATCCTAGTGCTAATATAATTCTTCAGCAGTGTTGTAACTGCCAGTCAGCTTCGTTGGACCTGTTCCAATCCTCAGCTTCCTTCTTCATCAACACTTGCTGTAGACAAGTCAGTCAACTGCGTTGGACCTGTTCCTTTGACATGTTCCAATCGTCAGTTTCCTTCTTCTTCAACACCTATCATAATATGCGGATTTCATCTTAAACCATACTTGTGACACTTCTTTGAAGTAACCTTGTTTCCATCATAATTATGATACACTTCATATAAGAAGTAGTCTATTCTCAATTGTTCTCACTATCCATGGAAGGCATGTCATCTAGCCAATCCAAGCTATTTCATTGTCCATTGAAGAGCACATCCTCATGATAATCCAAGCTATCCAAGAATTGGTGTCATCTCACCAATCCACGCTATCCACGAAAGGTACTACGTACCAAGATAAGCTACCACGAAAAATACCTCGTTATGCTAGTCCAAGCTACCACGAAAGGTTACTATTTACCAATCAAAGCTATCCATGAAATAGTATGTCCTTAACAAGTCAAGCTACCATGAAATGGTCTTTTCTTACCACTTCAAGCTATCCATGAAATGGTCTTCTCTTGCCAAGTCAAGCTACCCATGAAGAAGTCTCATATTACAACTTCAAGCTATCATGGGAAAGCACCTCATCATGCCCGTACAGGTACCATGGAAGAGCACATAGTTATGCCAATGCAAGCTACCCATGGATAAGCATCTTCTTATGCTAATCCAAGTTATGTCTCATTATTGTAGATCATAAGTTTTTGGGATAATACACAAGTACCCCTAGATTATAACCAAAATTTTAGAGACACACCTAAACTTAAATAGGGTTCTATTACCCCCTAAAATAATTTAAAATGGAATAAATACACCACAAATGCTGACATGGCATGGAGAGTGTGCACACTCTCTTGAGGGAAAGTGATGAGTACAAAAATTGGACATATGTCTTTTTTTGATTGGTAACTTTATAATTGGTTAGTATACATATTTATTGATATTAAAATTTACATATATCTAATTATTTTTATTTATTTCCTTGTAAAATATTTATTTTAATTTCTTTTCACTTCAAACCTTTTTTTCATTATTTTATTATCTTTTCACTTATAATTTATTTAAAAAAAATTATGCCTAGTTTTTTGAAAAAATAATTCAAAAGTGTCATTTAATTTTAACGTTTTAATTTTCTATATTTTATTTGATTTTCTTCACTTTTTTTATAATCGTTCAAAAATTAATTTATTCTACGTACAAGATGTTTGGAATTGAATTTGAAATAAAATCAAAACAAAGATAAAGAAAATATAGAAAAATAAAAGAGAAAAAATAATGAATGTAGGTAAGAAAATGTGTATTAACTTAATCTTTGTACAAGATAAAGAAAATAAGAATATTCTTTAAAAAAAATTAAAAACTTTATTTAAGATTTTTTTTTAAATTTTTTTATTAAAAAATAATAATTACACACACGTGGCGGAAGAATTTGTACAAACACAACAAACATGGGTGGTTGAAGGTGTCACGTCAGCATAGAAGGTGCCACGTCAACATAAAATGTGCACAAAAATACGAAAAAATGAGTTCAGGGGAATAATAGGACATTAGTTAAGTTTAGGTGTGTCTCTGAGATTTCGGTCATGATCTGGGGGTACTTATGCCTTATCCCTAAGTTTTTTGATTTCATTCTTAAGTAAACCTTTCAATCTAGAATCAATCTATGTGAGAAAACCTTTCACATTCATACATTCTGTTATGCCGTAATTTTTACTATCTTTAGAAAAATCACTTTTTTTTTGAAATGTTCTAAGTATAAAACAATTTGAGAAAAATACTTAGAAAAGAGTCGCCACTTAATTTTTTAAAGAAATTAAGAAAACTTAATTTAAAAAGATTTTAACAGATTAAATCTTAATAAATTTAGAGAAAATGGGTAAGAGGTTCTTATTTACGCTTCAAGAAGGTTTTTAAGGCATTTGAAGCGCCCGCTAACATGCGGTTATCCTATGACTTAGGTTAATTATTATTTTATTTTATTTTTTACTATTCTTAGGAATATGATTTAATATAATATAACAATATTTGATGAACTTTAAGAAAATATTTAAACAAAGAATAATTTTTATTTTTATTATTTCTTTTTGAGAAAATGCCCTAATTAGAATTTTTTTAAATAGACTATAAGTGAATAGAATTTAACCAAATTAGATTATTTATTTTTAATCATTTTAAAAGATAATAATTCAAACCAAAATTCATTAATTTAAGCATGAAAAACCATTTTTAAATTAATTTAAGAACAAAATTTTTGACTAAATGTATTTCATGAAAAGTATGAGAGTGATAAAAAATATATTGAAATAAACTAACATAAAGAAAATAGTTCATCTTTTGGGGATTTTAATTAGGCTAGTTAATAATTCTAAATTTAGAGTTAATAATAAGATAATAATAATAATAATTAAACAATAAAGGAGTAAAGGAGAAGATGAATTTGAGCCCCCCTTTTGGGCCAATTTTGCTGAAAATTGGGGTTTTAACCCAATTCCCGTGTTTGTATACATTGACTGTATATCAGTGTATATAAGCACGTATATCATATCTTTTCTTGTATCTCCTGCTTCCAAACACCTGTATTGTACCTCATCTCTATATTTTCGCATTTTTGGTCACATATTTGCTGTCATGAACCAGTATATCAGCGTATAAGCATTGTATACATCATATATACAGCCCATTTCTAGGGTTTTTGAATATTTCCAGCAGCATGCTGGGTCTCTGTAACCTATAACAACTTCCAGAATACATAGGGGGATGACTCGAGAAAGGGAGAAGACAAATATCGAGCCTTTATGGCTCAACTCGAAAAATGCAAGGCAGATGAATCCATCATTAGCTCGAAAGAGGTTCATGCCAGAAATAAAAGAAAGAACAAAATTAGTATTTGAAATAACGAAAACAAATGAGACATGATTTAATCGAAATGAAAATAACTTAAGTATGTCAAAAACTCCAAAGATCACCAAAGCAATTGTTCTAAATGATAGACGACTTTAAGAAAGACAAAATGAACTAACTAACTAACTAACTATGTATATATATATATATATATATATATATATATATATATATATATATATAGTTTAACAATGACAAACAAGCTAAAACTTTAACAATGACAAGCAAACTAAACGAGGAGAAAATGAAACAAAAGCTAAGAGAACAGAGAAAACTTAACACTAAACTATTAAAGCTCCAGACATAGAGACATACATATATATATGACCATGAAAGTTGTAAAGAAATAAGCATGGACATTATAGGAGTAAATCATCTCATTTTGAACAAGTAATTAACATTCAGTGACAATTTGAAGTATAAAAGACTTGCCAATGAAGCAGTCTGCTGTACATCAACAATAATTAAAGCAAATTACAGTGAAGTTTTTATAAACTAGAAGAAAACATAGTGTGCCGATTCTTTTTGTTAAGTTATTTTATTTACATTTAAAAAAAAATGAACATGACAAATTCGAGCCAATGGTAGCTCACATGAGATCAAAAGAATGCATGAAAAGATTAGGCTAAGAACGCGTTGTTTAGCGCAAGCCAACATGAAATTATATTCACATCAAACCACATATTTGAAAGAGGTATATCGGCATATAAAATGGCTATCTAGAAGAAGAACAACTGCAATGTTTTAATAAAATTTCCAGATTATGACCAATGGCTATTTAAAATAGTTTCGATAAATGAAGAAATAGATACTTATTATGATGAGCTATTGACATAATATCATGGATAACACTTCAACCTACGATTATACTTCAAATATTGATGTGCTGCTAATGAACAAGGTAAGGATATGAAGTGAGCAGGGAGGAAGATAGTGAATGATACACTACATAAACAGGTAGAATCTGAAAGAGCCTAAAACAAATAACATTTAGTAAATAGATTCAAATAACATATTGAAATTTAATAAAGTTACAATCATATATATATAAAGAATGCAGCAAACAATATATAAGCCTAAAACAAGTCTAAGTCTTCCAGTTAAGTAACCATTATTTGAATCAAAAATGAGATTTAGGAAGGGTTTTACAGAGATGATGAATCGCAAAGAAGGCAGCCTTTCTTATCACAGAGAAATAAGACAATTACGACTACAACATCCCTCAGACAGTATAGTCCGTAACAGGAAGGGGTAATATGAACACATTTTGAGGCATATGATAGTATAAGAACGCTGAAACTTAAGAAATTTGGCCAAAATAAACAAGCGTCAATTCGACATAATACAAAATAATCAAAATAAGAATCATTTTCTTCCTAACCAACAATGGACTCCAGATAGTATAGAAAGATACCTTTTATGCTCTCATACAGTTAATCAAAATAGCAAACAACCTATGGGCAATTTGAAGGTAACAACAAACTACCAGTCGATATTTTGTAAACTCAAAACTACGAGAGGTAAGTGATTTCCGAATAAAAGAGGACCTAAATGAAGACGTAAACTTGATGACAAAGTCATTCTGGACAGCAATGTGAAGAAAGAAAGAAAGAGACATTTAGACCAACTTGTGTACGGATAACAAGATCCAATTTTTGACAGATTTACGGACGAAGACGATAAGGGTGTACAAGTGAAAAACTAACTAGCGTAATAGAACATTTTAACAAAAAAAAAAATTTAGTACACAAAGCTTCAGCAGCTCAGGAGTGATCACTTTATTGATTCGAGTTAACTCGAATTACCCGATAACAAAGGATATATAACCAACATTATTAAGTGAAAGATTTAGAGGTGTAGAAACCAGCAGGTGTATTATGACGCTTAGTCTTGAAGCTAACTCACATGATTTATGCTATTTGAAATAACAGAAAGAAGAAAACAGTCAGATTATGATAACTAAGATCGCCTATAGAGGTGATTTAGAACATCATCGCTAAACCAAATTTTCACAGCCAACCAAATGAGATTAATAGAGAATTTTTTTTTTTTTTAGGAAGAAACCAATTCAACATCATACAGAAACACTGAGATTTCGAGCAGAACAAAGTCATACAACAACATTGGAATAACAATACGAGCTATACAACTGATATTCAGTCAATAATGGGTTATAACGTTCTAACATTAATCTTAATGCCTGGACACATCAAATGGTCGAGAAGCATATACTCAACACATCAAGAAACAGAAAAATGAAATTTTACCTTTCGTGGGGCAGAGAACTGGGAACGACAAGCTTTGATTAGCGATTCTCACCACGAATTTCGAATACGAACAAACCAAGAATATCTAAGCGGCGATCTTTCTGGAATTCAGACTCAGAAAACTAGATATAAAATTGTAAAAGCGTAGAAGTGGATATTGCTCTCAGAAACTCAGACTCAGAACCTCTAAGCTCCTTCCTCACACTTGAGTGTAAATGAATATTTATAGAAAACCTTGGGGGCAGCTTTAGGGGGGAAATTCGTTGAAACTCCAATTTGAAATTCAAATTGAACAAGGTTATGACAAGCGTATAGGCGGGAACTGTTGCGCCGAGATTTGCTGCTGGATTTCCGGATTTGCTGGATTGACGCGACTGCCGAATTTCTGGGCTTTTTCCGTGTCTGGAGAAGAAGAAACGCGTGAAGGAGACAAGGTGGGGGTCAAGTACTGTTGTACGTATGCTGCTGAATGGGCTGGATAATTGAATGTGTTTGGGTATGGAGAATAGACTGTTGGGTTGGAGTTTGGGACTTGAAATTGGATGGAAAAAAGGCCCAAAGTTGGCCTGAATATTTGAATTAACTGGTAAGGAAATTAATAGAAAAAGCCAAAGGATTGCAAACTTAGCCTGCTTAAATTGAGAAGTTAGTTAAATTGAATTTATTTTAGAGAGTTTGACTAAAATTTAAACAAGATGAGTTAATGTTAATTAATAAACGAGATTCTTAATCTTAACGAAATAAAATAAAATTTAATTGATTATAAATTAATAACTAAAAAAATAAAATAAAAAAATATAAAATATATATATATATATATATATATATATATATATATATATATATATATATATATATATATATATATATATAAACTATAACTTAAATTAAAGTGAATTAATAAAGTATCTAACTAAAACGTAAAATATTTTGTGATGATTTTCAAATATTTATAAAATAACATATAGTAAAAATATACACGTTTATTATTTAAATTTATATAAAATGACAAATAACCTGTAAGTACTTGGAATTTCATGAAAACTCATTAATTTAAAATCATAACCTACTTAATAAAATATGAAATCTTTTGAGATGATTTTTGAATATTCATAAAATATACTAATTATATAATTATATAGAACATATGAATTATTTAAAATTATGAAAAAAGCGATGAAACTTATTTAAAATAACTTGCAAACTATATTTATTATTTTATTTTTATTTTAAAGTTCTTATAAAACTAATTTTAAATCGTTTGAAAATTAAGAAGTTCGATGATTAATTTATATATTGGAGGGGAAAAATTGGGTGTCAACAGCTGTCCCTCGTTTGACTTGGATTGATGAAAGAAATTCGAGGTAAATGAAATTGACGAATCCAATTTTGACCGACCACATCCTCATCTTTGGGAAAAGTAATTCTGGTATGGGCTTTAGGAATTATGGTCGAACCCCAGTATTGGGTTTCCTACATATCTCAGGTTATATGAGAATTCAGACCACTTGTAGTTCGATACGCTTGATTTAACGCATGATTATGAAGGAATTCAAAAGTCATCTCGATACCAAATTATGAAGGGACCGAAATACTCGAGAATAAGACTTGAAAACAAATATTGGAATACAGCCGAGTTTTCAACATTGAGCCCGCCTACATATCCTCAAACCTGGGAATCAGGCTGTTTGTAGTTCGACTCGATCGGTTAAAAAGGAAATCTATTATGCAAGATAACCTTTGGTTTTGGAGGAGTGACAAATAAAACGAGTGTGGAAAAGAGGCTTGCAACCTCTTAGCCATGAATGTGGAGCTCTTCACATCCATAAGTAAGAACTTACATGGACATAATTTCCAAAGTTCGTGGTGCACTGTCACTCAGATTAGAAAGTTGCCTCCGATGAGAGTGAAATATTTCACGGATGCAAAATTGAAACCGATGAACTGAAAGAAAAACTCACACTCCTTTGATAGGGGTGTGGTTTGATTGTAGTGGAAGTTGCTCGTCAGCTCGCGTCCTAAGAGTTTGATACTCCTCTTTGGACTATGTCCCAGTTCGCTGCTAAGAAAAAGTTCCACGTTGTGCTGCATCCTTTTTGATGTCGTCCGCACCTGTGGTTTGATTTGAGAATTCATCCTCTTGGATGCTCTCGTCAGATATTGAAACAAACTTGTTAGTATAAACTGTAATTTACATAGAGAGGTGTTATGTTTTACCCTCTTCGGCACACATTTCCATCAGTTTTGACACAATATATGATGAATTGATATGATGCGACATGATGATACCTTTATCGATAATGTAATATTGTTGATGATGAACTTCATTGATAGAATGTTGCTGCTACTTGGATAATGAATATATTGATGCTTGATCGATAAGATGATGTTGCTACATGGATGATCCATTGGAAGGATGAATGTTGATCCATGGTGGGATGATGTTGTCGAAGCTTGATTGGTAAGATTATGTTTATCTTTTGGAGTTGGAAGAAGCAATGAATCTCTCGGCATTTTGAAGATGATGGCCCTCTCGGCGTTTGAATATGCAATGGCCCTCTCGGCATTTGAAGATAATGGCCCTCTCGGCGTTTGAAGATGCAATGGCCCTCTTGGAAGCTTGAATGCAATAGCCCTCTTGGTGATTTGAATATGATGGCCCTCTTGGCAGTTGAAGATGCAATGGCCCTCTCGGCGGTTTGAATATGAAATAGCCTTCTTGGCAATAGAAATATGATGGCCCTCTTGGCAATTTGAATATGATGGCCCTCTCGGCAGTTTGAATATGCAATAGCCTTCTTGGCAATAGAAATATGATGACCCTCTTGGAAATTTGAATATGATGGCCCTCTCGGCAGTTTGAATATGCAATAGCTTTCTTGGAAATAGAAATATGATGGCCCTCTTGGCAATTTGAATATGATGGCCCTCTCGGCATTTTGATTATGCAATGGCCCTCTCGGCAGTTTGAATATGCAATAGCCTTCTTGGCAATAGAAATATGATGGCCCTCTTGGCAATTTGAATATGATGGCCCTCTCGGCAGTTTGAATATGCAATAGCTTTCTTGGCAATAGAAATATGATGGCCCTCTTGGCAATTTGAATATGATGGCCCTCTCGGCATTTTGATTATGCAATGGCCCTCTCGGCAGTTTGAATATGCAATAGCCTTCTTGGCAATAGAAATATGATGGCCCTCTTGGCAATTTGAATATGATGGCCCTCTTGGCAGTTTGATTATGATGGCCCTCTTGGAAGTTTGATTATGCAATGGCCCTTTTGGACATTTGAATATGTAATGGCCCTCTTGGCAATATAAATATGCAATGGCCCTCTTGGCAGTTGAAGATGCAATGGCCCTCTCGGCGGTTTGAATATGAACGACATATCTCGATAATGTTATTAACTCCTTTGATAATACGATATGCATGACTTCCTCGTGATAAATACGATGTCCCTCTGGGTAGTTCACATTATTGTGTATGTTGAGAATGATTTCTTCACTCGTTCACATCTTCTGTTTAAGGTGTTGTTGCTCGTATTCTGAACCGCTGCTTTTCTTCCAAATAACTTAAATGACTTTTCTTTTTCTACAGAAGAGTTTTCAATTTCGGGGAGTTACTCGTCCTTTTGAATTCTCCATATTCATTTAATGGAGGAATATGATGATCCTGAGGCAATCTTATATACCTGCATCCACAGAAAAATTGTTAGTTTTTTAAACAAACTGATCTGTGTTGATTTCTTCCAGTCGCCTTGCTTCTTATCTTGCTATCTTTGGAAGTTTGGTTGACCCTACGAATCGCAATAGACAAAAGACAAGATCATATTTAAATTAAAACACATGCTATGTATGAATTTTTTTTTTTAGAAAGATAGTTTTAAAGAAAATCTCTGCCAATTTATTGCCATGACATGCATGACACAAACAAAACCCTTTGTCTCAGATTCTATTCTGTCATGATAGGTAACTTGTTGGAATTTTTGGATATCCTTTGCAATATGTCACGTTGCAGTACTTGAAGTTGACTCTGACGTTCCGAGTACCCTTGATAGAATTTTTGAGGCCTTCCTCAAAAATTCTGTCCCAGTTGCAACTCACAATATATCTTATGTCTTGAGAATTTGTAAGTCTCTTCTTGAGAATTTTTTAGCCCCTCTCAAAAATTCTGTCCCAGTTTCTATTGTAAAGAAAAAATAGAAAATCTTACGGGAGATATGACCGAACCCTTGTGGCGCCTACGTATCCCGTTGAGGCAGGAATCAGGTCATACGTAGTTCCCCTCTTGAGAATTGACAAAAATAAGAAATTTTGATAAGGAAATGACCGAGGCCCATATGGCCGCCTACGTATCTCATTCTTGAGAATTCAGGTCAAACGTAGTTCAAGTACAAAGGAATGTTCCAAAGATTAATGTGACAATGATTACAAACAATTTGCGATTACAAGAAAATAAAGGGAAGAAATAACATTTTTCAAATGTAATATCTTTTGACGGCATCTGAATTGATAGCTTTTCGCCATACTCTACCGTCCATCTCTGCTAGGACCAAAGCTCCTCTTGACAGTACTTTGTGGACAACAAACGGTCCTTGCCATTTAGGTGCGAATTTCCCTTTATACTCCTCTTGATGAGGAAAAATGCGCTTTAACACCAATTGACCTACCTCAAATGTTCGAACTCTTACTTTCTTGTTGAAAGCACGAATCATTTTCTGTTGATACAACTGGCCATGACAAACGGCACTCATTCTTTTTTCATCAATCAATGTTAACTGCTCATATCTATCACGAACCCATTCGGCATCGCTCAATCCAGCTTCCTGAATAATCCTCAAAGATGGTATCTCAACTTCAGCTGGTATCACTGCCTCTGTTCCGTATACTAACAAATACGGAGTTGCTCCAGTTGAGGTTCGAATTGTGGTGTGATAACCTAGCAAGGCATAAGGCAAATGTTCATGCCAACATTTGTAGTTGTCAATCATCTTTCTCAATATCCTCTTGATGTTCTTATTGGAAGCTTCCACAGCTCCATTCATTTGAGGACGATATGCAGTTGAATTACGGTGGGTAATTTTGAATTGTTCACATATCTCTTTCATCAAGTGACTGTTAAGGTTTGCCCCATTGTCTGTGAGAGAGACTCAGGAACTCCAAAACGACATATCAAATTATTGCGAACAAAATCAGCTACAACTTTCTTCGTCACAGATTTATAGGAAGCAGCTTCGACCCACTTCGTGAAATAATCAATGGCGACCAAAATAAACCTATGACCATTGGAGGCAGCAGGCTCAATTGGTCCAATAACATCTATGCCCCATGCTGCAAATGGCCAAGGGGAACTCATTACATTGAGCTCATGAGGAGGTACTTTGATCAAATCTCCATGTACTTGACATTTATGACATCTTTGGACAAATCGGACACAATCATTTTCCATAGTCATCCAGAAGTATCCTGCCCTTAAGATTTTCTTTGCTAATGTAAACCCATTCATGTGCGTCCCACACACTCCAGCATGAACTTCTTCGAGCAATCTTGTGGCCTCTGCAGCATCCACACATCGCAGTAATCCTAGATCGGGAGTCCTTCTATAAAGAACCTCCCCATTCAAAAAGAAGTTGTTTGCCATTCTTCGGATTGTTTTCTTTTGGATACTTGTCGCTTTTTTGGGGTATTCACCAGCTTCTAAGTACTTTTTCACATCGATATACCATGGATTTCCATCCGATTCTGCTTCCACATGTAAACAATGTGCTGGTTGTTCTTTTAAACCTATCTCAAGTGGGTCAATGTAACTCTTTTCTGGGTGTTGTATCATGGATGATATGGTTGCGAGGGCATCAGCAAACTCGTTCTGTATTCTCGGGGTGTGTCTGAACTCGGTCTTCCTAAATCTTTTACATAACCTCCGTACCAGTTGTACATAAGGTAAGATTTTAGGATTCTTCACGGCCTATTCTCCTTGAACTTGATGAATCAACAAGTCTGAATCACCAATTATCAGTAATTCTTGAACATTCATGTCAAGAGCCATTTTGATGCCAAGAATACAAGCTTCGTACTCAGCCATGTTATTAGTGCATCAATATCTAAGCTTCGCTGTTGCTGAAAAATGTTGTCCTGATTCAGATATCAATACTGCTCCAATTCCTGATCCTCTAGAGTTAACTGCTCCATCAAAGAACATTCTCCACCCAAGATATGATTCTGATATGTCTTCCCCTACAAACAATACTTCTTCATCAGGGAAATACGTTTTAAGTGGTTCATATCCTTCATCTACTGGGTTTTCAGCAAGGTGATCGGCCAAGGCTTGGCCCTTGATTGCTTTCTGAGTTATGTACACAATGTCAAACTCACTCAACAACATTTGCCACTTTGCTAGCTTTCCTGTGGGCATTGCCTTCTGAAATATGTACTTTAGTGGGTCCATTCTTGAAATAAGATGTGTTGTATAAGCCGACAGATAATGTCTCAATTTTTGAGCAACCCAAGTCAAAGCACAACAAGTTCTCTCTAAGAGGGTATAACGAGCCTCATAGGATGTGAACTTCTTGCTCAGATAGTATATAGCTCTCTCCTTTCTTCCGCTTTCATCATGTTGTCCCAATACACACCCAAATGCGTTGTCAGAGATGGACAAATACAATAACAAAGGACTACCCGTGCGTGGTGGTACCAGTACTGGTGGTTTTGAAAGGTAACTTTTGATGGTGTCAAAAGCCTTCTGACATTCTTCGGTCCACTTGGTTGGCGCATCCTTTCGTAGCAACTTGAATATGGGTTCACAGATCACCGTTGATTGGGCTATGAATCGACTGATATAATTCAGTCTTCCCAGAAAACTCATTACTTCTTTCTTAGTCTTTGGAGGAGGTAAGTCTTGAATTGCCTTGATCTTGGAAGGATCAAGCTCGATACCTCTTCTACTAACTATGAAACCGAGTAACTTCCCTGCAGGTACTCCAAATGCACATTTGGCTGGGTTTAACTTTAAATCATACTTACGTAACCTGTCAAAGAACTTTTCCAAGTGCGTCAGATGATCCGAACTCTCGCGGGATTTTATGATAACATCGTCCACATACACCTCAATTTCTTTGTGGATCATATCATGGAATATGGTGGTCATAGCTCTCATGTAAGTGGCTCCAGCATTCTTGAGGCCGAACGGCATCACTCGATAATGGTAGACTCCCCAAGGTGTGATGAATGCTGTTTTCTCTGCATCTTCTTCATCCATTAAGATCTGGTGGTATCCCGCAAAACAATCCACGAAAGATTGCAACTCATGCTTGGCACAATTATCAATGAGTATATGGATGTTTGGCAACGGGAAATTATCTTTTGGACTCGCTTTATTGAGATCCCGATAATCCACGCATATCCTGATTTTTCCATCTTTCTTCGCCACTGGCACAATGTTAGCCAACCAAGTGGGATACTTGGTTACTTCGACGACCTTTGATTCGATCTGCTTTATGACCTCTTCTTTTATTCTTAAACTTAGATCGGGCTTGAATTTTCTAGTTTTCTGCTTTACCGGACAATACTCTGAATTGATAGGCAACTTATGGGAAACAATATCAGTGCTTAATCCTGGCATATCATCATAAGACCAGGCAAACACATCGATGTATTGTTTGAGCAGCTCGACCAATTTTTCCTTTTCTATTGCTGTCAAATGGCTACTGACTCGGGTTTCTCTAACCGACTCATCATCTCCTAAGTTGACTATCTCTGTCTCTTCCAGGTTGGGCTTTTTATCATCTTCAAGGTTTCTTAAGTCCTCGGTAAGGTGTTCAGGCATCATAGTTTCCTCATCATATTCTTCCCATTCATCTTCATTTACCTTACTTGGTTCACCGTGTTCGTGACATGTCATGACATTGGCAAGTTTAGATTCATTTTTACTGAAAAGAAAAATAAATCAACCATGTTAGATAGAAAGAGTTTGAATGTATATATTAGAGAGTAATTTGCAAAGGCAAGATAATTAATTTAAAATAAACGAGGCTTTCATTGGAAAAAAGGCGTACAAACTTTGGTCATGACTCATGTCAACGTGAGCCATTTCCTTTTTAAAACATTACGATGAAAATAAAGTGACATAAAGGGTTGTTTCGGGCCTCGTCCGAACTACACCGATTTTCAAAAGTAAAACTTCAAATCTTGTCTTTGTCTACCAAGCAATTCGATGAATCATAAGTGGAGTGGCCACCCAATTCTGTAGCGTCTCTTCAGGTTTGGCATCTCGGATGGTGGGTGTCGCGGTGCATTCTTCCAAGATCACAGCACAATCTTCTTCATCAAACAATCTTCCCATCCCTTCCACCAGACCATCAATCTCAGGCTCTAAGGCTTTAGCAGTAAATGACTGGTACAATTTTGGAATAGGCTTTGATAGATCAGGGTCATGCTTCTTCCTTGCTTCTGCTTCAAATAACTCCTCCTTTGTTGGGGTATAACCAACGCCAAAGCGGAAATTTTGAAGTGGTATAGGAAGAGGTTCGGATATGCCATCCAAATTCTTGCCTAACCCACGTCCAGGCTCAAAACCACTTCTTAGCATGGTTGTGGCAAGCATTTTATACACCGGCGGCATTGATATTTGTGGTGTTATGTCTTCAAAAGCAGCATTCATTATCTCCACCATGTGAAAGTCAGTACCTTGAGATGAATCGTCAATAACTGGAACAGAGAAGCCAGGGTAACTACGATTACTCCCTTCACCATGAATGACAATTTCATGGTCCTCCCAGATGAATTTTAAAAGTTGATGCAATGTGGATGGTATTGCCCCAACCGCATGGATCCATGGCCTTCCTAGCAACATATTGTAGCTTGTGGATATACCCATCACTTGGAATTCGGTGACAAATTCTGCAGGCCCCATTTGGATACATAAGTCTACCTCCCCCATGGTCTCTCTTTGTGAACCATCAAACGCCCTTACATTCATGCGACTTTGGCGGATTTTCCCAACATCATAATTTAGTTGAGTAAGGGTTGATAACGGGCAAATATTGAGTCCTGAACCATTATCAATCAACACTCGAGCTACAAATTTGTCCCTGCATTTGACAGTGGTATACAAGGCACGGTTGTGCATCACTCCCTCGATTGGTAACTCCTCTTCTCGAAAAGAGATTTGGTGACTCCCAATGACATGACTAACCATAGTTGCCAGATTCTCACCACTTGTTCCCGTCGGTACATATGCTTCATCGAGTACCTTCAACAATGCTTTTCGATGGTACTCAGAACTCATCAATAGAGCCCAAACAGAAATTTGAGCGGGAGTTTTCTCCAAATGCTTGACAATGGAATACTCCTTAGGCTGCATTCTTCGCCAAAACTCTTCAGCCTCACCCTCTGTGATCGGCCTTTTTTGGTTCTCCTTCCTTCGTGTTTCTTGAGCTAACTCTTCTGGAACATAACATCTTCCAGAACGTGTCATCCCTTGAGCCGTAGCCGCCTGGACAACAAACTTTTCTTTGGGCTGCTCGTTGTTTCTTTCCTTTGCCAAAGCGAATGCCTGATGAGGCGCAGTTATTACAACAAACTCTGGACGGGCCTTTATGGTCAAAGAGGCCACTGTTGGTATGAGTGAGTTGACATTTGCTTCACCGACAGTCCCGTTAGCGAGCCAATCTTCATCACTTTCAATCATATTGATGGTCGCTCCCCCATGATTCGGTAATGGGTTAAGATTTACATTGGGGGCAGGGGCCTGAAGAGTGATGACTCTATTATCGATCAAATCTTGAATCTTATGTTTTAAATTGATACACCCTTCTGTATCATGTCCTGCTCCTCCAGAATGGTAGGCGCATCGTTGATCCGCTCGAAAGAACTTTGTTGTGGGATTAATTGTCTTTGCGTCTACTGGTTGGATCAATCCTGCCGCTCTCAAACGCTCAAAGAGTTGGGTACGTGTTTCTGCCAAAGGAGTGAAAATTCTTGGAGGTTTTCTTTCGAGGTTAGGGCGGGGTAAAGTATTGGTATTTGGGTTGTTTTGTCCAGGACTTTGGTAGGCTGGTACATTGGTTTGGTTATTTGGTGGTGTATTTTGGTAAGTAGGTGGTTGATTTTGATAGATAGGTGGTGATGGTTGGTAGTTTTGTTGTGCATAGTAGATTGGAAGTGGATCTTGTGGAGGTGGTTGGTAACTATTTGCGGTGGAGAATCGGTTGGAGTTTCCAATGGCAGAACCATACCCAAAATACCTTTGTGGTCTTGGCCTTGGGCTAAAAGATACAACAGAGACATCCTCTTTCTTTTTCCTAGAAAGTCCTGTGGCCATAGATGTCGAGGATTTGTTGGCGGCCTGCAAAGCAGTGAGACTTGTAACCTTTCCAGATTTGAGACCATCCTCTATGGCTTCTCCCATTCTGATCAACTCCGAAAACTTCTGTCCCATCATGGGCAACATCCTTTCATAATACTCGGGCTCTTGAGCTCGAATAAAAGCAGAGGTTATTTCGCTTTCAGTCATCACAGGTTGTACCTTTGCAGCTTCTTTCCTCCAGCGACATGCATATTCACGATAGTCCTCCGTGGTCTTTTGCTTGATTTTTTCCAAATAGTATCTATCAGGAACAGCTTCAACATTAAACTGGAATCTTTCCAGAAAATCTTTGGCCAAAGCCCCCCATGTAGACCACTGACGGAGCTCTTGAGATGTGAACCATTCTAACGCCTCTCCACTCAGACTTCGAC
The DNA here is from genome assembly GCA_022817965.1 of Solanum lycopersicoides. Classification (NCBI taxonomy): domain Eukaryota; kingdom Viridiplantae; phylum Streptophyta; class Magnoliopsida; order Solanales; family Solanaceae; genus Solanum; species Solanum lycopersicoides. The sequence goes on from CM040623.1 coordinate 45,997,390, forward strand.
TAAACAACCTCATAATTAATGCATCATTTCTTCCAATACCCACAAGTTTGTCACAATAAGCTCGCAAGTGAGCCATGGGATTGCCGATACCATTGAAGGTTTCAAATTTTGGAATTTTGTAACCTTCGGGTATTTCCAAGTTAGGGTGCATGCATAGGTCTTCATACTCAAGTCCTGTGATTTTTCTTGAAGTTTGAACACTTTTAACTGCTTCAGAGATGGCCTCCTTCATGACATTCATTTCTTGCTCACGTTTTTCTTCTCTCAGCCTCCACTCCTTCTCCATCTCTTCATAGTGATCCACCTCTGGTTGAACGGGAAAGCTAGAACATGGTTCAGGGATTGCATTGGCTGGTGGAGTTTGGAATGTTACAGAAGGGTATGTCGGCTGGCTAGGCAAAACACGTGAATTATTGGAGACTAGGGGAGGGATTTGGTAGGTTGGCGTAAAGTTTTGGGAGTGATTAGTGTTAGGTGCTTGGTTCTGATTTGGCATTGGTGGTGGTGTTTGGTAGGAAGTGCTGGTGTAAGGAGCGGTGGATACGGTTAAATCAATGGTATGAGGATTAGGAGTGGAAGTGATGGGTCCTGTGGTATGGGTTGGGAAATAGTTGGGTAACGGAGAACTTAATAATGGAAAATAAAGAGGAGGTCTTCTAGTCTCAAGGGGTGGTTCATTCGATGCAATGGCCAGTTTGGCCAAATCTTTGGTTTGTTGAAGCTCTTCCTGCATATCTGCAATACGTTGCATTAACTGGGAGATCAACTCACTCTGATCAGTGGGTTCAGCATTTCTGATGGTCACATCGACCATTCCCATTTCTTCAGAGTACCAGTCATTTTGCTTTTGCCTTTATCCAAAGAGTGATCAGGGAAGGATGGTATGATTGCTTTAGATCTTGTAAAGTAGGGATGGTCTGCCAGTTTGATTTCAACACAGATCAGTTTTTACCTGTATAGAAAAATCACTCAAAAGACACATATGTTAGCCTTTATTTTTAAAGATATATGCAAATAAAATGACATAAAAATAAAACATATAAGTGTTATTTTGCTTCGAGCAGATTAATCCACGGAAATATTTTGGGTGAACGGGAGGACTCGAATGGAAACGAATCTTTCTGTGATAGAATTTAGAAAGGTCGACTTGCATAGAACGCTGTTAAATTCTTCCACTCTTTAGTTTTTCTGTCATTAACCGAAGCAATAGATGAGATTGGTATGTTGACGTTTTTTTTTTTTTTTTTTTTTTTTTTGAGAGAGAGAGAGATTTGGAGTAAATGATTGATATAATTTTGAGAAACTTAAACGACACTTCAAGAATAATTTGGACGGACTTTGTTGTTGTGAATGTTAATATATGCTTAAAGTGCTCTAAGAATAATAGTGGATTAATTCTGCTTTAGACAAAATAACACATCACAACACACAACAATTAAGCAGCACACAAACAATTTATATCGCGTCCTAGACTTGTGACCTTTTATGCCAAAGGTAGGCCTAAACGTCAAACATAATGTGATTATGATAGATTGATCCAAGCCATTAATTTGTGACAACTCGAGTTTGGGACACAAAGACAAAATATCCATTAAATACCAACAACAAGGAGAGAATACATAAAAATGACACAAAATAAGGACAATTCTAAGATTCAGGCTGAATGTTGTTATCAATCATGCCCGTGGAGAAAGTGATGATGACGCTTCCACGTTGTTAGGCCCTGCTCCAGCATTATCCAAATACTGCATTATACTTTCCATTTGAGCCCACATTTCAGGGGTGACTGCTTTGGTTCCGAGATGAGAATGCCTTATCCAGATCGTCGTCCCAATATCCTCAAAACCCTGTTCTCCTTCTGGACTCATGCTGTTGCGATCTTCTCGAAGCCACACCTGATATTCTGGAATTTCTCTTTCGGGACCCTTTCCTATATCCATCGTGAGAATATTGTTCCATTCATGAAGTATCTTTCTGGCTCTAGGAACCTCGAAGTTTGGTCCAAGGAAACTTCTGAAACCTTCATGTTGGCTCGAAGAGGGATTACTTGTGCCCGACCAAATTGCTGAAGTACGCGCACCGGAGCATATGGTTGAAGACCTTTCAACCCAATAAGCTCAATATAGTAGGACCTCTTGCATCTGATATATGCCGGAGAATGCGAGAGTAATGGATATTTCCACTGAATTTGGTCACTGGTGCGGGAGGCAAGATATTCATACCAATCATTAGTACCAACCGGAGATACAAACATTTTTGTCCTGTCGAAAAAACTGTCAATATGATTTACGTTGCTAAAGCATATGTCATCCATATTTTTACGCTTATGAAAATGTTCCATTGCCCATACTTGTAAAATAAGGTTGCAACCTTCAAAGAAGTTTGTTTCCCCTCTCTTACATTTTCCAAGGGCTCGAAATATTTCTGCTAAAATCATGGGAACTAGAGTAAGATCTTCGCCATTAACACCTTCAAAAAGTACACGAGCCACTGAACATATGCAGGTGCTGATATGACCATGTTCTCGTGGAAACACTAAAGTTCCCAGTAAAGCTACAGCAAATGCAACAGGACGTCTAGCTTGCCAATGAACAAAAGTGCAAGAGAATTCTTTCCTGAACACTTTGTAACTATTCGAGCGTCCATACCTTTCATATAAGTAATCCAGAGAAACCCAATTATGTTCGAAGCATCGAAGTTTCTTTTCATTTTTCAGTCCTAAGTAGCGAAGAAATTTCTTCCCTGATTGACTGTGAGGGATAATTTGACTTTTTCCTCGATACTTCAAACTGGTAAAATAAGAGATTTCCTCCAATGTAGGTGTTAGTTCAAAGTCTTTGAACGTGAACACAACACGGTCCGGATCCCAAAACTGAATCAACGCTCTAATCACATGTTTGTCTGGGTTAACCTTGAATAGCATAGGAAGGCACCCCAACCTTTTTGCAATTGCTAGCTTTTCACTTGGAGTAAAATTTTCCCACCAGGTCTTCAATTTGTACGGAAAACCCTCGACCATCCTAATTATGGGCACTTGAGGGACTGAATTCATCTGCAAATTTTAAAAAAATAAAATAAAATAAAATAACACATAACATCCAAACTCACTATGTCAAATTTAGGCTTGGATCCGTCTATCATTATCACGTTGCACAAAACATGCTTGTTGGTCGTTGGGTCGTAAAAACCCATCGACGTAAGGGTGGACTTCTTAAATGTTGAATCGATACCCTTGATCGATCCATCTAAGGCATATGCATGCATGACTTAAATTGAGGGGTGGTTTAGCTCTATCTTATGTTTTCTAAGATTTGGCTTTCTAGACACAAGGTTCCCGAGTGGACAACTCGAGTGAGAAGGCTACGCGGTTACGCGGAAAAAGATCCGGACACCCCGCGCATATGCCAACTCTCCTAACTTTAGGAACTTTGAAAGAAGTTTGCGGGTGCACAAAGCACACCTCGCGTGTACGTGTGATAGTGTGAATTTCCAATAAGTGGAGAAGTATGAACGGAATGACAGTTTATAAAGCAGTAACACATATACAATTCATGAAAATAATAACAAATAAACAATTTATATCACATAACTATAAAAATAAAACATTAAGCATGCAATATAAGCAAATAAGTAACCATATGCTAAAAACATTAATAATTAACCTAAGTCTATTATGGTTAGAACCTATTAAATCCCCAGCAGAGTCGCCATTTCTGTTATGCCGTAATTTTTACTATCTTTAGAAAAATCACTTTTTTTGAAATGTTCTAAGTATAAAACAATTTGAGAAAAATACTTAGAAAAGAGTCGCCACTTAATTTTTTAAAGAAATTAAGAAAACTTAATTTAAAAAGATTTTAACAGATTAAATCTTAATAAATTTAGAGAAAATGGGTAAGAGGTTCTTATTTACGCTTCAAGAAGGTTTTTAAGGCATTTGAAGCGCCCGCTAACATGCGGTTATCCTATGACTTAGGTTAATTATTATTTTATTTTTTTTTACTATTCTTAGGAAATGATTAATATAATATAAAATATTTGATGAACTTTAAGAAAATATTTAAACAAAGAATAATTTTATTTTTATTATTTTTTTTGAGAAAATGCCCTAATTAGAATTTTTTTAAATTGACTATAAGTGAATAGAATTTAACCAAATTAGATTATTTATTTTTAATCATTTTAAAAGATAATAATTCAACCAAAATTCATTAATTTAAGCATGAAAAACCATTTTTAAATTAATTTAAGAACAAAATTTTTGACTAAATGTATTTCATGAAAATATGAGAGTGATAAAAATATATTGAAATAAACTAACATAAAGAAAATAGTTCATCTTTTGGGGATTTTAATTAGGCTAGTTAATAATTCTAAATTTAGAGTTAATAATAAGATAATAATAATAATAATTAAACAAAAAGGAGTAAAGAGAAGATGAATTTGAGCCCCCTTTTGGGCCAATTTTGCTGAAAATTGGGGTTTTAACCCAATTCCGTGTTTGTATACATGACTGTATATCAGTGTATATAAGCACGTATATCATATCTTTTCTTGTATCTCCTGCTTCAAACACCTGTATTGTACCTCATCTCTATATTTTCGCATTTTTGGTCACATATTTGCTGTCATGAACCAGTATATCAGCGTATATCATTGTATACATCATATATACAGCCCATTTCTAGGGTTTTTGAATATTTCCAGCAGCATGCTGGGCTCTGTAACCTATAACAACTTCCAGAATACATAGGGGGATGACTCGAGAAAGGGAGAAGACAATATCGAGCCTTTATGGCTCAACTCGAAAAATGCAAGGCAGATGAATCCATCATTAGCTCGAAAGAGGTTCATGCCAGAAATAAAAGAAAGACAAAATTAGTATTTGAAATAACGAAAACAAATGAGACATGATTTAATCGAAATGAAATATAACTTAAGTATGTCAAAAACTCCAAAGATCACCAAAGCAATTGTTCTAAATGATAGACGACTTTAAGAAAGACAAAATGAACTAACTAACTAACTAACTATGTATATATATATATATATATATATATATATATATATATATATATATATATATATAGTTTAACAATGACAAACAAGCTAAAACTTTAACAATGACAAGCAAACTAAACGAGGAGAAAATGAAACAAAAGCTAAGAGAACAGAGAAAACTTAACACTAAACTATTAAAGCTCCAGACATAGAGACATACATATATATATGACCATGAAAGTTGTAAAGAAATAAGCATGGACATTATAGGAGTAAATCATCTCATTTTGAACAAGTAATTAACATTCAGTGACAATTTGAAGTATAAAAGACTTGCCAATGAAGCAGTCTGCTGTACATCAACAATAATTAAAGCAAATTACAGTGAAGTTTTTATAAACTAGAAGAAAACATAGTGTGCCGATTCTTTTTGTTAAGTTATTTTATTTACATTTAAAAAAAAATGAACATGACAAATTCGAGCCAATGGTAGCTCACATGAGATCAAAAGAATGCATGAAAAGATTAGGCTAAGAACGCGTTGTTTAGCGCAAGCCAACATGAAATTATATTCACATCAAACCACATATTTGAAAGAGGTATATCGGCATATAAAATGGCTATCTAGAAGAAGAACAACTGCAATGTTTTAATAAAATTTCCAGATTATGACCAATGGCTATTTAAAATAGTTTCGATAAATGAAGAAATAGATACTTATTATGATGAGCTATTGACATAATATCATGGATAACACTTCAACCTACGATTATACTTCAAATATTGATGTGCTGCTAATGAACAAGGTAAGGATATGAAGTGAGCAGGGAGGAAGATAGTGAATGATACACTACATAAACAGGTAGAATCTGAAAGAGCCTAAAACAAATAACATTTAGTAAATAGATTCAAATAACATATTGAAATTTAATAAAGTTACAATCATATATATATAAAGAATGCAGCAAACAATATATAAGCCTAAAACAAGTCTAAGTCTTCCAGTTAAGTAACCATTATTTGAATCAAAAATGAGATTTAGGAAGGGTTTTACAGAGATGATGAATCGCAAAGAAGGCAGCCTTTCTTATCACAGAGAAATAAGACAATTACGACTACAACATCCCTCAGACAGTATAGTCCGTAACAGGAAGGGGTAATATGAACACATTTTGAGGCATATGATAGTATAAGAACGCTGAAACTTAAGAAATTTGGCCAAAATAAACAAGCGTCAATTCGACATAATACAAAATAATCAAAATAAGAATCATTTTCTTCCTAACCAACAATGGACTCCAGATAGTATAGAAAGATACCTTTTATGCTCTCATACAGTTAATCAAAATAGCAAACAACCTATGGGCAATTTGAAGGTAACAACAAACTACCAGTCGATATTTTGTAAACTCAAAACTACGAGAGGTAAGTGATTTCCGAATAAAAGAGGACCTAAATGAAGACGTAAACTTGATGACAAAGTCATTCTGGACATCAATGTGAAGAAAGAAAGAAAGAGACATTTAGACCAACTTGTGTACGGATAACAAGATCCAATTTTTGACAGATTTACGGACGAAGACGATAAGGGTGTACAAGTGAAAAACTAACTAGCGTAATAGAACATTTTAACAAAAAAAAAAATTTAGTACACAAAGCTTCAGCAGCTCAGGAGTGATCACTTTATTGATTCGAGTTAACTCGAATTACCCGATAACAAAGGATATATAACCAACATTATTAAGTGAAAGATTTAGAGGTGTAGAAACCAGCAGGTGTATTATGACGCTTAGTCTTGAAGCTAACTCACATGATTTATGCTATTTGAAATAACAGAAAGAAGAAAACAGTCAGATTATGATAACTAAGATCGCCTATAGAGGTGATTTAGAACATCATCGCTAAACCAAATTTTCACAGCCAACCAAATGAGATTAATAGAGAATTTTTTTTTTTTTTAGGAAGAAACCAATTCAACATCATACAGAAACACTGAGATTTCGAGCAGAACAAAGTCATACAACAACATTGGAATAACAATACGAGCTATACAACTGATATTCAGTCAATAATGGGTTATAACGTTCTAACATTAATCTTAATGCCTGGACACATCAAATGGTCGAGAAGCGTATACTCAACACATCAAGAAATAGAAAAATGAAATTTTACCTTTCGTGGGGCAGAGAACTGGGAACGACAAGCTTTGATTAGCGATTCTCACCACGAATTTCGAATACGAACAAACCAAGAATATCTAAGCGGCGATCTTTCTGGAATTCAGACTCAGAAAACTAGATATAAAATTGTAAAAGCGTAGAAGTGGATATTGCTCTCAGGAACTCAGACTCAGAACCTCTAAGCTCCTTCCTCACACTTGAGTGTAAATGAATATTTATAGAAAACCTTGGGGGCAGCTTTAGGGGGGAAATTCGTTGAAACTCCAATTTGAAATTCAAATTGAACAAGGTTATGACAAGCGTATAGGCGGGAACTGTTGCGCCGAGATTTGCTGCTGGATTTCCGGATTTGCTGGATTGACGCGACTGCCGGATTTCTGGGCTTTTTCCGTGTCTGGAGAAGAAGAAACGCGTGAAGAGACAAGGTGGGGGTCAAGTACTGTTGTACGTATGCTGCTGAATGGGCTGGATAATTGAATGTGTTTGGGTATGGAGAATAGACTGTAGGGTTGGAGTTTGGGACTTGAAATTGGATGGAAAAAAGGCCCAAAGTTGGCCTGAATATTTGAATTAACTGGTAAGGAAATTAATAGAAAAAGCCAAAGGATTGCAAACTTAGCCTGCTTAAATTGAGAAGTTAGTTAAATTGAATTTATTTTAGAAAGTTTGACTAAAATTTAAACAAGATGAGTTAATGTTAATTAATAAACGAGATTCTTAATCTTAACGAAATAAAATAAAATTTAATTGATTATAAATTAATAACTAAAAAAAATAAAATAAAAAAAATATAAAATATATATATAAACTATAACTTAAATTAAAGTGAATTAATAAAGTATCTAACTAAAACGTAAAATATTTTGTGATGATTTTCAAATATTTATAAAATAACATATAGTAAAAATATACACGTTTATTATTTAAATTTATATAAAATGACAAATAACCTGTAAGTACTTGGAATTTCATGAAAACTCATTAATTTAAAATCATAACCTACTTAATAAAATATGAAATCTTTTGAGATGATTTTTGAATATTCATAAAATATACTAATTATATAATTATATAGAACATATGAATTATTTAAAATTATGGAAAAAGCGATGAAACTTATTTAAAATAACTTGCAAACTATATTTATTATTTTATTTTTATTTTAAAGTTCTTATAAAACTAATTTTAAATCGTTTGAAAATTAAGAAGTTCGATGATTAATTTATATATTGGAGGGGCAAAATTGGGTGTCAACACATTCATAAGGTAAATCATGTGGGTAAATCCTTCCGCCACAATTCTATCTAATAATAAACAATTCATAACGTATGCTTTACCATCAAAGCACTATCTCATAATCACCATATATGATTTACTCTCAAAGCAATTTACATCTTACTAATCATATATGCTTCAATCTCAAACACTTCTAATGTATATTATCAATTCTATAATAATACATCTAAATCCATAATTCTCCTTTCATGGAATAAACTCAATTACATCAATTTCATCTTTCTAGGCATGGATTAGACATGTGTACATGTAATTTCATCCTAAAAATATGTAACTCAATTCATGCATAAAAAATCATAATCCACTCATTTGGTTCGACACTCATCAAAACCCACAATATTGAAAGAAACCCTAACTCAAATTGGGGAAAATCTACTTCACAATTGGGTAATCTTAAAGGGATCCGTGGATGAAAAACATCATACATTAATAACAAAGCCCACAAGTGCTTGAGGACTGAAGACTTGAACTTGATCCTAGCTTGAACTCTTTGTTCTTCTTCAAGTCCTAAAGAGAGAATTATTTGAGAGGAAAAATTTGGGATTTTTTTGGGCTTAGAAATAATGACTTGAATGGGTGAGGTTTGGGGTTAAATTATTTATGTAAGTGTTCTAGGCTTGGGTAAAACGACCTCACTTTGATCTAATAAAAACCAGAAAAGACCCAAAAGCTCTCAATATTAAAACTATCGACCCCACCCACAACTCCACCGACGGACTGTGGTCCGACCAACGGTCCTTCGTAATCAAGCGTGGGTAACTTCAAACAATTTTGGCTTGAGCCACAGATCCCTAGCCATGATCCATGGACCCATCGACAGATCGTGGGTCCTGGCGTGGGCGTGGTTACTGCCTGTGCCAATCCCCTTGGTGCTCATCCATGGACCCACCTACGATCCGTGGTCCCATCCACGGGCCGTGGTTGGCCTTTATGAGATAGCACCTTGAAGTTCTAACATGCTATGCCCCCTTTGTCAAATCCGAGGTGCTACATTTTCTCCCTCTTAGGAACACTCGATTTGGGTTCTTGTAGATCGAAAGGCGAATTAAACTCATTTCATTCCCGTCAAGGTTTCTTATTAGCCAGAGGACTATGCTAAGTTGTATTTGCGTGAAATGATGAGGTGCATGGAGTTCCCTTGTCCATTATATCTGACCGTGGTACCTAATTCACTTCTCTGTTTTGATGATCTTTCCAAAAGGGTCTTGGTACTCGTATTAAACTTAGTACAACCTTTCATCCCCAAACTGACGAGCAATCGGATCGTTCTATCCAGGCTTTATAAGTTATTTTGAGAGCATGCGTAATTGACTTCAAGGGTAATTGGGTTGATCACTTGCCTTTGATTGAGTTTGCATACAACAATAACTATCACTCAAGCATTGGTATTGCTCCATTTGAAGCTCTTTATGGTAGGAAGTGTATATCTCCTATAGGATGGTTTGTAATGGGCGAGGTTGCTTTGATAGGCCCCGAATTGGTACATGATGCTGTGGATAAAGTTTGGCTTATTAGGGAAAGGTGTAAAATGACTCAAAGTCGACAAAAGTCTTATGCCTATGTTAGAAGAAGAGACCTTGAATTTGATGATCATGATTGGGTCTACTTGAAAATTTCACCTAGCAAGGGTATAATGAGATTTGGTAAGAAAGGGAAGCTTAGTCCTTGTCATGTAGGTCCATCTAAGATTTTGAGACAGTTTTTAAGGTTGTTTATGAACTTGAATTTTCTAATTACTTGGCATCGATGCATCTAATTTTTCATGTTTCCTTGTTGAAGAGATGTGTTGGTGATTCGACATCTATAATTCCGTTAGAAGGTTTGGAAGTTAAGGAAACCCTTTCTTATGAGGAAGTCCCGGTTGAGAGCTTAGACTAGTAAGTTAAGAAGTTGAGGAACAATGAAGTTTCTTCCGTGAAAGTCTTTTGGAGGAATTAGTTAGTTGAGAGTTCTACTTGGGAGGTCGAGGGTGATATGATGTCCAGTTATCCTCATATCTTTCCTTCTACCCTGACTCTAGCTTGAGGTATCTAGTTCCTCATGATTTACTATTTTGGTGTCATATGTCTTAGATATGCCCATAATTTCCTGATTTATAAATGTTCATGAAAATCTTGAGTTTTGATTAAATGAGTTGATTTGATTGATTTCTACATGTTTATGTGCTTTTGAGCATGAGATGCATATAGACTTCATAATATGATGTTTTGAAGATGCTTTAGCTTGGAGTTGATGTTTCCTCCTTGGATATGTGCATTTATGTGATTGCATGCATGTTCGACTGTTAGGTTTGAGTTCCTACTTTCTTAATGATGTCTTGAATCTTAGTCAAGGACGAATGATCTCAGGGTGAGTTAACGAAACGTCTCGGATTCAAGGAAGGATAGAAAATGAGTCAAGGGGGAAACTCACAAGCCAAAATAGTACCATGAAACCCTCCACGGAGCCCCACACGGGTCGTGAAGGCGACCACAATTCATTTAAGGGCTCGTAGTAAGATTACCCCAGACCTTCCCTGCAGAGATCACTCATATGGAGGACTTGACAGCCCGTGGAGAGGGAGACAACTTGTGAAAGAGCTCATAAGAGCATAGTGGTTGCCATGGACAACATCTCTCCCACGAAGGCCTTGACGACTCGTGGTGAGGATGGTGGGCTGTGGATGTCGCTGTCAAAGTGCCCCACCAGCAGGGGTCTCTTCCCAAGCCACTGGTCTAAGGACCACGACTACCATACAACTCGTGGTCTCTTTGACGGCTCGTGAAGACCACCATTTGGGGGTTGTGTCAGCTTTAGGTTATGGTCTTTGGGTCTTTTCCTTTTATTCAATATTAATACTATGTCATTTTGCCCTTACTTAGAACTCCTATATAAGTATTCTTACCCCCAAAGTTATCCAATTAAGATCATTCTCTCAAATTCTTAAAAGAAGATATTATTTGTGGCTCTATGGTCTGTACTATGGTCAATATCCAACCCCTCATGCATAACATGAGGCAGATTCCCCCCTTTGGTAGCCCCATCCTGCAAGTTAGTGGCTATCTCCTGACACCCCTCATCCATACCTCCAATAACTTCATCAGAATAACCAGCAACATCAATAGTAATACTAGGGGATTTGGGATTTGGGAGCATTCAGTCAATACCTGTGCTATTTTGCTTGTTATTGATAGTATTTTGTTGGTTTTGTTCTTCATGTGTGTTGAGGTCATTGCTGTCAGTTGGTGCTGTAGCATTCCCATTTTTTGGTTGGTCATTCTGGTAAGGTGTTTGCCTGTCATCTTCTTGACTTGTGTGTTGTCTGTCTTGTTGTTCCTGCATTTCAAGGTTAGTAAAAGTATTTTGAATTGTTATTTTAGTTATACCTGCAGTTCCCTGTTCTTGTTGATGGCTGTCATTAGTTTTTTGTTGTGGAAGCAATGCAGGTCTCCAAACAGCTTTGGAGGTATTTTGATCCTGGGTTCTTGGCTGTTTCTTCTTCTGTGTTTGCCATTGTTCTTCTTGTAATTCTGCTAGCTGACTTTGTTCATCATATTTGGGGGTGTTTTTCTTCTGTTGCTGGCCTGTCATCTGATTCTTGGCTGTGCTTAGACCTTCTTCCCTTTCAGCTCCTCCTTTCCTATAGTTTCCTTGATCCTTATTGTTTTTTTCCCCCTCTAGCTCTTTCTTTTTCTTACCCTCCTCATCCCTCCTCTTGATTGTGCATTCTCGATCCATGTGACCTTGATGCTTGCAGTAAAAACAATAACTAGGTATTCCTTCATACTCAACTTTTAACCATCTTCCTTTGTTAGGATTTGAATTTTTGAAACCCAACCATATATAGGATGGCCTTGCTTTAGTGAGATCAACTTGGACCTTCACTCTAGTGGTGCTACCTCTAGTTCTTTGGGAGGTTGGTGTGTCTAAGAATAACACCTTCCCAATGGATTCCAGAATAGTTGACAGCAGAACCTTATTGTAACAATGCCAAGGAAGGCCTGGCACAGACACCCATATAGGAACAATTGGTGTTTCCTCTTCAGGGGTAAAATCTGGAGTCCAAGCCTGAATTCTCATCACTTGCCCCTCTATGTTCATTTTCAGTTTGGTCCAAACAGTCTGGTAATCCAATTCATTGTCCAGGTCTATGTATACATGCCTAGAATTGAAGTGAGTGATCTTCACCCCCCCCCATAAGTTGAGTCTGAAGAATGAAACTTTTCCTAATCATCTCCATTCTAGGCATTGTATTAGTAAACTTGCCCACAAGAGTGTACTTACAAATTTCTGCTAATTTCACATAGTAGTCAGTTTCATCAAGAAGCACAGCAGGGAGACCTTGTCTAGAAGTATGGATAGGATCATTCAATACAATCGGAACTTCATTTTTTGACTGATTATACCTCAGTCTGGCAGCAAATGATTGTATAACAGTGTAGGGAGCAGGCTCAGCATTTATATCATTTTTGGCATTACTATTAGGAGGCTGATTTTGCTGTTGATTATTAGTCTGTTTAACATTGATAGGAGCACCATGGCTATTTTGTTTGTTAGTTTTTTCATGTTGAGTATTAGGTTCATACCTCGAGTAGTTGCTGGAAATTTTTGGAAAATTGTTGTGATACTCCACATTTTCACGATTGATCTGATTTTCTTTATTGCTTCCCTCTTGCGTGTAGTTGCTCCTATGTTGATCATTTTGCTTTTCCATCTTCTGTTGCCCTTGTTCTGAGACTTGTTTGTGTCTGTCTGTGGTCCTTTGATCATTTCCTTTTTGTTGATCCTCTTTGTTTGAGTGATCAAGTTTTTGACTTTGAGCCTGCACATTACCATCTTCCTTGCCTTTGTTGTATGCATTTTGTGAATCACCTGCATTCATATTAGGAGTTAGATATGAGGAATTACAAGCTATGCCAAAAGAAAACTTCGAAGTTTGAGCTTCATGTGATGAAACTGCTGTGCATATCCTGCTGATGCCCTGTTGTTGATTTGAATTTTCTTCCAGGTGATTTTCATTTCTTTGTCTCAATGTTGTTGCTTCATTCAGTTGGGGAGCATCGACATCGAAGGTTTGTTCATCATTACGAGCTGCACTTAAAGGTTCTCTTTCACTTCCATGTTTTTCCTGTTGTGTAACAGCTTTAGGATCATTGGAATGAATTGGATTGTTGTTCATGGTGATTCCTCCGTTAGAATGATTGTAAGTATTTGGAGTATGAGGATTTTTGCTTTGAGAAACAATCTCCTTCGACGATATTTCATACATTCTGATATTCAGAGCTCTGTCGTCACCGGAGACCCTCCCAGCGACTATTCCTTTGATCATTTCGCCAGAAATTTGAGTATGATGAATCTCTTCACTGGGGAACAAACCCCAGTGTTCAATTCCTTTCGAATCTGACTGGGAATCGATCGAATTTGCGAACTCAACTCCGGCGATTTTATCGCGATTTTAGCAGCAGTCGCTTCTCAATTCTGGGTGATTGGAACGATGGACTTCTCTAATTCTTTGTTATGTGATAGATCCTGTTGTGCCGAATTCATTACCATGATCCGTTCTTCTCGATTCCACCCAGAAATTCCTTGGGAAATATTTTCACGATCTGCATCGAACTCCCCTTCAATATTTGCAGGTTTCATCGCATCTTTGACCTGCAAATTAGTGGTGTTCTGAGATTGATCCTGGGGCGTGCTATGTATGGGTGGGTCGCCTTCTCCAAGGCGCTTTTGATTTTTGTCCGGCGGCCATCTGACGGCTACTGGCGGCCCACGCGCCGTTGCGGCGCTGGGCAAACTACTGTTACTAGTCGTTGTGAGAGTTTCTGCGAGGAGAGAGAAAATGTAGAGAGAGAAAAATTCCAGAAAATGAGGAGCGATGTATTTTAAACTTAGGGTTTGGGGTTTATGGTTTAGAGTTAGGATTAGGGTTAAGGTTAGGGTTAGGGTTAGGGTTAGGGTTTTGGGTTCTATTAGATTTTTGGGTCTAGGGTGCAGAATTTGAGGTTTAATATCTTTGGTTTAGTGTTTATTGTTTAAGTTTTGGTATTTTGGGCTTGGTGTTTAGGGTTTATGGTAGGGTTAGGGTAAGGGTTAATGTTAGAGTTAGGGTTAGAATTTAGGTTATTTTTAGGTTTTAGGGTTCGAGGTTAAGGATTTGAGTTGTAATATCTATGGTTTAGTGTTGCTTAATGTTAGGGTTATGGTATTTTTGGCTTTGAGATTACGGTATAGGGTTTAGTTTAGGGTTAAGGATGTGGTTAGAGTTAGGGTTAGGGTTAGGATTAGGGTTAGGGTGTAGGTTTCTTTAGGATTTATGGTTCAGGGTTTAGCATTTGAATTTTAAAATCTATGGTTTATTATTTCATGTTTGGGGTTTGATATTTTGGGCTAAGGGTTTCAGTTTTATGGTTTAGAGTTAAGGTTAGGGTTAAGGTTAGGGTTAGGGTTAGGGTTAGGTTTTTGTCTTTTTTGAGGTTTTTGGATTTAGTGTTTAGGATATGAGGTTTAATATCTATGGTTTAGTGTTTAATATTTGGGTTTTGGTATTTTGGGCTTGGGGTTTAGAATTTATGGTAGGGTTAGGGTTAGGGTTATGGTTTAGGTTGTTTTTAGGTTTTAGGGTTTCGCTTAAGGATTTGAGTTGTAATATCTATGGTTTAGTATTAAATGTTAGGGTTTTGGTATTTTGTGCTTTTTTTTTTTTTTTTTTTTTTTAACTACCCTTGGAGGGGTAAGGGGCTGAGCAACACCCCCAGGCCTTAACATAACTAAAAATAAAAGATACAGGGAGGGGGGCATAGACCTTACCTCCGATCCTAAGATGGTTCAGAAGTCAACTTTCCTAAAAGGAAGGTCAATTCATCCCCTTACAATAAAAGAGAAACCAAAATACTAAGCACCTAGAAGAGAGGACTCCTCTCAATACAAAGTATCTAGGAAGCGTAAATAAGGGAGACTCTCCCTTATTTAGGTTTTAGGTTTTGGGGTGTAGGATTTTTGGTTTAAAATCTATGGTTTAGTGTTTAATGTTTAGGTTTAGGTATTTTGGGCTTAATGTTTCGGGTTAATGGTTTAGGGTTAGGGTTAGGGTTAGGGTTAGGATTTAGTTTTTTTTTAGGTTTTAGGGATTGTGGTTTAGGATTTGAGGTTTAAAATCTATGATTTAGTGTTTAATATTTGGGTTTTTATATTTTGGATTTAGGGTTTAGGGTTTAGGGTATAGGGTTAGGGTTAGGGTTAGGATTAAGATAAGGATGTAGTTTTTTTTTAGGTTTTGTGGTTCATGGTTTAGCATTTGAGGTTTAAAAACTATGGTTTAGTATTTAATGTTTGGGTTTAGGTATTTTGAGCTTAGGATTTTGGGTTTAGGGTTTAGGGTTAGGGTTAGGGTTAAGATTAGGGTTAGGGTTAGGTTTTTTTTTTTTTTTTTAGGTTTTTGGGTTTAGTGTTTAGGATTTGAGGTTTAATATCAATGGTTTAGTCTTTAATGTTTGGATTTTTGTGTTTTGGGCTTGGGTTTATGATTTATGGTAGGGTTAGGGTTAGGGTTAGGGTTTAGCTTGTCTTTTAGGTTTTAGGGTTTGGGGTTAAGGATTTGAGTTCTAATATCTATGGTTTAGTGTTCAATGTTAGGGTTTTGGTATTTTGGGCTTTGGGTTTAGGGTTAGGGTGAAAGACAGGGTTAGGGTTAGGGATAGGGTTAGGGTTAGGGTTTAGTGTTCTTTTTTTAGGTTTTAGGATTTTCTGTTTAAAATCTTTGGTTTAGTGTTTAATATTTGGAATTTGTTATTTTGGGCCAGGGGTTTTGGGTTAATGGTTTAGGGTTAGGGTTTGGGTTACAGTTAGGGTTAGGTTTTATATTTTTTTTTTATAGGTTTTAGGGATTTTGGTTTAAGATTTGAGGTTTAAAATCTATTGTTTAGGATTTAATGTCTGGGTTTTTGTATTTGGACTAAGGTTTATTTTGGACTTAGGGTTTAGGTTTAGGGTTAGGTTCTTTATAGGTTTTATAATTCAAAGTTTAATGTTTAATATTTGGATTTTTGTATTTTGGGCTTTGGGTTTAGGGTTTATGGTAGGGTTAGTGTTAGGGTTAATGTTAGGGTTAGGTTTTAGGTTGTATTTTAAGTTTTAGGGTTTTGGGCTATTTGAGTTGTAATATCTATGGTTTAGTGTTTATTGTTAGGGTTTTGGTATTTTTTGATTTAGGTTTATGGTTAAGGTTAAAGATAGGTTTAGGTTTAGGGTTTAGGTTTTTTTAGGTTTTAGGTTTTGGGGTTTAGGACTTTTGGTATAAAATCTATGGTTTAGTATTAATATTTGGGTTTTGGTATTTTGGGCTTAGGGTTTCAGGTTAATGGGTTAGGGTTAGGGTTAGGGTCATTTTTTTTTTTTAAGTATTAGGGTTTTGGTTTTGAATTGTAACATCTATGAGTTAGTGTTCAATGTTATGGTTTCGGTATTTTGGACTTTGAGTTTAGGGTTTAGTGTTTAGGGTTAGGGTTAAAGATAGGAATAGGTTTAGGGTTTGGGTTAGGAATAGGGTTAGGGTTTAGTTTTTTTAGGTTTTAGGGTATGTGGTTTAGGATTTGAGGTTTAAAATCTAATGTTTAGTGTTTAATGTCTACTTTTCTAATAGCATTATAGGTTTAAAATCTATTCTTTAGTATTTAATGTTTGTGTTTTGGTATTTTGGGCTTAGGGTTTTGGGTTTATGGTTTAGAGTTAGGGTTAGGGTTAAGGTTAGGGTTAGAGTTTTGGGCTCTTTTAGATTTTTGGGTTTAGGGTGTAAAATTTGAGGTTAATATCAATGGTTTAGTGTTTATTGTTTTGGTTTGGTATTTTGGGCTTGGGGTTTAGGGTTTATGGTAGGGTTAGGGTTAGGTTGATGTTAGGGTTAGGGTTAGGGTTTAGGTTGTTTTTAGGTTATAGGGTTTGGGGTTAAGGATTTGAGTTGTAATATCTATGGTTTAGTGTTTAACGTTAGGGTTTTGGTATTTTTGGCTTTAAGTTTAGGGTATAGGGTTTAGGGTTAGGGTTAGGATTGTGTTAGGGATAGGGTTAGGGTTAGGGTTTAGGGTCTTTTTGTTTTTAGGTTTTGGGGTTTAGGATTTTTTGTTTAAAATCTATGGTTTAGTGTTTAATGTTTGGGTTTTGGTATTTTGGGCTTGGGGTTTCGGTTTAATGGTTTAGGGTTAAAGTTAGGGTTAAGGTTAGGGTTAGGGTTTGGGTTTGGGTTAGGGTTAGGGTTTAGTTTTTTTTATGTTTTAGGATTTGTGGTTTAGGATTTGAGATTTAAAATTGATGGTTTAGTGTTTAATGTTTGAGTTTTCGTATATTGAACTTAGTTTTTTTATTGGACTTAGGGTTTAGGGTTTAGGGTTAGGGTTAGGGTTAGGATTAGGGTTAGGGTGTAGTTTTTTTTTTAGGTTTTATGGTTCAGGGTTTAGTATTTGAGGTTAAAAATCTATGGTTTAGTATTTAATGTTTGGGTTTTGATATTTTTGGCTTAGGGTTTTGGGGTTTATGGTTTAGAGTTAGGTTTAGGGTTAAGGTTAGGGTTAGGGTTAGGGGTTTTTTCAAGGTTGTTGGGTTTAGGGTTTAGGATTTGAGATTTAATATCAATGGTTTTGTGTTTTATTTTTTGGTTTTTGTATTTTGGGCTTGGGGTTTAGGATTTATGGTAGGTTTTAGAAATAGGGTTAGGGTTTAGTTTTTTTTTTAGGTTTTACGGTTGGGGTTAAGGATTTTAGTTGTAATATATATGGTTTAGTGTTAAATGTTAGGGTTTTGGTATTTTGTGCTTTGGATGTAGGGTTTAGGTTTAGGGTTAGGGTTAAGGAGAGGGTTAGTGTTAGGGTGCGTGTTAGGGATAGGGTTAGGGTTAGGTTTTTTTTTTTTTTTTTTTTTTAGGTTTTAGATTTTGGGGTTTAGGATTTGTCGTTTAAAATCTATGGTTTAGTATTTAATGTTTCGGTTTAGGTATTTTGGGCTTAAATGATTTGGGTTAATGGTTTAGGGTTAGTGTTAGGTTAAGGTTAAGGTTAGGGTTAGGGTTAGGTTTTAGTTTTTTTTTTAGGTTTTAGGGTTTGTTATAGGATTTGTGGTTTAAAATATATGGTTTAGTGTTTAATGTTTGGGTTTTTGTATTTTGGACTTAGGTTTTTTTTTCTTAGGGTTTAGGGTTTAGGGTATAGGGTTAGAGTTAGGGTTAGGATTAGGGTTAGGGTGTAGGTTTTTTTAGGTTTTTAGTTCAGGGTTAGCATTTGAGGTTTAAAATCTATGGTTTAGTATTTAATGTTTGGATTTTTGTTTTTTGGCTTAGTGTTTCGGGTTTAGGATTTAGGGTTAGGGTTAGGGTTAAGGTTAGGGTTAGAGTTACGGTTAGGGTTTTTGGGTTTGCTTAGTTTTTGGGTTTGGGTTTAGGATTTGAGATTTAATATCAATGGTTTAGTCTTTAATGTTTGGATTTTGGTCATTTTCCGCGGCTTGGGAATTTAAGGATTTATATGGTACGTTTAGGGTAACAGTTAGGGTTTGGGGTTGTTTTTATGTTTGGTTTTTGGGGTTAAGGATTTGAGTTGTAATATCTATGGTTTAGTGTTCAATGTTAGGGTTTTGGTATTTGGGTTTAGGGTTTAGGGTTTAGGGTTAGGGTTAAGGATAGGGTCTGGTTATGGTTTGGGTTTAAATGTTTTTTTTAGTTTTAGGTTGGTGTTTAGGGATTTTCGATTTAAATCTATGGTTTAGTGTTTAATTTTTTGGGTTTGTGGTATTTTGGATTTAGGGTTTAGGGTTTAGGGGTTTTAGGGTATAGGGTTAGGGTTAGGGTTAGGGTTAGGGTTAGGGTGTAGGTTTTTTTTAAGGTTTTGGTTCAGGGTTTAACATTTGAGGTTTAAAATCTATGGTTTAGTATTTAATGTTTGGTATTTTGGTATTTGGGCTTAGGGTTTCAGATTTTTATGGTTTAGTTAAGGTTAGGTTTAAGGTTAGGGTTGTTAGTTTGTTTGTTTTTTCTTTAGGTTTTTGTTAGGGTTTAGGATTTGAGGTTTAATATCATGGTTTAGTGTTTAATTTTGGGTTTTGGTATTTTGGGCTTAGTTAGGATTTATGGTAGGGTTAGGGTTAGCGTTAGGGTTTAGTTATTTTTAGAGTTTTAGGGTTTGGGTTAAGGATTTGAGTTGTAATATCTA
Source organism: Solanum lycopersicoides (assembly GCA_022817965.1). Taxonomy (NCBI): domain Eukaryota; kingdom Viridiplantae; phylum Streptophyta; class Magnoliopsida; order Solanales; family Solanaceae; genus Solanum; species Solanum lycopersicoides. Next base: position 46,017,041 of record CM040623.1, read on the forward strand.
TGGTTTAGTGTTCAATGTTAGGGTTTTGGTATTTTGGGCTTGGGTTTAGAGGTTTAGGGTTAGGGTTTAGGGTTAGGGTTAAGGATATGTTAGGGTTAAGTTAGGGTTTAGATGTTTTTTTTTTAGGTTTTAGGTTTTGGGGTTTAGATTTTCGGTTTAAAATATGTAGTGTTTAATTTTTGGTTTGGTATTTTGGGCTTTTTTTAAATTGGAACTGACCCTTGGTGGTGGGTCAGGGACTGAGCAACACCCCAGGACTTATCATTTCACAAAATAAGTTTGTACACGCGAAGGGGGACTTGACCTTACCTTCATACATAGATGGGAAAATGATCCAACCAACTAGGTTAGTTCATTTACCCTTGACAATATGTATATTCTAAAAAATCTAGAATACGATAAACTAAAAAAAGGGAGACTCTCCCTTACAATTGAATATGTAAAACTTAACTATACTCTAAACTATATTTACATATACATAAGAATATAGAAATGTTAGAACATACATTTGAATTTGACTAATACTATAAAACTGTTTGTAAGTTCTTCAAGGAGGCTTTTTTTAATCCTTTTAAGCTTCTTTCTCCTAAAATTTTGCATACCCAAGCTTCTCCAAAATGTAGCTTCCTTTGATTAAACACCACCAGTTGATGTTGAGTGTAGAAATTGTTGTATAGTGTCATGTTTATGACTCCATTTTGATAGTAAATCTGTTGTTACATTGGTCACTCGTATAATGTGACTACATTTGAAAATTCCAATTTGCTTGCAATTTGTTGATAGTATGGACATCCTTCCTGCTTCTCCAAGGATTGTAATTATATTATTGATCCCATTTGCTTAATAATCCAAATCCACCTCCAGAAAAACTCGTTTGGATCCATGTTGTTCGCACTAGTAAATTCCCTGCAAAGCTGCCTTAATCTCGGCAGTATTATTAGTACCCAAATCACAATGGAATGGAAAATGCATACACTACTTTTAGGGTTAAGGTTAGGGTTAGGGTTTTGGTTAGGTTTATGTTTTATAGGTTTTAGGGTTTGTGGCTTAGGATTTGAGGTTTAAACTGTATGGTTTAGTATTTAATGAATGGGTTTTTGTATTTTGGACTATGGTTTTTGTAGGTTTTTTGATTAAGGTTTAACATTTAAGGTTTAAAAATCTATTGTTTACTGTTTAATATTTGGGTTTTCGTATTTTTGGCTTTGGTTTTGGGTTTATGGTTGGATTAGTGTTAGGGTTAGTGTTAGGTTTTAGTGTTGTTTTTTAAGTTTTAGGGTTTGGGGTTATTTGAGTTTGTAATATATATGGTTTAGTGTGTAATGTTAGGGTTTTGGTATTTTGGGCCTTTGGGTTTTGGGTTAAGGTTAAGGATAGGGCTAGGGTTAGTGTAGGGATAGGGTTAGGGTTAGGGTTAGTTTTTTTTTAGGTTTTAGGATTTTTGGTTTAAAATCTATGGTTTACTGTTTAATATTTGGATTTTTGGTATTTTGGTCTTGGGGTTTCGGGTTAATGGTTTAGGGTTAGGGTTTAAGTTGTTTTTTTAGGTTTTAGGGTTTGGGTTAGAATTTGAGTTATAATACCTATGGTTTAGTGTTCAATGTTAGGGTTTTGGTATTTTGGTCTATTGGGTTTAGGGTTTAGGGTTTAGGGTTAGGGTTAAGGATAGGGTTAGGGTAGGGTTCGTGGTAGGGATAGGGTTTAGGGTTAGTTTTTTTTGGTTTTTATGTTTTTGGGTTTAGGATTTTCGATTTAAAATCTATGGTTTAGTGTTTATTTATTTGGGTTTTGGTATTTTGGCTTGGGGTTTTGGTTTAATGGTTTAAGGTTAGGATTATGGTTAAGGTTAGGGTTAGGGTTTGGGTTAGAGTTAGGGTAAGGGTTTAAGTTTTTTTTTAGGTTTTAGGGTTTGTGGTTTAGGATTTGAGGTTTAAAATCTATGGTCTAGTGCTTAATATCTAGGTTTTCGTATTTTGTGCTTCGCTTTTTTTTTGGACTTAGGGTTTAGGTTTATGGTGTAAGTTTTATAAAAAAATGGTTCAGGGTTAGCATTGAGTTTTAAAATCCATTGTTTAGTATTTAATGTTTGGGTTTTGGTATTTTGGGTTTAGGGTTTTGGGTTTATGGTTTAGAGTTAGGGTTAGGGTTAAGGTTAGTGTTAGGGTTAGGCTTAGGGTTTAGGGTTCTTTTAGATTTTTGGGCTTAAGGTGCATAATTTGAGGTTTAATATCATTGTTTAGTGTTTATGTGTTTTAGTTTTGGTATTTTGGGCTTGGTGTTTAGGGTTTATGGTAGGGTTAGGGTAATGGTTAATGTTAGGGTTAGGGTTAGGGTTTAGGTTATTTTAGGTTTTAGGGTTTGAGGTTAAGAATTAAAGTTGTAATATCTATGGTTTAGTGTTTAACGTTAGGGTTTTGTTATTTTGGGCTTTGATTTTAGGGTATAGGGTTTAGGGTTAGTGTTAAGGATAGGGTTAGGGTTAGGGTTGGTGTTAGGATTAGGGTTAGGGTGTACGTTTTTTTTTTGGTTTTATGGTTCAGGGTTTAGCATTTGAAGTTTAAATTCTATGATTTAGTATTTAATATTTGGTTTTTGATATTTTGGGCTTAGGGTTTTGGTTTATGGTTTAGAGTTAGGGTTAGGGTTAGGGTTAAGGTTAGGGTTAGTTTTTTTTTTTGGTTTTTGAGTTTAGGTTTTAGGATTTGAGGTTTAATATCAATGGTTTAGTGTTTAATGTTTCGGTTTTGGTATTTTGGGCTTGGGGTTTAGGATTTATGGTAGGGTTAGGGTTAGGGTTAGGGTTTAGATTGTTTTTAGGTTTTAGGGTTTGAGGTTAAGGATTTGAGTTGTAATATCTATGGTTTGGTTTTAAATGTTAGGGTTTTGGTATATTGTGCTTTGGATTTAGGGTTTAGGGTTTAGGGTTAGGGTTAAGTATAGGGTTAGGGCTAGGCTTCGTGTTAGGTATAGGGTTAGGGTTAGAGTTTAGGGTTCTTTAGGTTTTAGGTTTTGGGGTTTAGGATGTTTGATTTAAAATCTGTGGGTTAGTGTTTAATGTTTAGGTTCAGGTATTTTGGGCTTAATGTTTTGGGTTAATGGTCTAGAGTTAGGGTTAGGGTTAAGGTTAGTTTTAGGGTTAGGTTTTTTTTAGGTTGTAGGGTTTATGGTTTAGAATTTTAGGTTTAAAATCTATGGTTTAATGTTTTATGTTTGGGTTTTCGTATTTTAGACTTAGGGTTTAAGGTATAGGGTTAGGGTTAGGGTTTGGATTAAGGTTAGGATGTAGTTTTTTTTTAGTTTTTTTGGTTCATGGTTTATCATTTGAGGTTTAAAATCAATGGTTTAGTATTTAATGTTTGGGTTTTGGTATTTTTGGCTTAGGGTTTTGGGTTTAGGGTTTAAGGTTATGGTTAGGGTTAAGATTAGGGTTAGGGTTAGGGTTAGGGTTTTGGGTTTTCTTAGGTTTTTGTATTTAGGGTTTAGGATTTGAGGTTTAATATCAACGATTTAGTGTTTAATGTTTGAATTTTTGTATTTTGGGCTTAGGGTTTAGGATTTATGGTAGGGTTAGGGTTAGCGTTAGGGTTTAGGTTATTTTTTAGGATTTAGGGTTTGGGTTAAGGATTTGAGTTGTAATATCTATGGTTTAGTGTTCAATATTAGGACTTTGGTATTTTGGGCTTTGGTTTTAGAGTTTAGGGTTTAGGGTTAGGGTTAAGGATAGGGTTAGGGTTAAGTTTAGGGTTTAGTATTTTTTTTAGGTTTTAGGTTTTGGGGTTTAGGATTTTTGGTTTAAAATATTAGTGTTTAATGTTTAGGTTTGGGTATTTTGGGCTTTTTTTAACTACCCTAGGAGGGGTAAGGGGCTGAGCAACACCCCCAAGCCTTAACATTAATAAAAACAATAAATACAAGGAGGGGGGCATAGACTTTACCTCCAATCCTAAGTTGGGTTAGGGTTAGGGTTAGGGTTTAGTTTTTTTTTTAGGTTTTAGGGATTGTGGTTTAGGATTTGAGGTTTAAAATCTATGGTTTAGTGTTTAATGTCTGGGTTTTTATATTTTGGACTAATTTTTTTTTGGACTTAGAGTTTAGGTTTAGGGTGTAGGTTCTTTTTAAGTTTCATGATTCAGGGTTTAGCATTTGAGGTTTAAAATCTATTGTTTAGTGTTAAGGTTAAGGATAGGGTTAGAGTTCGTGTTAGGGTTAGGGTTTAGGTTATTTTAGGTTTTAGGTTTTGGGGTTTAGGATTTTTGGAATAACATCGATTTTAGTGTTTAATATTTAGGTTTTGGTAATTTGGGCTTGGGGTTTCGGGTTAATGGTTAGGGTTAGGGTTAGGGTTAAGGTTAAGGTTAGGGTTAGGGCTTAGTTTTTTTTAGGTTTTACGGTTTGGGTTAAGGATTTGAGTTCTAATATCTATGGTTTAGTGTTCAATGTTTGGCTTTTGGTATTTTGGACTTTGAGTTTAGCGTTTAGGGTTAGGGTTAAGGATAGGGTTAGGGTTTGGGTTAGGTTTAGGTTTAGGTTTAGGGTTTAGTTTTTTTTAGGTTTTAGGGTTTGTGGTTTAGGATTTGAGGTTTAATATAATTGGTTTAGTGTTTAATGTCTGGGTTTTCGTATTTTGGACTTAGGTTTTTTTTGGACTTAGGGTAAGGTTAGGGTGTAGTTTTTTTTTAATATGGTTCAGGGTTTAGCATTTGAGGTTTAAAATCTATTGTTTAGTATTTAATGTTTGGGTTTTGGTATTTTGGGCTTAGGGTTTTGGGTTTATGGTTTAGAGTTAGGGTTAGGGTTAAGGTTAGGATTAGGGTTAGGGTTAGGGTTTTGGGTTCTTTAAGATTTTTGGGTTTAGTCTGTAGATTTTGAGGTTTAATATCAATGGTTTAGTGTCTATTGTTTTGGTTTTGGTATTTTTGGCTGGGGTTTATGGTTTATGGTAGGGTTAATGTTAGGGTTGATGTTAGGGTTAAGGTTAGGGTTTAGGTTGTTTTCAAGTTTTAAGGTTTGGTGTTAAGGATTTGAGTTGTAATTTCTATAGTTTAATTTTTAACGTTACGGTTTTTGTATTTTTGGCTTTGAGTTTAGGGTATAGGGTATAGGGTTTAGGGTTAGGGTTAAGGATAGTGTTAGAGTTAGGGATATGGTTAGGGTTAGAGTTTAGTGTTTTATCTTAAGTTTTATGTTTTGGGGTTTAGGATTTTCAGTTTAAAATCTATGGTTTAGTGTTTAATGTTTGGGTTTTGGTATTTTGGGCTTGGGGTTTTGGGTTAATGGTTTAGGGTTAGGGTTAGGGTTAAGGTTAGGGTTTGGGTTTGGGTTAGGGTTAGGGTTTATTTTTTTATTAGGTTTTAGGGTTTGTGGTTTAGGATTTGAGATTTAAAATCTATGGTTTAGTGTTTAATGTTTGGGTTTTCATATTTGAACTTAGGTTTTTTTTTTGGACTTAGGGTTTAGGGATTAAGGTTAGGGTTAGGGTTAGGATTAGGGTTATGTTGTAGGTGTTTTTTAGGTTGTATGGTTCAGGGTTTAGCATTTGAGATTTAAAATCTATGGTTTAGTATTTAATATTTGGGTTTTGATATTTTGGGCTTAGGGTTTCGGGTTTATGGTTTAGAGTTAGGGTTAGGGTTAAGGTTAGGGTTAGGGTTAGTTTTTTTTTTAGGTTTCTGGGTTTAGGGTTTAGGATTTGAGGTTTAATATTAATGGTTTAGTGTTTAATGTTTGGGTTTTTGGTATTTTAGGCTTGGGGTTTAGGATTTTTGGTAGTGTTAGGGTTAGGGTTAGGGTTTAGGTTATTTTTTAGGTTTTAGGGTTTGGGGTTAAGGATTTGAGTTGTAATATCTATGGTTTAGTGTTAAATGTTAGGGTTTTGGTATTTTGTGCTTTGGATTTAAGGTTTAGGGTTTAGGGTTAGGTTTAAGGATATTGTTAGTGTGAGGGTTCGTGTTAGAGATAGGGTTAGGGTTTAGTGTTTTTTTTAGGTTTCAGGTGTTGGTGTTTAGGATTTTTAGTTTAAATCTATGGTTTAGTGTTTGGATTTTGGTATTTTAGGCTTGAGGTTTTGGGTTAATGGTTTAAGGTTAGGATTAGGAATAAGGTTTGGGTTAGGGTTAGGGTTTGGGTTTGGGTTTAATTTTTTTTTAGGTTTTAGGGTTTGTGGTTTAGGAACTGAGGTTTAAAATCTATGATTTAGTGTTTAATGTCTGGGTTTTTGTATTTTGGACTTAGGTCTTTTTTTGGACTTAGGGTTTAAGGTTAGGGTGTAGGTTTTATATTAATATGGTTCAGGGTTTAGCATTTGAGGTGTCACGCCTCAAATCACATTAAGACGGACAGGCACCCGATGCCCTAATGGACCGGAAGAACCAACCTGAAATATGTTCTTACTATGCGTATAACTATAACAATCGTGACAAGTTCACAAAGCACGCAGCGATAAAAACCAACATAAGTAAACCCAAAAAGTTATATACAAGACTTGGCCGTTGAGGCCACAACTCCTTAAGACACAACTGAACCATGTACATACGTCTACAAAGCCTCTAAAAGATAGAAGACCTAGTGTAGGTCGGGACAGACCAGCCTTACCCTTAACTACGATACAGTACCAAAATGAATTAACCAAGGACTCAGTAAAGCTCTGAATCAACCTGGAGCTCACCATAAGTATTTGAGTGTCGTATGCCCCTACTGAGGAGGTCTACTAGCTGGAGTACATGTGCCTGTAGCATGAAATGCAGTGTCCCCACCGAGGGACGTTAGTACGAAAAAATATACTGAATATGTAAGGCAATATAGCATATGCAATACGAGGGCTCAAATGAAATCAAGTATCAACATATTAGTGCATAGATCAGGAGAGAAGACCACCTTTGCTTACTCTTGTGAGATCATGTAAGTTACATTGTTTTCTTTACTTTTCTGTACGTTATAATCTTTGTAGGGCATGTGATACAAGTGACCAGATGATCAGTGGTAGAAGAGGATAACCCTAGGCATATTAACCCCTGGGATGCGGTCCTCATAATTACACAATTTGGTATCGGCCCATGCTAGGCTTTTGCCCATGTGCTGCCACCCTTCTATACAAAATAAGGATCGGCCCATGCTAGGGTTTCGCCCCTGAGCTGCCACCCTTATGTACCAGTTGGGATCGACCCATGCTAGGCTTTCGCCCCTGGGTTGCCACCCGTAATTATATAGATTTCTTCACTTAGATTCTTTATTCTTTGAGATTGTTGTTTATCAGTTCATAACTCTTTTGGGATTGTTCTTTGGATAATCGTAACTCTTTTGAGATGTTATTTTGGTGGTCATAATCATTTTGGAGATATGGAAGTACGGACCAGTAATAGAAGACTGAAAATAATACTTCAAGGCAGTAACAATGACATAAGGAGCTATGTAACATCAACACATTACTTTAAGAGTTTAATGACACAATTGACTTCAAACAACAAAGAGGAGCATTCACCAGACTTGCTTTTGCAAATACCATTCCTATACCAGCACATGGGGGGATAATTACACAAGTATAAAATAGTGAACATATAATAAAGTAGTTCTATGCACTACGTAGAGGGGGAAATATTGTTAGCTATTTGGAGATAGTACGCTACCACTATGTTTCCTTTTCTAGGAATAGAACTTATGAGATTCACTTCATTGGTATTAATCGCGAGTATCAGATTTCATGCCAAAGGGATATAAAATTGAATACCCTAACATACCTTATCCTCTGACCGATATAACTATCACGATTCAGCCTCCCCTTTTCGGTTTTAATCTACAATTTAAGTTATGCTAAACTAAAATTAGCAGCTGTCACACCGTGAGCCTCATAAAACAGTGACTAACTTTGACAGATAATGAAACCATCCAACCCTTAACATAATGTGTATCACCACACCCTCATTCTATGTCCAACACATACATTATATATCCTTTCCCCAAGATCAACCAAGCTGCACCAACAATAATACACATAGAACAGCCCCAAATATTCTTTATCATACAACCAATTATTGAATTCACCACCCCCTTGAGTTCTTCATTACAGCACACCCCTAATTCCTCACTCAAACTCATACACAAGGAAGATAAAAAAAATGGGGCAGTCACCTTACCTCAATTTCTGCAACCTCTTCTTATAACTTGAATTCTTCTACAACTTCAGCTTCCCTGCACACTTAAACCAAAGAAGAAGAAAAAGGTCTCTTAATAACTAAGGAAGTGAGCATTAGCTTCTTGAAATTTTCTGCTTTTGTATTTATACTTGAGCATGAATAACATGTTTTTCTAATCATCCATGGGAGAATTAAGAAAAATCCAAGTGTTTTCACTTACCTTGGTTTGCAGATATGAGGGTTTCTTGAAGAACCCTAGAACAACTAAAAATTGTTGTTTTAATCTTGAAGAGAAAAGAGAGAGAGATGGAGATAATTCTCAATATTATGTGTTAAAATGGGTGAAGAATATATGCTCATATTGGATATATATGGAGCTTTATTGACCACAAAAATATCCTCTAGAACCTCCTTTTTTTGGGGGTCCATTTTCGGCCACTAATTGGTCAAGTAGGTGATGCACCTGCTTATGCACATCAAGAATCTCAAAAGGTCAAACTAGGTGATGCACCTAGTTGCTTCACTTGGGCTTTATCTTTATTGGGCCTTGGCAGTTTTGGCTGCTGGGCTTTCTTTCATTTTTATTTTCTTTTAATAGGTTTGGGCTTCAAGTTAGCCCATTACTATAATACTAAATTTGGTCCATCAAGCTTGGGCCCTTTAACAATATCCATATAGCTCAAGTAGGTGATGCAACTGCTAGCTTAATAAAGCCAAGCAAGCAGCTCAATTATTTTATTCCATTTTATGAATATTACATCTTTTTGCTTCAACTTAGAACTTAACTTTCAAATTTAAACTCAATTACCACCTTACTATCTCTAGTTTAAATACATCCAGCGGAGTCAACTTACAGTAAACATGTTGAAACGGGCATGGCATGATACATCACTTTCCGGCTAGTTCAAACCAACACTAATCATATAAGGAACATGGTCTCTCACCTATACTATAAGGCCAGCAGTATCACAAGAATAGAACAAGTATATGCATAAGACGGGCTGTTACATTCTCCCCCCCCCCCTTTAAAACATTCATCCTCGAATGTTACCATAGTTATCCAGCCCAAACAGATTCAAGCCTAAGTTAGTACTACTATTAATCACATAATACATATAGATGTATACTTAATTGTTAGCATATAAGCTAAGCATTTTCATCTTTCTCTTGCATCTAAAAGAGATGAGGATACTTCAACTTCATTGCTTCTTCCGCTTCCCATGTAACTTCTTCTACTTGTTGGTCCTCCATAACACTTTTACAGAAGCTACCTCTTTATTTCTTAACTTCCTAACTTGTCGATCCAGAATAGCAATGGGTACTTCTTCATAAGTGAGATCTCCCTTAATCTGTACATCATCAGTAGGAGTAATACAAGATGGGTCACCTACGCATTTTCGTAGCATTGAGACATGAAACACCGGATGAACTGATGAAAGCTCTTGTGGTAGCTCTAACTCAAAGGCAACTTGGCCGAATTTTCGAATAATCTTATATGTCCCTATATTGCGTGGACTCAACTTTCCCTTTTTACCAAACCTCATTACCCCTTTCATTTGAGACACCTTCAAGAACACCCAATCCCCTATAGAAATTCTAGTCCTCTCCTCCTAATATCCGCATATGATTTATGTCGACTTTGAGCTATTTCTAGCTGTTGTTGTATCACTTTGACTTTTTCATAGCTTGATGAACAAGATCTGGCCTAAATAAGGCAGTTTCACCTATTTCGAACCAGCCAATTGGTGATCTACACTTTCGACCATATAAGGCTTCATAAGGTGCCATTTTAATGCTCGAATGGTAGCTATTGTTATAAGCAAATTCAATAAGTGGTAGGTGATCATCCCAGCTACCCTTGAAATCTAATATACAAGCTCGCAGCATATCCTCAAGTGTCTGAATTGTATGTTCTGCGTGGTCATCCGTTTGAGGGTGAAAGGTTGTACTTAAATTCACTTGTGTTCCCAAACTTCCGTTAAAGATATATTGCAAACTCTTGTAATCAGTGTATATGTCAACATGAACTCCATATAAGTAGTGGTGCCATATCTTCAAAGCAAACACAACTGCTGCTAGGTCTAGATCATGGGTTGGATAATTTTTCTCATGTGGCCGCAGCTGCCTTGATCCATAAGCTATAACTTTACCATGCTACATCAATACACAACCTAAGCCCACTCCAGAAGTATCTCAATACACTGCGTAGCCTTCCGTGCCTTCTGGAAGTACCAATACAGGTGTAGAAGTTAATTTACTCTTCAGCTCTTGGAAGCTTCTTTCACACTCATCACTCCACTTAAACTTGGTTTCTTTGTGTGTTCGCTTTGTTAAGGGTGCGACAATGGAAAAGAATCCTTCAACGAACCTTCTATAATAACCTGCCAATCCAAGAAAACTATGAATCTTCGTAGGCGTTGTAGGTCTTGGCCATTTTTTCATGGCTTCTATCTTCTGGTTATCAACCCTTATTCCTTCATCAGATACAATATGACCTAAGAATTCCACAGATTTCAACCAGAACTCACATTCAGAGAACTTTGCATACAATTTATGATCACGAAGAATTTGTAAAACGTGCCGCAAGTGATTAGCATAATCCTCTTCCGATCTTGAATACACCAAGATGTCATCTAGGAACACTATCACGAACACATCTATAAATGGTCTGAACACCCTATTCATCAAATCCATAAAAGTTGTTGGTGCATTTGTTAGCCCGAATGACATGACTAAGAACTCAAAATGACCATACCATGTTTGGAAAGCTGTCTTGGGTATATCTTTGTCCTTGACCCTCACTTGGTGATAACCCGACCTCAGGTCGATCTTTGAAAAATACCTAGCACCTCGTAACTGATCAAACAAATCATCAATTCTAGGGAGGGTATATTTGTTCTTAATTGTTACCTTATTCAATTGCCGGTAGTCGATACACAATCTTAACGATCCATCTTTCTTGCGTACAAATAAAACTGGTGCTCCCCATTGGGACATACTAGGCCTTATGAATCCTTTTTCTAATAAGTCTTTTAATTGCTCCTTCAACTCCTGTAGTTCTGCTGGAGCCATTCTATATGGAGGAATTGAGATAGGTTGAGTATTTGGAAGCACATCAATACCAAACTCTACTTCTCGTTCTGGAGGCAAACCTGGAAGATCCACAGGAAACATATCGGGAAATTCATTTACCACTGGAATGGATTGAAGGGTTGGCAGCTCTGCATCTACATTTTTCACTCTGACCAGGTGACATATGTATCCTTTGGAAATCATCTTCTTTGCCTTAAGATAAGAAATAAATTTACCTCTTGGCGCCCCAATATTACCTTTCCATTCGAGGATTACCTCTTTTGGAAACTGGAAATGCACTATCTTAGATCGGCAATCTACCGTGGCATAACAAAAAGCTAATCAATCCATACCCGTTACAACATCAAATCTACCATGTCTAGCTCAACAAGGTCAACCAATGTATCACGATCACAAACAGTTACAATATAATTACGCTAAACTCTTCTAGCTATAATAGACTCACCAATCGGTGTAGACACTTCAAATGGCTTCACTAAAAATTCTGGTGTTCTTTTGAACTTTCAGCAATCAATGGTGTAACATATGATAGTGTAGACCCCGGATCAATTAATGCATATACAATATGTGAAAAGATGGATAATGTACCTGTAACCACAACCGGCGAGGCTTCTGAATTTTGTCGATCCCCTAGTGCATATGTGCGATTCTGACCTCCACTAGAACTAGTTGCTCATCCTCAATAGTCTGATCATTCTGTGGGCTAAAAGCTCTAATTAGTGCCTCACTAGTCTCATCATCATCCTCTTGATCATGTATTGATTGATTGTCTCCATCCAACTCATCCTCAGAATTATATACCTCATATTCATCAATAAGTGGGACAGTGTTGAGTTGGCATTCCTGCTGTCTCGTCTGGAGGTTCTGTGGGAGGAGGAGTCATGTACTGGGCTTGTAAAGGAGAAATATCCATTCCATGTTGATCATTTACCATAATGATTTTTTTACATAATTCTTCCTCTCTTTCCTGTCCCTTATTTTCCTCATTTTCCTGCACTTTACTCATCCTTCTTTTGGCAACATCCCTTTTTTGTTTACTGGGTTTCTTCTTACTCTTTGGAGTGTTTTCCTGTAGACTTGTACTCGGATTGGTGCCCACTTCCTTTGCCTTAGAAATTGAATTTTGCTGACCTTATACTCGGATTGGTGCCCACTTTCTTTGCCTTAGAAATTGAATTTTGCTGACCTATGTGATATGTTTCCTTATGGTGGTTTTCCTTGCTTTTTGTAGCCTTGTCTTGTTGTTGTTTTGATGGCTGTTGTTGAACCTGTTTTTTCTTAGATTGTTGTTGCTTGCTTTTTGGACTGGCTGGGGCTCTAAGGTCTCTATTGAGGTCATTGTGTACCCCCTCATGCAAAACATGAGGCAAATTCCCCCCTTTGGTCACCCCTTCTTGCATGTTAGTAAGGATCTCCTGACAACCCCCATCCATCCATCCATCAGCTTCACCAGATAAGTACTACGATACATAAACATTATTAGAGTTAGGTTTTACAACTGTGATACCTGAGTTTTGTTTTTGTCTTCCTTTTGCAGTGTCATACCTTGCTTTCCTGAATTGTTTCCCATTGTTTCTCTGTTTCCTATTTTTGCCTCCATATACTCCCTACTGCTTGTTTCCTCTCCTGTTGTCTTGTGTTCTTCCTGCATTTCCAAGTTAGTAAAAATATTTTGTTGTGAGTTATTAGGTATACCTTCCTGTTGGTTCTCTTTTGCTATCTGATTTGTAGTTGAGGTAGGTTTCCATACTGTCTTTTGAGTTGCATCTTCCTGTTGTCTCATATTTTTCCTTTTTTGAGTTTGCCAATCATCCTCCTTTTGCTATGTTGTTTGCTTCTGCTTTCTAGTTTCTTTACTGTGTTATTGGGGTTGTTCTCTACTCTCTTTAGGTTTGTCCTGTCTGTCTTCCTATTCTTTTGGGTTTGGGTTCTCTTTGTTTTTGTTTTTCTTCTCATTTTCTTTTTCCTTCCTTTGCCTGTACTCCTCATATCTCATTTTCGATTTACATTCATTAATGTCGTGTCCCTGATGTCTACAGTATTCACAGTAAGGAAGAATATTTTCATACTCCACTGGTTGCCACATGCCTATGGTGTCATCATCAAGGTGTAACCCAATCCATACATGTCTCGGTCTAGGTTTAGTCAAATCTATTTGCATCTTAACCTTGGCCATTCTAGCCCTTGCCTTTTAATTGAAGCTGTATTTAAGTATAAAAACTTACCTACTGATTCCAGTAAAGAGTGAGGAATGGATTTTTATAACAGTGCCAAGGTAATCCTTGTAGCAAAATCCATACAGGAACAATTGGTATTTCCTCTTCCGGGGTAAAAAATGGTGTCCACGCTTGTATCCTCATCAGTTTACCCTCAATTCTCATTCTTTGTTGTGTCCAAACAGTGTTGTAGTCTAGCTCATTCTGAAGGTCAATGAACACATGTTTAGCATTAGAATGGGCAATGTTGACCCCCCACTCAATTGAGTTTGTTGGATAAAACTCTTCCTGATAAGCTCAACATTAGGCATAGTAGTACTAAACTTCCCAACCAATGTAAACTTGCAGTTAACAGTCAGCGTGTGCATATAATCATGCATGTCGAAAATTACAACAGGTTGACCCTGTTTAGTAGTTTGTCTGGGAGTTGTTTTCAACACAATGGTCGGACTTTGAGCAGCATGGATATGCCTGAGTCTTGCAGCCAAGGTTTGGACGACAATATATGAAGCTGGTTCAGGGACATGTTCTTGTTTGTTAGCTGGGAGACTCTTAGGATTGCTGGACTCATTGGTTTTGGGGTTAGGAGCATTTTGGGTAGTATTTTGAATAGGTGGGACTCGTTTTTCAAAGTTGCTAGAGATCTTAGGAAACTCTCTATGGTAAAGGTTTAGATCATTGTTTTCCTTCAGACCCTTCTGTTGATTCTGCCCCAAATTTCTAGCTTCATTCTTTGGTTTTGATCCATTGATTTGTACCACTATTGACAACATCCCCCTGACCCTGTACACTAGACTTAGCAGCTAAATTTCCCATGGCATTATCATGCACATGGCCAATATTTTCCTTTTGGTTCACAACCTCAGTGACTGCCACCCCCTGAACCTGTACACTATGCATAGCAGCTGCCTGGCTTACCTCCCCTATTTGCTCCTTGAATATTTGTTGCTGGCTCTATCTTCGATCACATGCAGCTTTCTCAATTCCATTAGAGCTCATGCCTGTATTGGAGTTTTCAACTCTGTGTATATCTTTAACATTAGGCTTGAACCCAAATGAAGAGTTTGATGAACTCTCCACATCAATAAAATCCTTTTCAGGAGATATTGCCTTGTTGTGTTGAAACTTGGGAGCTAGACTTGCCTCCACAACTCTTCTCTTATTGTTTCTCCGTTGAGGTGTTTCTCCAAATCAAACTGTTCAACTTTTTCTGTCGGAGTATGTTCTTGAGATAAACGATTAGAGATGTTAGTGGGATGAATTTCTTGCTCATTATCAAGAGCTCCATTAGCTTTGCCGGTATCAGTATTCCTTTGACTGACATTTTGACCACCTGAATTCCTGTTGCCGGCGACTTTGGCTTCCATTTCACTAGAAATTGCTGTAAGATGGGCGTCTTCCCCCTGTGAGTAAACCCCAGTAGGTGGGGCATCGCGAAGCATCTGGAAAGATGCTCAATTTTGAGATTGACCTTCTTGCGACCTGTTCGCGATTTTCCCAGAACTCGCACCTTCATATTTTTCAATTGGCTCGACGGAATTATTTAAAATTTGAGTATGTTGTAGCTTTTGATGGGTAGAAACATTCCTTTCACCATTATAATCTTGATTTAATCTGATAAAGTCTGGGGAAATAATTTTTCTATTCCCATCTTCTTCACTCGAAAAGGCGCACTGTTCATCGCTCCTTTGGATTGAGAATTCCCGGAGTTATACCATGAATTAGAGGGAAATTCAGGGATGGTTGTGTTCGTCTTCTCCAAGCGCCCCTTTTGGGCCTGGTTTGGCTGTCTCGAAGATACCGCCGGTGGCTCACGCGCCATGTTGGCTGGACTGCACTAGCCGTTAGAAGCGTGTCTTTTGGTTCATTTTAGGGAGCATTTGTCTTAGTGAGATAAGTTAGAGAGAGAACTAATTTTATTTTTTTT
>CM040623.1:46032430-46054864 GCA_022817965.1 Solanum lycopersicoides
GGTATTTGGGCTTGGGTTTCGGGTTAATGGTTTAGGGATAGGGTTAGGGTTAAGGTTAGGGTTAGGGGTAGGGGTTTAAGTTGTTTTTTAGGTTTTAGGGTCTGGTTAAAAATTTGAGTTGTATTATGTGTTCAATGTTAGGTTTTTGGTATTTTGGTCTTAGGTTAAGGGTATAGGGTTAGGGTTAGGTTAAGGATAGGTTAGGGTTAGGGTTAGGGTTAGGGTTAGGTAGGTAGGGTAGGGTAGGGTTTAGTGTTTGTTTAGTTTTTGGTTTTGGGTTAGGATTTTCGATTTAAAATCTATGGTTTAGTATTTTAATGTTTTGGGTTTTGGTAATTTTGGCTGGAGTTTTGGGTTAATGGTGTAGGGTTCGGGTTAGGGTTAGGGTTTGGGTTAAGGTTAGGGTTAGGGTTTAGTTTTTTTTTGTTTTAGGGCTTGTGGTTTAGGATTTAAGGTTTAAATCTATGGTCTAGTTTTAATGTCTAGTTTCCGTATTTTGGACTTAGTCTTTTTTTGGACTTAGGGTTTAGGGTTAGGGTGTAGTTTTTTTTTAAAAATGGTTCAACGATTAACATTTAAATTTTAAAATATATTGCTTAGTATTTAAATATTTGGGTTTTGGTATTTTTAGGGTTAGGGTTTTGGGTTTATTGGTTTAGAGTTAGGGTTAGGGTTTAAGGTTAGGGTTAGGATTTTGGATTCTTTTAGATTTTTGGGTTGGGTATTTTGGGCTTGGTGTTTAGGGTTTATGGTAGGGTTGGGGTATGGTTAATGTTAGGGTTTAGGTTGTTTTTATGTTTAGTGTTTGATTTTAAGGATTTGAGTTGTAATATTTATGGTTTAGTGTTTAATGTTAGGGTTTTTGGTATTTTGGCTTTGAGTTTAGCGTATAGGGTTTTGGGTTAGGTGTTAAGGATAGGGTTAGGGTTAGGGTTAGGATTAGGGTTAGAATTAGGGTTACGGTGTAGTTTTTTTTAGGTGTATGGTTTCAGGGTTTAGCATTGAAGTTTAAATCTATGGTTTAGTATTTAATTTTGGGTTTTGATATTTTGGGCTTAGGGTTTTGGGTTTATGGTTTAAAGTTAGGGTTAGGTTAAGGTTAGGGTTAGGGTTAGGGTTAGGGTTTTTTGTTCTTTTTTAGGTTTTTGAGTTTAGGTTTAAGGATTTGAGGTTTAATATCAATGGTTGTGTTTTTAATATTTGATTTTGGTATTTTGGGCTTGGGTTAGGATTTATGGTAGGTTAGGGTTAGGGTTAGGTTTGTTTTTTAGGTTTTAGGAATTGGGTTAAGGATTTGAGTTGTGATATCTATAATTTAGTGTTTAAATTTAGGTTTTGGTATTTTAGGCTTTGGTTTAGGGTTTAGGGTTTAGGGTAAGGGTTAGGGCAAGGTTAGGGTTAAGGATAGTGTTAGGGTTGGGTTTAGGTTTTTTTTAGGTTTTTAGGTTTTGGGGTTTAGCATTTTGGAATAAAATCTATGGTTTTAGTGTTTAATGTTAGGTATGGTTAGGATTAGGGTTAACGTTAGTGTTAAGGTTAGGTTTAGGTTTTATGTTTTTTTTAGGTTTTATGGTTTGTGGTTTAGGACTTGAGGTTTTAAAATCTATGATTTAGGGTTTAATGTTTGGGTTTTCCGTATTTTAGACCTTAGGGTTTAGGGTTTAGGGTATAGGGTTATGGTAGGGTTAGGGTTAGGCATTAAGGTTAGGATTAGTTTTTTTTTAGGTTTTATGTTCATGGTTTAGCATTGAGGTTTAAAATCTACGCTATGGTTGGTAGTCTATATATGTTTGGTATTTTGGTATATTTTGGGCTTAGTCTCTCGGGTTTAGGGTTTAGGGTTCAGGGTTCAGGGTGTTAAGATTAGGGTTAGAGTTTGGGTTTAGGGTTTGGTTTTCTTAGGTTTTTGGGTTTTTATGGTTTATGATTGTGAGGTTTAAGTATAAGATGTTTAGTGTTTAATGTTTGGATTTTGGGTGTTTTTGGTCTTGGGGTTTAGGATTTTGTAGGTCGTTGGGTCTTGTGTATTTCTTAGCGTTTTTAGTGTTTTGGGTTAAGGATTTGAGAATGTATAATTGTTGGTTGTATGTGTTCATGTTGGGTTTTCGGTATTGGGCTGTGGTTAGGGTTAAGGGTTTATGGGTTATGATTACAAGATGGTTGGGTTAGGGTGTGCGTGGTTTAGGAGAATAACGGTTAGATTTAGGTGTTTACGTTTTTCTTTTTTTTGTCTTTTGTATTGTTTTGTTCTTTTTTTGTTGTTTTGTTTTTTCTTTCGTTTATTTTTGTTTTTTTGTTAGTAGGTTTGAGGTTTAGGATTTTTTGGGTTAAAATATTTTGTTTAGTGTTGTAATGTTTCGGGTCTTTGGTATTTTGGGCTTGGGTTTTGGTTAATGGTTTTAGGGGTTAGGGTGTTCGGGTTAAGGTTAGGGTTAGGGTGTAGTATTTTTTAAGTTTTTAGGGATTGTTGGTTTCAGGATTTGATGTTTAAGAATCTATGGTTTAGTGTTTACTGTCTGGGTTTTTAAATTTTTGGACTAAGGTTTTTTGGACTTAGGTTTTAGTTGAGGGTGTAGGTTCTTTTAAGTTTTATGATTTGCGGTTTTTACATTTGAGTTTAAAATCTATTTTAGTGTTTAATATTTGGGTTTTTGTATTTTGGGCTTTGGTTTACGTTTTATGTAGGGTTAGTGTTTAGGGTTAAGTTTGGGGTAGCGGTTTCTGTTTAGGTTGTTTTTTAAAGTTTTAGGGTTTGGGTTATTTGAGTTGTAATATCATCGTTTAATGTTTAATGTTAGGTTTTGGTATTTGGGCATTCGCTTAGTGGTTAACGTTAAGCTATAGGGTTATAGTTAGTGCTAGGGTTAGGTTTAGTTTTTAGGTTTAGGTTTTGGTTTAGTATTTCTGGTATTAAAATCTCTGGTTAGTGTTTAATATTTTGGGTTTGCGTCATTTTGGGCTTTGGGTTTGTGGTTATGTTACGGGTTAGGGTTAGGGTCAAGGTTCAGGGTTAGGTTAGGGTTAGGTTTTACGTTTTTTTTTTAGGTTTTAGGGTCTGGTTAAGGATTTGAAGTTGTAATATCTATAGTTTAGTGTTATGTTAGTGTTTTTGTATTTGGGACTTTGTTTTAGGATTTAGTATTTAGGGTTAGGGTTAAGGATAGGGTAGGTTTAGGTTTGGCGTTAGGGTTATGTTTAGGTTTTTTCTGGTTTTAGGTATTAGCGTTTAAGATTTGAGGTTTTACAAATTATGGTTCGTGTTTAATGTCTGGTTTCGTTTTTGGACTTGAAGTTTTTTTTTGACTTAGGGGTTATAGTTTTTTAATATGGTTCCAGGTTTTAGCATTTGAGGTTTAAAACTCTATTGTTTAGTATTTAATATTTGCGGTTTCGGATTTGGGCTTAGGTTTTGTTTAATGTTTAGAAATAGGGTTAGGTTAAGGTTAGGGTTAGTATTGGGTTCTTTTAGATTTGGGTTTAGGGTGTAGAATTTAAAGTTTAACATCAATGGTTAGTGTTTTATTTTGTTTTGTATATTTGGCTGCCGGTTTTAGGGTTATGATAGGCCGTTTAGGGTTAGGGTTGATGTTAGGCGTTAAGGTTAGGGTTTATGGTTGTTTTAGGTTTTAGGTTTGGGTAAGGATTTGAGTTTTAATATCTATGGATTAGTGTTTACTGTTAGGTTTTGGGTATTTTGGCTTTGAGTTTAAGGGTATAGGTTGTTTAGGGTTAGGGTTAAGGAATAGGGTGAGGGATAGGATTCCGTGTTAGGTAGGGTTATGTTAGGTTTAGGGCTTTGTTTGTTTTGTTTTGTTGGTTTAGGATTTTGGGTGTTAAAATATATGGTTTAGTGTTTAATGTGGGTTTTGGTATTTTGGGCTTGGGGTTTTGGGTTAATGGTTTTGGGTTAAGGTTAGGGTTAGGGTTAGGGTTCGGTTTAGGTAGTGTTAGTGTTTAAGTTTTTTTTTAGGTTTTTAGCGTTTGTGCGTTTTAGGATTTGAGATTTTAAAATTTATGGTTATCGTGTTTAATGTTTGGGTTTTCAATATCTATGACTTAGTTTTTTTTCTGGACTGTACATTTAGGATAAGGTTAGGGTTAGGGTTAGAGATTAGGGTTAGGTGTAGGTTATTTTAGTTTTTGGTTCAGGGTTTAGCCATTGAGATTTAAAATCTATGGTAACGTATTTAATATTTTGATTTTGCAATATTGGGAATGGGTTTTGGTTGATGGTTTAGAGTTTAGGGTTAGGTTAAGGTTAGGCTAGAGTTAGGTTAGGGTTAGGGTTTTGTTTTTTTTAGTTTTTGGGTTTACGGTTTAGCGATTTGAGGTTTAACATTAATGATTTAGTGTTTAATGTTTGGGTTTTGTATTTTGGGCTTGGGGTTTAAGGTTTATGGTCGGGTTAGGGTTAGGGTTATGGTTTAGGTTGATTTTTAGGTTTAGGTTTGGGTTAAGATTTGAGTTGTAATATTCTATGGTTAGTGTTTAAATCTTAGGTTTGTATTTTTATCGCTTTGGAGAGGTTGGGTTCTACGGGGTTAGGGTTAAGGAAGGAGGTTAGTGTTAGGATAAGGTATTTGGTTTAGTGTTTTTTTAGGTTTTAAGTGTCACTGGCGGTTTAGATTTTTCAAGTTTAAAATCTATCGTTTGGTTTAATGTTTGGGTTTTGGTATTTAGGCTTGAGGTTTTGGGTTAGTGTTTATGGTTAGGATTAGGTTAAGTTAGGGTTCTAATGGGTTAGGGTTTTGGGTTAGGGTTTAGTTTTAGGTTTTAGTTGGTGGTTTTGGTCTGAGGTTTAAAATTTAGTTTAGTGTTTTAATGTCGTTAGGTTTTCGCTATTTTGGACCTTTAGTTTTTTTTGGACTTAGGGTTTAAGGTAGGGTGTAGGTTTTTCAATATGGTTCGAGGGTTTAGCATTTGCGGTTTAAAATCTATTGTTTTAGTATTTATTGATTGGGGTTTTGGTATTGTGAGCTTTGGCTTTCGGATTTATGGTTAGAGTTGGGATTAGGTGTTAAGGTTCAGGGTTAGGGTAGGGTTAGTGTTTTGGTTCTTTTGTAGATATTGGGTTTAAGGTTAGAATGTTGAGGTTTAACTATCAATGTTAGTGTTTGTGTTTGGGTTTTGTATTCTTGGGTTTGAAGTCCCTAAGGTTTATTAGGCATGGGTTAGGCGTTAAGCTAGGGTTAAGTTAGGGGTAGTTAGTTAGGTTTTAGGTTAATTTTTATCGTCTTAGGTTGGGGCGTTAAGGATTTGAGTTTTTAATATCTAGTGTTTAGTGTTTTAACGTTAGGTTTTTGTACTCCTCTTCTGGCTTTGAGTATCGGATATTGTTTAGGGTTAGGGTAGGATCGAGTTAGGGTTAGGGTTCGTGTTAGAGATAGCGTTAGGTTATGGTTTAGGGTTTTAATCTAGTTTAGGGTTTCTGAGTTTAGATTTTTGGTTTAAAATCTATGATTTAGTGTTTAAGGTTTGCGGTTTTTATTTTGGGCCTTGGGGTTTTGGATTAATGCGTGTTAGGGGTTAGGTTTATTTTTTTTTATGTTCTAGGTTTGTGGTTTTATGATTGAAATTTTAAATCAATGGTTTAGTGTTTATTTTGGTTTTAGTATTTTGCACTTAAGGGTTAGGGTTTAGGTTAGGGTTAGGGTTAGATTATGGTTAGAGTGTAGTTTGTTTTTTAGGTTTTATGGTTCAGGATTTAAGCATTTTTGAGGGTTTAATCTGATGAGGGGGTTTAGTACTTAATGTTTTGGGTTTTGATATTTTGGCTTAGGGTTTCGGGTTCATGGTTTAGAGTTCTATGATTAGGGTTAATGTTAGGGTTAGGGTTTTCGTTTTTTTAGTTTTTTGGTTTAGGTTATAGGATTTGAGGTTTACATTAATGTTTAGTGTTTATATTTGCGGTTTTGGTATTTTGGCTTGGGGTTTAGATTTATTGGTTAGGTGTTAGGGTTTAGCTTATTTTTTATGTCTTTAGGCTTGGGTTAGTATTTGAGTTGTAATATCTATCGGTTTAGTTTGTTAACTGTTAGGTTGTTGTTGGTTATTTGTGTCTTGATTTAGTTGTTTAGGTTAGGCTTAGGGTTCGTGTAGGGATAGGGTTGTATGGGTACGGATTAAGGGTTGTTTTTTCGTTTTAGGTTATGGGGTTATGATTTTTTGGTTTAAATCTATGATTTAGAGTTAATGTTTGGGTAAGATTTTTAGACGGTTACAATCACTCCATATCCATCTACTTTCAGCAATCAGTCCCCCCTCCACTGTCCTTAAGCAAAGCCAAATGCTCATGGCTGATTTCTTCTGGGGTTGAAGAATGAAAAGAAAAATGCCACTGGGCTTCAGGGAAAAATCTCAGCTTTCCCTATGAAGAGGGAGGAATTGGTATGAGGAATCTCAATTATGTTTGTAAGGCATTCCAATTTAAACAATGGTGGATCTTTAGATCTAAACACACCCTTTGAGGAAGTTTCTTGAAAGCTAAATACTGTCAAAGATCTAATCCCCTATGTAAAAAATGGGATACTGGGGAGTCTTTGACTTGGAAACAAATGTTGCAAAACAGAAGAAAAGTGGAGTAACACATTCAGTGGAAACTCAACTCATGCAACTATTCCTTTTGGAGGGATAAGTGGCTTGGTGTTGGTCCATTAGCTCGATTTTCTTCCAATAGCAACTGATTCAATAACACAACTGTAGAAGAATTCTGGAAGGAGGGACAATGGAATTAGAACAAGCTCATTCAACAGGCCCCTACTGACCATTTATCAAGCATCCTAGCTACAGAAATTCCTCTCCAGCAACACATTCCAAATCAAGCTGTTTGGACAGTCAACATGATGGGAATTTTAGTTGTGCAACTGCCTGGAATGAAATCAGGGAAAAAAGGAACAAAAACACTTCAATTCACTCATTTGGCACAAGAGTATCCCTTTTAAATTATCTTTTCTTTTATGGAGAATTTTAAGAGGTAAAATCCCTACCAATGATAAGCTAACTAATTTTGGCATTGAGCCAGCACACTATTTTTGTGGTTGTAACAGGTCAGGTTATGATACCATTGAGCACACCTTCAACAATGGATCCTTTGCAGCCTATGTGTGGAGAAGTTTTTCAGATGTTGCTGGTGTAAATACAGACCACAACTCAATACAACAGCTCATCATTCAATGGTGGAAAACTAAGCCTAACAATAATGAAGCACACAAACTGCTTCTTCAAACCACTCCCATATTTATCTGCTGGAACCTCTGGAAGAATAGATGTGCTAGCAAGTATGGAGACAAATCTTCCAACATCAGTAGAGTTAAATATGCAATCTACAAGGACAATTACAAGTTGATGTCAACTAATTACCCTCAAATAAAGTGGCCTGCTACCTGGAAAGACCTGATCCAATTAGCGGAGAAATGTTTCCATGATACTAAAGTAACCAAGGTAACATGGATAAAACCTCCAGACCAGTGGGTGAAGATAAACACTGGTGGTAGTGCACTTAGTAATGCAGGAAGAATTGGAGCAGGAGGCATAGTGAGGGATCAAAAAGGAAAAATGCTGCTGGCTTTTGCATCTCCTCTTGGACAGGGTACTAACAATCAACCTGAATTAGAAGCTGCTATCTTTGGAATGACCTGGGCACTAGAAATAGATTACAGGAAGATCACACTGGAAGTCGATTCTCAACTATTGGTGAACTGGCCCAGGCAGAACTCAAGGCCTCAATGGGGCATCAGTAAGGTGGTTGAGAGAATACAGAATTCAACTGTAAGCATACCTTCACGGAGGCTAACTGTGTAGCTGATGTATTAGCCAAATACAACCACAAGATCACTACTCCACAACTCTTCTTCAACAATCAGCACTTACCCAAGGAAGCAAGATCTTATTATAATTTAGACACACGGGAAATGCCAGCTTTCAGAAGAAGGAAGATCAAGAAGATCAAAGAACCTCCTTAAGCTGTTCTTTCACCGTTTTCAACTTAGCTATAACTTAAGTTTATAGATTCCTTGAATATAGGTTAGGATAGGTATTTTTGAAAATATAAGGGGTAAGTCTCCCTTGTTTAACGTATCCTATTTCCTATTTACTATGTGGTAGGACTCCTCTCACTTAGGTGCTTAGTATATTGGTTATATTTTTTGTAAGGGAAAAAGTTGACTTTGGAAGGTTGAATCTGAACCACCTTAGGTTGGAGGTTAGGTTTATGCCCCCTCCTTGTAGTTTTGATTTTTATTAATAATAAGGCATGGGGGTGTTGCTCAACCCCTACCCCTCCAAAGATAATTCAACTAAAAATAAAATAAAATACCAACACCCTAACATTCAACACTAAACCATAGCTATTACAACTCAAATCCTTAACCCAAAACTCTAAAACCTAAAAAATAACCTAAACCCTAACCTTAACCCTAACCCTACCATAAACCCTAAACCCCAAGCCCAAAATACCAAAACCCAAACATTAAACACTAAACCATTGATATTAAACCTAAAATCCTAAACCCTAAACCCAAAAACCTAAAAAAAGCAAAACCCTAATCCTAACCCTAAGCCTAACCTTAACCCTAACCCTAACCCTAACCCTAACCATAAACCCGAAACCCTAAGCCCAAAATACCAAAATCCAAACATTAAATACTAGATCCTAAACCCCACACCCTAAAACCTACAAAAAACCTAGACCCTAACTCTAACCCTAACCCTAACTCTAAACCCTAAAGCCAATCATCCTCTAAAAATTTCTCCTAGATTCTTTCTACAGCTGGATTGCATTCATTGAAATGCCAGATTCATCGCCGGTGGAGCACCGCCGGCCACCTGATATGGGTAAATCTCAAATCTCTCATAAGGATTCACAAACACATGAACAGTTCACAAATCCATCAGACAATTCTTCTAATGTGCGGAGTGAGGAAGCAATTTCTATCGCGATTTCTACAGAATAATTGTACTGGGCAAGGAAAGTGATTGAGTTAGCGAGTTCTGGTTCGCTAAAGGTTAAATCGAAGGGTGAATTGGAAGCGCAAGAGCGATATTCATATGGAAAATTAGCTGAAATAATAATTCTAAATCTTACGAGTGGAGTTTGATTCACAAGAAATTTAATGGAGGAATGATCGTGAACAAGTTCTGATGTGAATCCAAATCTTGGCGGGTGTTCTTTGAATCGCAAAATTACAGATCGACGAATTGATAATACTTTTAAAAGTTTAGGTGGTGAAGAAGATCCGATCCATATTGGAGAAGATGGGTGTCAAAAAATATTTCCAGGGTTGTTCATCATCCTGGACTAATAGATTGTAATGAGACTACTACATCAAATGCTGCAAATCTGCAAGTTCAAGAAAATTATCAAAAAAATCAGCAAAAACAGGGTTGAAGATATTGTTCAATCAATGTTGGAGATTGGCCTCAGTTTGTTAGTCAAGGACAAAGAAAATGATCTATCAAGAACAGTTCCAACAAACGCAGGGGAGGGTGATAGACAACAACCAGGTTCTTGGTGATCGATCTTGTCATGCTCCAAGCCAAGCCAATGTACCTGCAGAATAGGGCAATCCAAGATCAGTTAACGATTTTGGAAAAGTTCCATGTTTTGGGGAAGTTGTGTTTAATCTTGATTGCCAGCATCATGAAGGTGTTCTTGGCTATGATTTGAGTACCCAAAAAGGACAAGGAATGGTACCTGCACGCAAAAATGATGAAGGATTACAGGTAGGTAAGATAGCTAAACCTAAATTCACTACTACTAGTAATAATGCACAAATTCTAGATAGTGTAAATGTTGGTCTAGCTACTGTTGGTAATGTCACTGGTAGTACTGGGAATGGAGTTTCAGGTGTTAGACAAAATGATATAAATATGATTCAACAGTCGCAACATCAACATATCCATTCCCACAAATTTCGAACAGCTTTGTGAAGCATAATAATCAGGTGAAAACTAATGAGAAAGGGAAGCAAGATTATGTTCCTGCTAAGGTGAAGCAAAACCAGTTTGAGAGTAAAGAACCAGCTCCCTATACTGTTATTCAATCCTATGCTGCTCGACTTTGTTTTAATCTAGCCAAAACATATGCTCCCATAACTTTTGAGACTCCTAAATTCACTACTAAGTAGGGGCGTCCAACTGTAATTTTCAGTGAAGAAGACTTGATGGTTAAATGGGTAGATAGATGTAAGTTTACTTTAATTGGGAAGTTTAGTAATGATATGCCTAGAGTTGAACTGATTCGATAAAGTTTCATCAACCAAACTCAACTGTCTGGAGGAGTTAAGATAACACATTTCAATGACATGTTTACATCGACTTAGATAATGAGCTGGATTTTATGACTGTTTGGACTAAAACAAAGAATGACAATTGAAGGTCAGGCCATGAGAATTCAAGCATGGACACCTACCTACCTTTAAGCCTATTGAGGAAACACCACTTGCTCCAGTTTGGATTGCACTACCAGAATTGCCTTGGCATTGTTACTACAAAAAAATTATGACTGCTATGTTGACCCCTATGGGAAAAGTTTTATATTTGGATAATGCTACTAGCAATAAAACAAGGGGTAGAATGACAAGGGTTAGAATTCAATTGGATATTACAAAAGAAAGACCTAAAATCTATGGCTTGGGTATGATGAGGAAGATTTGACCAAAGGTAAATGGCAAAGTATTGAATATGAAAATGTGCCTTCTTATTATCCTTATTGTAAGCACCAAGGCCACATGATCAGTGAATGTACAGTCAAAATAAGGGATGAGGAATTTCACCAAAGGAAAGATATGGAGGCAGAAAGGGTAAAAATAATGCATACTATTTTAATGGACTGGTGCAGGGGGTTTGCAGCAGGTTCAACAACCTGCAAAAACTACAACACCAATTCATCATGTCGAAGAATTAGATCAAGGAGAAGATAAGTGGCAAAGACAGAAAACAAAATTAACTAAGCGGCAAGAACAAGTTCCTAAGACTTCTTGGAAAGTTAGAGGAATGTAGCAGCAAGAAAATGTGCAAGATGACCAGCAGTTAGTCAAAACAGGTATGACAATTAATGTTCCTATTTCTAATAATTTTATTGAATTAGAAAGACAGGAACAGGGTACAAAGGATGGTCATGCAGCTCAACAAATACATGATATAGGACATGCAGGCCATGCACACATCAACATAGGTAAAATTCATAATGTAGCTACTCTACCAGGTATGACTCATAAATCTCAACCACGACATCCTCGTATTATGTGTGAGACTAAAGTGATTTGTATAGAGGAGGGAACAATGCAGAGAATGTTATGCAGGGGAAAGAAGTACACAGGGAAGGGTTGGTCGAGGATGTGATTAATGTTCCTATCTCTACCAATTATACTGAATTAGATAAGAAGGAGCAGGGTATAACTCGAGTAGACCAACTGGATAAGAGCTTTCCTGCTTACAAAAAGGTGCAGACAGATCAGACTATGCAACACACAGGCCACGCAGGTCATACAGACCAGTCACAAATTAAGTTAGATAAAATGCAAAATGTAACAGATATACCAGGTATGATTTCACAGCCTCGTTCATCACAACACACTCATATTGTTTGTGAGACAAATAAAAAGTGTGTAGATGTGGAAGGTAGTGAAAATTTTGAAATTCAGGAGCATGTAGAGACTGTTTTGCAGGAAATACATAGAACAAGTTTGGTTGATATTATGCAGGAAGGAGAATGTAGCAGTTTAGCTTGTCTCTAACAGTATGCTGATGATTAAAGTCAAATTCAAAAACAGTCTACTCCAGGTCACAACAAAAGTCAGTAGCATGATAAGGAGTCACAACAAGATGAAGATTCTCCTCAAAATAGTAACAACAAATCCAAGAGTAGGCTAAGTAAAAAAAGAAAAAATGTCATAAAAAAGAGACAAGGGATGGAACAGCAGGGACAACAAGAAAGAGTTGAAGAAGTGGATGAATATAGCCATATAGCGTCTGAGGATGAGTATGATGAACATACTCGATCCTTAGACAGTAATGAAGATGAAGAAGAATTAAATCCACCTTCCACACTGATTATGAAGAAGAAATACAAAACTTAAAGACAAACAAGGGTTATCACCAAGAGGAAGGAAGGCAACAAGACATAATCTTCAATCTACAAATATTAGTAGACCAATCACAACATCTAGAAGTGGAGGCTTGTAATGGTAATATAAGTCATAGTGAATAGTCTGCTTATTATTTACAGTAATCATTTATCAAATTCTTTATGTTTTACATGTTGTATAATATGTAAGATACATATTTTTATACATCCTAGTCATAATGACTATGTCTAGTTTTGATATAGTTATTAGAATAGCTTCTTTTATTTTTATAGATTTTTCTTGTAAAGGGGAGAGTCTCCCTCGTTTATGTTTTCTTAGTAAACTTTTTAATAAGGAGGAGTCCTCCATAGGTGAGTAGTTTTTTTTGAATACAACTTGATGTATCGGGTTGAGTTGACTAACCTTAGTAGGTTGGTTGACTCATAACCCATCTTAGGATCGGAGGTAAGGTTTATGTACCCCTCTATGTACTTTTTGATTTTAATAAATGATAAGGCCAGGGGGTGTTCCTCATCCCCTGACCCACCACAAGGGTCGTTCTATTAAAAAAACATTAAATACTAAACCATAGATTTTAAACCTCAAATGCTAAAACCTGAAACATAAAACCAAAAACAAAACTACACCCTAACCCTAATCCTAACCCTAACCCTAACCCTAAACGCTAAACCCTAAATCCTAAGTCCAAAAATCGTGAACCCTAAAACCTAAAACCTTAAAAAATCCTAAACACTAACCCTAACACTAACCCTATCCCTAACCCTAACACTAACCCTATCCTTAACCCTAACACTAAAACGTAAACCCTAAATCCAAAGCCCAAAATACCGAACCCTAACATTAAACACTACATCATAGATATTACAACTTAAATCCTTAACCCCAAATGCAAGACCCCAAAATGAGTTAGGGTGTCTATAGACTAACATGTTTGTCATAAGGTTCTAAGGTCCTAAAATGGCTTATAATATGGTATTGAGGAAGTGTGTAAGGTTTGAGGTGATTTGGAAGTCAAACATCAAGGGACGACCAAGACGTTCGACGACTAGTCACCTATGTATCTCATGTGTCTATACTTTGCTTATTTTTGTATGTCATGAGCTTATGAAGTCTTAAAATGAGTTATAATGATGTTTATAGGAAGTATACGGAGTTTGGTGAAATTTGGAGGTCAAACGTCCAAGAACGTCTAAGACGTTCGAAAGTTAGCCCTTGAGACGTTCATGTGTGTCTTGATGGGGGCCTAGCATGTTTGGACGTGTTACATGTATTTTTTTTGGGTGACCAATCATTTTAAAGAATATATGAGGTATATAAATTCCAGGAACATCTTCTTAGGAGGATGTAACCAACTCTTGAGTTCTATATTTCCTCCATATGTGTAGGATCTATTCCTATAGAGGACACTTGCTCTTAGTCTGTGGTATACATAGAATTTTCAGCATTACACATGTTCTCGAAGTTGATGTTGAACAATTTTTTTTAGTCGGAAGAAGGCAATGGCACAATCTGATAGGTGGATGTATCAATGCAATAGTGTAGAAATACCCCTAATTAGCTGACAAGGACCAAATTCTCACCATATATCATCCCGCGTATGTTAATATTTGGCTTTTATATGGTAGGACAGCTCTGAATAAGTACTAATAACATTTGTATTTTTTTCATGGTTATAAAACTTAGGGACAAGTGTGCCAATTGCTGCAAATGATATATGTATGGTAGTTCCTTTCATGATCTATGTGTTGGCTATAGAGAATTAGTATGTGACTAAAGGTCAAGGTTAACAAAAAGAAAGTTGATTGGTTAGAACTAAGTTGTGATTAGTTGGTTGTACATAATGGGATCTAATACATGAAGTTGCTAGTTTTTATTAAAAGTTACTTGTTAGATAGGAATCATGTGAGAATGAAGCTTGAATTACACGGGCTGAATATGTACGGACAACTTCTCATTAAAAAGAGATGGAATATGTCAAATTCCCTAAACATAGAAGTAGGGTTTATATGAGGATGCTATAGAGGAGTGAGATAGGTGGTTATGAGAGATGACTGTTAAGTGTATGCGATAATAAAATATTATTAACTCTCCTACCCTAACAAGTTATAATGGCGCAGCTTTGTTACACAGAGAAGTCAATTTAGTATCGATTCGAGTTTTGATATTTAGTCTTGATAACAACAATAAAAAAAAGAGAGGTGAATTTCAGGTTACCTAGATAGAAGATGGACCTAGTTCATCCACATCATTAGTAAAAAATAGTTGTAGAGCGTTATACACATGTATAGACTTCCATCAAATTGAATAGAGATATTACCGGATTCATTTAATATATGCCTACACTAATTCATCAGTTCTAGTCCAGTTAAGGGAAATGAAAAATTGATCATATGCATATGCTAGTTGGTCTTATTTGCTATCTTGCATGAGAAAAGAGTCAGAGCACCCTCGCTTATTATTAAAAAAACCGAGGAGGAAATCTATTAGTATGTCCAAACCTATCTAGTTAAGCCCAAATCAACACACTCTAAGACGTTATGAATCATGATATAACTTTATAGGTACCTGACATTTACATATTATTAGAGTTCATGTTTCACGGTGCGTTCAAGCTTCACTATTTATTTTCTATTTCAACCTTCAAAAGGCACCAGACATTGAGTGATATAACACAAGCTAGTAATGAAGGCAAAGTTGACCTCGGCCTCCTACTCTAAAAGATGAACTATTTTTTTTTGAGGATTTTCTTTTTCTATATTGACTGTTGTATTTATATTGACCTAGACGGAAGCCAAGTCCCAATAGTAGAACACCTATAAGAATTATTAGGAGATTGGAGAGAGTAGATGGGGAAATCAATTGTTTTGAGGTGAGTAAGGAATATGCGCAGAACTATCCCACCTGTGATTAACGCTTAAGACAGTGTGTTTGCTTTATTATGGTAGAGTGGTTCTATAGGATATCTCATAGTTTCCCAAGATGATTTGTTAGATAATTATACATGCTTCATGCTCTATAACTTATCTATTTGTATGTAATTTTCCCTTTGTGGATTACCTTCTTACAGGTTACCTAATGTATTACATGAAAGTATTGTCCGCTTTGGAGTACCCTTGTTTATTGCTATATGTTTTCGTAGGACCTTTTCCTTACATGTTATTTATTGCACTGACTACTTTCCTCATGTCACTTGTTAATATTGTGTGGGTACTGTAAGATAATTGATCATACGACCACCTCAATATATTTTACATGCCTTATAGCTTTTATGCCCATGTTTCATGTGCTCACTTGCTCATATTTTATATATGTACTCATTGACATGTTAGTCCACCTATCCATGCAATATAACACACTTGCTCAATGTGTTTGTGTTTCTTAGTTCATTTTTTATATGCCTAATTGTCATGTAGTCTACTTGCTTTAGTACTCATGCATCATGAGCTCATCTAGTCCTTTTCTTACATTCCTTATAGTTCATTCGCCCGTGTACCGTGCACTGCTTATTGATTTGAGTTGTGAACAATTTGGCAAAATGTTTCCTTGTATCATTATGTAGTGAATATTTTGACCAAAAAAGATAGGGCATATTTGTAAATTTTATCACTACCATAGATAAATAACCTAGCATAAACCATATTCGAAGGTGCGACATAAAACTTTAGAGTTTATATTAATAGTTATGCGTTCATATAAGATTCACCTCTGAAAAGCATCATGAGATAACATAGAAGGGATAGCGTCACGATAGGTTGGGCCTATGATTTTATGTGTCCGTTCCGTACACAAAAAATTGGAAGATACTATACTTATTCTTGATTGTTGAGACCCGTAAGCTAAGTTCAAAATGTGTAACCTCCATTGAAGTATTGTGGAAGGAATAGAATATAACATAAGATACTTGGGAATAAAAAATCGTAGAGATCCTAAGTATCCCTCCTCATTCTAAACATCAAATAAGGATCTGAAATCATGTGGTCCCCTTATATGATCATGAATTCTACTAGATTTTTTTCATTTGATATGTCATTTGCATGTCTTGTGCTTAGGTATATTATAGTCCTTATTTGTATGAGTCCTACTTGTGTATCTTGAGAGAATTACATGGTAAAGAAGGGGTTTAATTTTTCATATCATTATTTCGTGAACCATATCTATCGAGATATATGATGGACTTGTCTATACATGTTTTAGGTTAGTCTATGGATTTTGGACAGTCCTATTTACAATGGGGACTCTCACAAATCTTAATATGGAATTCCAAGATAAACCAAACTATCAAGTACACCTATTATTCGAGGATGAATGATCATAAGAAGGGGAAGGACGTAACACCCTATATTCTACGTGTACTAGTTCTATTAATATAATGCTTATAAGCTGCCTTGTGGTATAGTTATGAACTCGATTTCCTATGCGACTAGTGACAATATAATAGGTTTAAAGTGAACTGCCCATAGATTTTGATGCGATACGATTAAGTTGACGTCAATGGAAGTATTTAAACTAGAAATCATAAGGTGGTATTTGAGTCTAGAGTTAAAATTGATATAGTGTATATAAGTTTTATGTTAAGTTAAAGGTATTATGGTCTAAACATGCAATAAAATATTGAGGTGCTTGCTTTACTTCAGTAAGCTAGTAGGTGACAAGTAGGTGCATCACCTACTTTGACTTATTGACCAGCCCAAAGAACCAAGTAGGTGCATCACCTACTAAGACTTTTTTGACCATGTTATTGGTCCAAGCACACTATACATGCTAGAATTAATCTTGCCCAAGTTGAAAAGAAGAATAAGGGACAATGGACAGCCAAGGCCCAATCTTTCCAAGCCTACAAGAAATAATTTTAATGGAAAACTAGGTGCATCACCTACTTAAATGTGTGGCCCAAATTAAAGACACATATTGGCTGCAAATGAAGTACAAGAAAGGTGACAAAAGGGCTAATGTTCTAAGTCCAAAAAGGCCAAATGAAAAGTCAAGTAGGTGGGTCACCTACTCGACAAATTATGGCCCAAAATGACTGAGAAAGTCGGCCAAAGCAGGTTCCTTTAAAACAGATTGATATCAGTTTTTTTCAACCATTTTACTTTGACAAAAAAATCTGATTTCTAGAGCTTTCTCTCTTCTCTCTTTTGTATGCATACATCATATATTAAATACCATTAGGGTTATTGAATAATAGGGATTTCAATCTATTAGAAGGTATAATTTAAGAAAGGTTAAGGAGGAAAACCTTTACCTTGAGGAATCCAAGTCTTAGCAAGTGGTAGTTCTGTCCAGCAATGTAAGCTACTGCAATTTCTCCCTCTTGTGCTTGAGTTAATTAGGACACTTGGTTTGTGTTAGTTAGTTGGAAATTGTAAATTTTACATGGTGAATATTGGGGAGGATATTCAGGTGATTTGTACATGTTGGGACAGCCACAGTGGGGAGTCCTCTTTAAATTAAGTCATGAGCTTATTTGAGAACTTTAAAAGTAATGTTAGCTCTTCAAGTGCTGGTGATCAGAAACCATGATTCATATTGCTTCTATTGCATTATTATGTTTAAAGATTATTTCATGTATGTTATGGTAAAGTATGTGACTGGACTTGTGGGGAAGTTATGGAGACGTTAATGGACTTAAATATTGTAGGGAGTTTTGGGGAGGACCTGATATGAAGGTTGTACAATTGCGATTTAAGGGAAAGGGAAGAAAAGAAAACAGTCGCTAGATAGATCGCAGCAGCTTACTGCTTCGTTACTATTTGGGTATGATCAAGTAGCTCAAACTGATTGATTAGCTACTAATACTAGTCTGACAACTTATTTTATTGTAGATTAGTGATCTGAAGAGAAGGAGCTTAAGTCATTAAGGCTATTCGGTTTCCTATTTCTTTGGTATGAATCCAAAATTTGCATTACAAAAAGTAAGCTTTCTAAGTGCCCTTGTAGTGACTGATCTATAGTTACACTTCCTACTCCCTAGAGAATTAAAGTGAGCACTCTAATATGAGTTTGTTACTAAATGTACGTGTTTCCTCTACCAAGTGATATCATGCAAGGTTTAAACTTGTTTCATCGTCAAGTACCCCTGACACTTATTTCCCTTATATAAATCAAATTGATCCTACATTACACGTGGTACATACATTTATATGTTGGATATACAATCTGGTCGTATCATGCCAACTTGCTTCAATTATCTATATATATGTCATCTTGTAACATGTTCAAGTGTTCCCTTTATTGGTTATTACTCCCGTTGTGTTAGATTATAATGTTACCTCACAAGATGTCTACTTTCTCTATTGTACATTTATATGTACTTACTTGGAATATGCATCCGTCCTTAAGTTGAATTTGCTCACATTCCCCCTTGGTTCCACATTCATGAACACCTTGTATTTGATATTAGTTAGTAATATAGAGTTCAAATCTCTTGGCTGAATGTTAAATGTCTTCACTTGATGTGCTTCAATTTGAGATGTAAAAGTGCTTATAGAGTCATATAAGCCCCTAAGTATTACGTTGGTGTCACATTTTCTTCCCATGTCATTGTTATTATCGTAAGTCCATATTCATATGTCCTATTACTCGTCGATAGTTCCAAATCTCAACAATGATTATGAGCACCAAAAACAGCAATGCTAAATGAGTTAATATCAATAAAGGAACAATCTGAAAAGATTTATGTGTATCCAAAAGAAAAATCTCAAAAGAGTTATGAACATCAAAACAACAATCTCAAAGATTAAAGAATCTAAGTGAAGCAATCTATATAATTATGGGTGGCAGCCCAGGGGAAAATGCCTAGCATGGGTCGATCCCAATTGGTATAGAAGGGTGGCAGCTCAGGGGCGAAAGCCTAGCATGGGCCGATCCCAATTGGTATAAGAGGGTGGCAGCTCAGGGGAAAAAGCCTAGCATGGGCCGATCCCTACTGCTATGGAAGGGTGGCAACTCAAGGGCGAAATCCTAGCATGGGCCGATCCCAATTTGTGGAATTATGAGGACAGCATCCCAGGGGTTAAAATTCCTAGCATGGGTCATACTCTCCTACCACTGATCAGCTGGTCATTTGTAGCATATGTCTTATAAATATTATAATGCATAGAAAAGTAAAGAAAAAAAATGTAACATACACAATTCCACAAGTACACGCAAAGGTGGTCTCTAATCCTTATCTATTGGTATTTGGTTTCACTTGAGCTTTCATGTTACATATTGTTGTATTATGCCTTACATATTCACTACATTCTTTCGTACTAACGTCCCTCATTGGGGCGCTGTATTTCATGCTGCAGGTACAAGTACTTAAAAGTGGATCTCTCCAATAGAAGCACACGATACTCAGCAGTTGTTGGTGAGCTCCAGGTTGATTCGGGTCTTTGCCGAGTCTTTACTATGCATATTTTCATAGCATGGATTCCAATAGAGGCTTTGTAGAATTGTAAAGCTATCATCTGTATTCATAGTTTAACTTACCAGATGTAGTGGTTCAGCTAGTCAAAAATGTGTTGTATGTGAAGCTTTTGATCAGTAATCTGCATAGTAGTTTACTTTCTCATCATAGGTTACTTGTAAAGAATGTGGTCATGAGGTACTTGTCCACCTCACCTAGGGTTGGGGTGTGACAAAAGTGGTATCACAGCAGTTCGTCCTAGGGTGTTTACAAAGACGTGTATAGTAGAGCCTTACTTATGAATGTGTTACGCGCCACATTTATAATTAGGGGGTTGCTTGGACATTTAGGAAATGTTACCTTTCTTTATAATCTAGATCGTGCGATAGATCAAAGTTAAGAAGTCAATTTCCACTTGTACCTAATCATGTTATTCATATTATGCTTACTATGGTTAAGGTTAACGGTAGCTAAACTGTCAACATGCAGCATACAGAAAGGATCTTAAGCCCAATCTGATCTCTCTCAATCATTTTGGTTTTGTCAAAGGTAGAAGCATCTCTGACAACATCATGCTAGCTCAAGAGACTATCCACCAAATCAAGAAGCCAAATTTGGGGAGTAATGTTATTATGAAATTGGATATGGCAAAAGTCTATGATAGAGTCTCATGTTCATATATTTGTCTGGTACTAAGGAAAATGGGCTTTCATGAAGTATTTATTTATATGGCTTGGAGAGTTATGGCCAACAATTGGTACTCTATTATTATAAATGGCAAGAGATATGGGTTTTTTCATTCCACAAGGGGTATCAAACATTGTGACCCCCTTTTGCCTGCCCTATTTATTTTAGGTGCAGAGGTTCTTTGAAGATCCCTAAACAGGCTGCACAACCATCCTGATTATCATGGGTTCTTCACGGAAGTGAGAGGCCACAAGTGAATCATTTGAGTTTTGCAGATGACACCATATTGTTTACTTCAGGGAGAGGCTAAACCTTAAAGCTCATCATGCAAACTCTCAAGAGCTATGAAGAAATATCAGGCCAAATTATTAACTGTGAAAAAAGTAATTTATGCTCCATTCGAATGCATTCAGCAGTACAAGAGATAGAATTAAGAAAATCAAAGATTTCAGACAAAAATAGGGTCCCCTAACCTATCTAGGGTGCCCTCTCTTTGTTGGTAGGCCTAGGATTGTATATTTTTCTGACCTTGTAAGCAATGTGATTTGTAGGATTGCAGGTTGGCGTACAAAGAAACTAAATTATGGAGGTAGGGTTGTGCCGGTCAAACATGTGCGTCAAGACCTCTCCATTCACCTGTTATCTGCAGTAAGCCCCCTCCCCCTTCCACTGTCCTCAAACAAATACAAATGATGATGGCTGACTTTTTCTGGGGTTGGAGGAGTGAACAGAGGAAGTATCACTGGGCATCATGGAAAAAATTATGCTTTCCTTATGAAGAGGGGGGAGTGGGTACGAGAAACCTCAAAGATATATGCATGGAATTCCGATAAAAACAATGGTGGACCTTTAGGTCCAAACATACCTTATGGGGAGAGTTCCTGAAAGCTAAATATTGCCAAAGGTCCAATCCCATATGTAAGAAATGGGATAACGAGGAATCTTTGATTTGGAAACACATGATACAAAATAGAAGCAAAGTAGAACAACACATTCAATGGAAAATCAACTCAGACACATGTTCCTTTTGATGGGATAATTGGCTAGGTGTTGGTCCACTTAGCCTTTTTTTCTCCAACAGTAACAAATTCAACAATATCACAGTAGAAGAATTTTGGGAAGAGGGGCATTAGAACTGGAACAAACTCCCTACTAATGAAAAACTAATTAGTTTTGGCATTGAACCATTAAATTGTTTTTGTTGTTGTAACAGACCAGGTCATGATACGATAGAACATACTTTCAACAATGGGGCATTTGCAACTTATGTGTGGAAAAGTTTCGAAGAGATGGTTGGAGTCAAGATAGATCACAGTTCCTTGCAACAACTCATCACACACTGGTGGACAACTAAATACAAAAATGAGGCACACAAACTCCTACTACAGGCCACCCCTATTTTTATTTGTTGGAACCTGTGGAAGAACATATGTGCTAGCAAACATGGGGGAAAATCATCCAACATAAGCAGGGTCAAGTATGCAATCTACAAAGACAACTTTAAGTTGATGACAACAAACTTCCCTCAAATTCAATGGCCTGCTACCTGGAAGGATTTAATCCAGCATAATGAAAGATATATTCATGACACTAAAGTGACTATGGTAACATGGACAAGACCACCAGATCAGTGGATCAAAATCAATACTGATTGTAGTGCACTAACCAATCTAGGAAAAATAGGTGCAGCGGGTATTTTGAGAGACCAAACAGGCAATCTACTGTTAGCTTTTGCAGCACCCTTTGGAGAAGGCACAAACAATCAAGCTGAAATTGAAGCAGCAAACTTTGGGATGTCATGGGCTTAGGAAAATCTCATTAGAAGTTGATTCCCAACTGTTGGTGGATTGGATTTTGCAGAAATCAGCTCCACAATGGAGCATCATTACCCATGTGAAGAGACTTCAAACGCTCATCACACAAACTCAGAAATTTTAGGTGTATATGTACCTTCAGAGAAGCCAATTGGTTTCCTGATTCACTATCCAAATACAGCCACAAGATCCCTAATCCACAACTCTTTCTCAACAGCCACAATTTACCCAAAGAAGCTAAGGCTTACTATCAGCTAGACAGACAGGAAATGCCAAGTTTCAGAAGAAAGAAGACTAAGAAGATCAAAGAACCTCCCTAGACAGTGTTCTTCCCTTTTCAACTTAGCTATAATTCAAAATTATAGCTTCTTTGAATAGGTTAGAATATGATAGTTTTAAGTTTTTTGCAAGTATGTAAAGGGAGAGTCTCCCTTGTTTAATTTTCTAGATCCTTTGT
>CM040623.1:46055864-46125270 GCA_022817965.1 Solanum lycopersicoides
AACAAAAAAGCCCAAAATACAAAACCCAAACATTAAATACTAAAGCATAGATTTAAACCTCAAATGCTAAACCCTAAACCACCTACACCCTAACCCTAATCCAAACCCTAACTCTAACCCTAAACCAAGTCCAAAAAAAAAAAATTGTAAGTCCGAAATACGAAAACCAAACATTAAACACTAAACCATAGATTTTAAACCTCATATCCTAAACCATAAACCCTAAAACCTAAATAAAATAAACCTAACCCTAACCTTAACCCTAACCTTAACCCAACCCTAACCCTAAACCCTTAACCCAAAACCCCAAGCCCAAAATACCAAAACCGAGTCATTAAACACCAAACCATAGTTTTAAACAAATATCCCAAACCCTAAACCCTAAAACCTAAAACAACTCTAAACTAACCCTAACCCTAACCCTAAAACGAACCCTAATCCTAACCCTATCCTTAACCCTAACCATAAATCCTAAAACCTAAACCCAAAGCCAAAAATACAAAAACCCTAACATTAAACACTAAACCATAGATATTACAACTCAAATCCTTAATCCCAAATCCTAAAACCTAAAAAATAACATAAACCCTAACCCTAAGCCTAACCCTACCATAAACCCTAAACCCCAAGCCCAAAATACAAAAATCCAAATATTGTATACTAAACCGTTGATATTAAACCTCAAATCCTAAACCCTAAACCCACACACAAAAAAAACTAACCCTAACCCTAATCTTAACCTTAACCCAAACCCAAACTCGAAACCATAAACCCAAAACAGTAAGCCCAAAATACCAAAACTCAAATATTAAATACTAAACCATAGATTTTAAACCTCAAATGCTAAACTCTGAACCATAAAACCTAAATAAAATATAACCCTAACCGTAACCCTAATCCTAACCCTAAATCCTAAACCCTAAACCCTAAGTCCAAAAAATAAAAAACAATAAGTCCAAAATACGAAAATCCAAACATTAAAACACTAAACCATAGATTTTAAACCTCAAATCCTAAACCAAAAGTCCTAACCCAAACCCTAACCTAAATCCTAACCCTAAACTTAACCCTAACCCTAACCGAAACCCAAGACAAAATACCAAAACCCAAACATTAAAAACAAAACCATAGATTTTAAATCAAAAATCCTAAACCCGAAAACCTAAAACCTAGAACCTAAAAAAAAAAAAAACCGAACCCGAACCCGAACCCTGCATTATCCTTAACCCTAACCCTAAACCAAAGCCCAAAGCCCCAAAATACTAAAACCCTAACATTAAACACTAAACCATAGAGATATATAACTCAAATCCTTAACACCAAACCCTAAAACCTAAGAAACAACCTAAACCCTAACCCTAACATTAACCCTAAACCCCAAGCCCAAAATACCAAAACCGAATATTAAACACTAACCATTGATATTAAACCTCAAATCCTAAACCCTAAACCAAAAACCTAAAAAAACCAAAAGCCTAACCCTAACCTTAACCTTAACCCTAATCCAAAACCATAAACACGAAACCCTAAGCCAAAATACGAAAACCAAAACATTAAATACTAAAGCATAGATTTCAACCTCAAATGCTAAATCCTGAACCATAAAACCAAAAAAAAAACATACACCCTAACCCTAATCGTAACTCTAACCCTAAACCAAACCCTAGACCCTAAGTCAAAAAAAAAGTGCAAAAAACCCTAAGTCCAAAATATGAAAACCCAAACATACAATAAACCATAGATTTTAAACCCCAAATCCTAAACCAAAACCCTAAAACCTAAAACAAAAACTAAACCGTAACCTAACCCTAACTCAAATCCTAACCCTAACCTTAACCCTAGCAGCATTAAAACCATAACCCTGAAACCCCAAGACAAAATACAAAACCCAAACATTAAACACTATACCATAGATTTTAACCCAAAAATACTAAACCCAAAACGTAAAACCAAAAAAAAAAAAAAAAAAAACTAACCCTAACCCTATCCTTAACCCTAACCCTAAACCTAACCCTATCCTTAGACCTAACCATAAACCCTAAAACCTAAACCCAAAGCCCAAATATAAAAATCCTAACGTTAAACACTAAACCATAGATATTAACACTAAATCCTTAATCTCAAACCCTAAAACCTAAAAAATAACCTAATCCCTATCCCTAACTCTAACTCTAACCCAAACCCTAACCCTACCATAAACACTAAACCCTTAGCCCAAAATACAAAAACCCAAACATTGAACTCCAATATATTAAACCTCAAATCCTAAACCCTCAACGCACAAACCTAAAAAAAAGCCCTAACCTTAACCTTAACCCAAACCCAAACCATAAACCATAAACCCGAAACCCTAAGCCGAAATACTAAAACCCGAACATTAAATACTAAACCATAGATTTTAAACCTCAAATGCTAAACCTTGAACCATAAAACCTAAATAAAATCCTAAACCCTAACCCTAACTCTAATCCTAACCCTAACCCTAAACCCTAAACCCTAAACCCTAAGGCCAAAAAATAAAAAACCATAAGTCCAAAATACGATAATCCAAACATTAAACACTAAATCATAGATTTTAAACCACAAATCCTAAACCAAAAACTCTAAAACCTCAAAAAAAAATAAAAAATAAACCCTAACCCTAACCCTTAACATTAACCCTAACCCTAAACCATTAACCGAAAACCCCAA
Source organism: Solanum lycopersicoides (assembly GCA_022817965.1). Taxonomy (NCBI): domain Eukaryota; kingdom Viridiplantae; phylum Streptophyta; class Magnoliopsida; order Solanales; family Solanaceae; genus Solanum; species Solanum lycopersicoides. The sequence goes on from CM040623.1 coordinate 46,058,556, forward strand.
GATAAAATATGAAAACCCAAACATTAAACACTAAACCATAGATTTTAAACCCCAAATCCTAAACCAAAAACCCTAAAACCTAAAAAAAAAATAAACCCTAACCCTAACCTTAACTGAAATCCTAACCCTAACATTAAGCCTAACCCAGACCTAAACCATTAACCCAAAACCCAAGACAAAATACAAAAGCCCAAACATTAAACACTAAACAATATATTTTAACCCAAAAATACTAAACCCCAAAACCTAAAACCTAAAAAAATCCAAAACCCTAACGCTAACCCTATCCCTATCCCTAACCCTAAACCTAACCATATCCTTAGACCTAACCATAAACCCTAAAACCTAAACCCAAAGCCCAAACTATAAAAATCCTAACATTAAACACTAAAGCATATATATTACAACTCAATCCTTAATCTCAAACCCTAAATGTTAAAATACAACCTAAGTCCTAAACTTAACCCTAACCTAACCCTAACCCTAACCCTAACCCTACCATAAAACCTAAACCCCTATCCCAAAATGCAAAAACCCAATCATTGAACACCAATATATTAAACCTCAAATCCTAAACCCTAAACCCACAAACCTAAAAAAAAAACTTAACCTTAACCCAAACCCAAACCCTAAACCACAAACCCGAAACCCTAATCCCAAATACCAAAACCCAAACATTAAATACTAAACAATAGATTTTAAACCTCAAATGCTAAACCCTGAACTATAAAACCTAAATAAAAACCTAAACCATAACCATAACCCTAATCATAACCCTGACCCTACCCCTAAACCCTAAACCCTAAGGCCAAAATATAAAAAACCATAAGTCCAAAATACAATAATCCAAATATTAAACACTAAATCATAGATTTTAAACCTCAAATCCTAAACCAAAAGCCCTAAAACCTCAAAAAAACCTAAACCCTAACCTTAACATTAACCCTAACCCTAAACCATTAACCTTAATCCTAACCATAACCTTAAAATTAACCCTAACCCTAAACCATTAACCCGAAACCCAAAGATAAAATACAAAAACCCAAACATTAAACACTAAACCATAGATTTTAAACAAAAAATCCCAAACCCCAAAACGTAAAACCTAAAACCTAAGAAAACCCTAAACCCGAACCCGAACCCGAACCCTGATCCTAACCCTAACCTTAACCCTAACCCTAAACCCTTAACCCTAAACCTAAACCAAAAATACCAAAACCCTAACATTAAACACTAAACCATAGAGATTATAACTCAAATCCTTAACACCAAACCCCTAAAACCTAAAAAACAACCTAAACCCTAACCCTAACATTAACCCTAAACCCCAAGTCCAAAATACCAAAACCCAAATATTAAACACTAAACCATTGATTTAAACCTCAAATCCTAAAAACTAAACCCAAAAACCTAAAAAAAAACTAACCCTAACCCTAACCTTAAACTTAAGCCCAAAATACCAAATCCCAAACATTAAATACCAAAGATTTTCAACCTCAAATGTTAAACCCTGAACCATAAAACCTAAAAAAACATACACCCTAACCCTAATCGTAACTCTAACCATAAACCCAAAACCCTAGACCGTAAGTCCAAAAACAAACTCCAAAAAAAAAACCTCTGTCCAAAATACGAAAACCCAAATATTAAACATTAAATCATAGAATTTAAACCTCAAATCCTAAACCACAAACTGTAAAACCTAAAAAAAACCTAAACCCTAATCCTAAACCTAACCTTAATCCTAACCCTAACAATAAATCATTAGCCCAAAACCCCAAGCCAAACATTAAACACTAAATAAAAGATTTTAAACCAAAAATCCTAAACCCAAAAACCTAAAACCTAAAAAAAAACTTAAACCCTAACCCTAACCCTATCCCTGACACAAACCCTAACCCTAACCGTAAACCATAAACCCTAAACCATAAACTGAAAACTCAAAATACCAAAACCCTAACATTAAACACTAAACCATAGATATTACCACTTAAATCCTTAACCCCAAACCCTAAAACCTCAAAAAAAACTATACCCTAACCCTAACCCTAACATTAACCCTAACCCTAACCCTACCATAAACCCAAAACCCCAAACCAAAAATACCAAAACCCAAACATTAAACACTAAACCATTGATATTAAACCTCAAATCCTAAACCCTAAACCTAAAACGTAAAAAAAAAACTAACCCTAACCCTAACCCTAACCATAAACCAAAAACCCTAAGCCCAAAATACAAATCACAAACATTAAATACGAAACCATAGATTTTAAATCTCAAATGCTAAACCCTGAACCATAAAATCGAAAATCCTACACCCTAACCCTAATCCTAACCCTAAAAACCCTAAATCAAAAAAAAAAATTAGTCCAAAATACAAAAACCCAGACATAAAACACTAAACCATAGATTTTAAACCTCAAATCTCAAACCTGAAACCCTAAAACCTAAAAAAACCTAAACCCTAACCCTAACCCTAACCCTAACCTTAATCCTTACCCTAACCCTAAACCATTAACCCGAACCAAAATCCAAACATTAAACAATAAACCATAGATTTTAAACAAAAAATCCTAAACCCAAACCTAAAACATAAAAAAACCATAAACCCTAACCCTAACCCTAAGCCCTAAACCCTATGTCCAAAAAAAAAATCTATGTCCAAAATACGACAAACCCAAATATTAAGCACTAAACCATTGATATTAAACCTCAAATCCTAATCCCTAAACCCAAAGAACTACAAAAACCAAAACCCTAACGTAACCCTAACCATAACCTAACCTAACCCTAACCCTAACCCTAACCCTAACCCTAAACCCTAAACCCTAAACCCAATGCCTAAAATATTAAAACCGTAACATTAAACCCTAAACCATAGATTTTAAACAAAAAAACCTAAAGCCTAACCCTAACCCTATCCCTAACACGAACCCTAACCCTAAACTTATCATAAACCCCAACCCTAAACCATAAACACTAAACCTAAGTCCAAAAAGAAAACCCTAAGTCCAAAATACGAAAACCCAAACATTAAACACTAAACCATAGATTTAAAAACTCAAATCCTAAACCACAAACCCTAAAACCTAAACAAAAATTAAATCCAACCCTAACCCTAACCCTAACCTTAACCCTAAAACTAACCCTAAATCATTAACCCAAAACCCCAAGCCCAAAATACCAAAACCCAAATATTAAACCCTAAACCATAGATCTTAAAAAAAAAAAACTTAAACCCTAACCCTAACCCAATTCCTAACATGAACCCTATCCTTAACCCTAACCCTAAACCCTAAACCCTAAACCCTAAACTCGAAGCCCAAAATACTAAAACCCTAACATTAAACACTAAACCATATATTTTAAACCAGAAATTCTAAACCCAAAACCTAAAAAAAAAAAAACTAACCCTATCCCTAACCCTAACCCTAAACCCTAAACCCTAAACCAAGGCACAAAATACCAAAACCCTGACATTAAAAACTAAACCATAGATATTACAACTCAAATCCTTAACCCCAAACCCTAAAACCTAAAAACAACCTAAACCCTAACCCTACCATAAACCCTAAATGCCAACCCTTAAATACCAAAACCCAAACATCAAACACTAAACTATTCATATTAAACCTCAAATCTTAAACCCTAAACCCAAAAACCTAAAAGAAACCAAACCCTAACCTTAACCTTAACCCTAACCCTAAATCATAACCCAAAACCCTAAGTCCAAAATTTTAAAATCCAAACATTAAATAATATACCATAGATTTTAAACCTCAAATGGTAAACCCTGAACCATATAACCTAAAAAAAATTACACCCTAATCTTAATCCTAACCCTAATCCTATTACTAAACCCTAAACCCTAAGTCCAAAAAAAAAAAAAAGTCCAAAAAGAAAACCCTAAGTCCAAAATACGAAAACCCAAACATTAAACACTAAACCATAGATTTTAAACCTCAAATCCTAAAACCACAAACCCTAAAATCTAAAAAAACTAAACCCTAACCTTAACCCTAACACTAGCCGTAAATCATTAACTCGAAACCCCAAGCCCAAAATACCAAAACCCAAATATTAAACCCTAAACCATAGATTTTAAACAAAAAAACCTAAACCCTAACCCTAATCCTATTCCTAACACGAACCCTAACCCTAATCCTATCCTTAATCCTAACCCTAAACCCTAAACCCTTAACCCAAAGCACAAAATACCAAAACCCTAACATTAAACACTAAACCATAGATATTACAACTCAACTCCTTAACCCCAAACCCTAAATCCTAAAAAACAACCTAAACCCTAACCCTAACCTAACATTAACCCTAACCCTAACCCTACCATAAACCCTAAACCCCAAGACCAAAATATTAAAACACAAACATTAAACACTAAACCATTAATATTAAACATCAAATCCTAAACCCTAAACCCAAAAACCTAAAAAAAACCAAACCTTAATCATAACCTTAAACCTAACCCAAACCCTAAACAATTAATCCGAAACCCTAATCCAAAATACAAAAATCCAAACATTAATGTAAGATCTCGAAAATGACTTAGGTGAAGCTAGAGCCTAACGTGGTTTTCATGATTGTATAATGTCCCAAAATGGTCTATAAAGTGTTATTGACAGTAGCTAAGAGTTTAGGTGCATTGGAAGTCAAACGTCAAGGGACGACCAAGACGTTCGACGACTTAGTCACCTAAGTGCCTCATATGTGGTTATGTGTGGTTTTATGTGTTTATATGTGATGCATGAGCTTATATGGTGCTTAACTAGTTTTATATGGTGTAAATAGGTAGTGTGTAAAGTTTCGTGAAGTTTAGAGGTGAAACGCTCAAGAACGTCCATGACGTTCAAAAGATGTGCTTTGAAATGACCTTGTGTGTCTAAGCATGTTTCGTCGAGTTTTACGTGTTCGTTTTGGATGAAACTCGTGTGGAAGGTCCTAAAATATTATACGTGCATGTTTTGGTTGGAAACTCCCGGGTACGACTCTACGTAGGACCCGCAAGGGGCCCTAGAGATTGACCCCAACCTAGAGCTCAATACTGCCAGGCAGTGTCCAATCAACGACCCAAACGATGGCTTGTCGACCAGACTACGGCCCGTCGATGGAGCCAACATTCCTGCAGGTTGAGGAGTTGGAGTTTCAAGCCACGAGACCCCATTGAACGGGCATGGGTGAGACCACGGACCGTCGATGGTCTCGTCGATGGTGCTGTGTGTTTTGCCAGCTTTCTGTTAAGTTGAGGGGTGAAGTTGTAAATTCACCCCACACCCCTATAAGTCTTTGGACTGTTGTTTTGAGTGTTTATGGGTATTTTAAGAGTATATAAGTCATTAAACTCTCAATTAAACCCTAACACTAAGATCAAAACATATTCCCTCCAAAAGTTCTTCCAAAAACCACCATGAGAGTTCAAAGTGAAGATGAAGCTTTAAGATGGATCTTCAATGGAGTTTCTTCTTCAATTAGCATTGTGTTCTTCAAATAAGGTATGGTAGTTATTCATCTAAGGCTTGCTATCACCTTAGAGCCGATTTCAAAGATGATTTTCAAAGGATTTCAAAAAGATGAAAAAGTCCAATTTCTACTCTAAGTCCTGGGTTCTTGCATGAAACGTTTTCAAAGCTTAAGATATGATGTTATTGATGTTTAATTGATGTTTACCAAAGAAATTCTCCATGAACCCTTGATCTTCTCAAATCTCTTAATTTCACTAAAATATGGGTGAATTGATTATGCTTTGAGATTAATGAATTCATGTGTAGATTGTTATGAGCTTTTGATTCATGTATATATTATGTATGTATGGTTTATAGGATGTTTAGATTTGATCAATTGAGTATTTTATATTCTTAGATCTATTGACTATTAAGCTTATTGAATTGATATGAACATAATGCTTATAGATTCTAGTATAGTCTTCTATGGGCTTTCTAGTGATGTAAGGATTGTATTAAATTGATATCTACTTGGTCTTAGATTGATAAATCTATATTGAATTGACTTAGATTCATTTAGTAGTATGATTTATGTATTGAATTGATGTTCATGGCCATGGGTAAGGGCCTTATGGTATTGAATTGGATGGTTTAACTTTGGATTGAAGTGGTGAGATGAATTGGGTGGTACGCTGCCCTAACTCTATTATTATTATGTATAGCTATTGTAATTTAGCTCCTGAATTATTTGTGATTGGTATGGTCCACTTATGATGGCGATGTTATGTGAATTGATGTGGCCTTGTCGGCGTTATTTTAAGTATATTGATGATCATGGCCTTGTCGGCACTACTTGAAGTATTATGTTGATTTGTGTAGTCGATTATGTGAAGTATGATCATATCTACCTATATGTGAAGTAATGTGGAAGTATGTGTTCTTCTATTGATGTTATTTAGGTAATCATGTTATGCTATGACTCTGTTTAAGGTGTGTAGTCTTAGAGTTGATACATGGTTGTTCCTAACTTGGCTATATGATTCTATAATGGTTATGTTGATGATGTTAATATAATGAATAGGTCAACATAAGGTGGATAAGGGTCATTCCTAAGTGTCTAAGAATGTATGCTATATGTGCTAAAGTGAAGTATGTTGTGTCTTGTCTAGGGTGACTTAAGTGCCTTACTTGATGCTTGTATGAATATGAATATGTGATGTCTTGACTTAGGAACCTAAAGTGTCTTAGTCTTGAATGTATGAATGTTATGTAAGACCTTGAATAATGCTAAGAAGGTCCTTTATGTGAAACCTTGAACCTAGTGGTAAGGTTATGAAACTTGAAGTCGAAAGTCGTAACAGTATCCTTCATGTAATGAATTATGGACTTAAGGTTGATTGGCTGGAACGACATCATATCATACCTTAGAAAAAGTCATGATGAGATTCTTGTCGCCATAGTGAGATATCCCTAGTGGACCTTGCTTTGGTAGGGTAAATGTAATTGGGTCATGAACATGATATGGGACCCATTTGTATGAACCTTAGTGTGACTTAATCTATGAGAACAAAGGCTAGCACCGAGTGAATATGGTAAGGGAAGTAGCTCTAGTTAAAGAATGAGACTAGATTACAAATCACACCCTTCATATTCCTTAACCATGTGCCTACATGGGATGTGTCTATCTACCATTGGCAAGTAGAACAACCTCATCGGAGTAGGATAGAACTCCGGATTCCATGCTTTGCTACCATGGTCTATGTCGGTTATTGCATATTCTCATCATATGGGATACTTACTAGCATTAGAGAAGTTCTATGAAGTTTAGGTGGTGGTATGGGACGCTATCTAGACATTGCACAATAGGCTTTGAAGGTGTTAGTTGGAGTCACTAGGTCTTCTTTAATACCATTACTTGAATGTCCTTATGTGATGAATGTCTCTTAAATGAACTAAGGAATATAATGACTTTAGTTAAGGAAAGAATGTTAAATGAATAAGTACTTATCTAGAGTAGTTAAGGGTTGTCTAGTTAAGGTATAAAGGGGGCAAAGGAATGGTCACTTCATCTCTTACTTAGATAAGTCTTAGTAATGATTCTAGTTAAGGAAATTGATTGATTATGTGGACATGATCCTAACCTAGGTAAGTCTTAAGAATTACTTAGGTAATCTTGAAGAGGCCAATTATGGACATTCTCTTCTTGAGTTACTTGAGTAGCTCTTTAGATAACCTTGGAAAGGAGAATGTCATATTCGATGTATGTTATTGTATTAAGTGAGAATGAATCTATCCTAGGTAGTCTATAGGATCCCTTGTGTGTGTGATAGGGATTGTATGGGCGGTCGCTCCACACTCACCCAAGTGAACCTTGGAATCACCTTTGGTTGGAGGATCTCATGTTCATGTGTTTGATGTATTGTAAGTGTGTATGTGTCTCATTCTAAGTAATCTTAAGGATCGTTTAGGCATGCTTTGAGAGGGTGTATGGGAGGTCTCTCTTTGTGTGACTTAAGTGAGTCGTAGGATAGCTTTTAGTGGGATGATTATATGCTAGGAGATGTGAAATGTGAAGGTTAAGTACTTCACTGTGTAACAGTGAAGGGATGTCACTGTACAGTGAAGTGGTTCACTGGAAAGTGAGCCTTAAATTGTGATTATTTGCTTAAATGATTTCTTATGTATTTTTAAAGTGATAAATGTTGTTCTTATGATTATAGTATGATGTTTTAATCAAAATTCATGAAAAACATGTTATTAACTAAATGTCCCTTTTTGATGGTTTTTGCATGGCTTTCATACTTAGTACATCTAATGTGCTAACCCTTCTTTTCCCTTTTTGACTAAAGTGTAGGGAATTGGAAGTCTCGATGTGCCATGGAGGATGGATAAGTTTCTAAGGGTTGAAGATGAAGTATTAGTGAGTCCTCATCGATTCGAGGAAAAATATCCACATGTTCGTTATGTCTTAAGTCTTTACTTTATGTCTTGTATGGGCTTAGTCCCAATTGTTGTATACTATAATATTTAGATGGTTCAAGGGGTTATTGTAAAGGTTTAATGTTTTAATGAAAGTCTTACGCTTGTGTATTGTTTATGAAAAGAGTTCTTCGTGTGTGAAGAAAGTTTTAAATTCTTACTCATTTTAGTATGTTATTATGAAATGAATGATACGAGAGGCTTAGATAAGACTTCTTGAAGTCTCATTTGCCGTGTGACGAACTCAAGGATACTCTATCTTCTAGGATGTACTTGAGGGATGTTACAATTAAATACTAAATCATAGATGTTAAACCCTAAAACATAAAACCTAAAGAAACCTACAACCTAACCCTAATCCTAACCTTAACCCTAACCCTAAACCCTAAGTCAAAAAAAAAGTCAAAAAAAACCCAAGTCCAAATTACGAAAACCCAAACATTAAACACTAAACCGTAGATTTTAAACCTCAAATCCTAAATTACAGACCCTAAAACCCAAATAAAACCTAAACCCGAACTCAAACCCTAAACCTAACCTTAACCCTAACCCTAACCCTAAACCATTAACCCAAAACCCCAAGCCCAAATTACGAAAACCCAAACATTAAACACTAAACCGTAGATCTAAAACCTCAAATCCTAAACCACAAACCCTAAAATCTAAACAAAAACTAAACCATAACCCTAACCCTTACCTTAACCCTAACCCTAACCTTAAACCATTAACCCGAAACCCCAAGCCAAAAATACCAAAACCCAATCATTAAACACTAAACTATATATTTTAAACCCTAAACCTCAAAACCTAAAACCTAAAAAAAAACTAAATCCTAACCCTAACCCTATCCCTAACACAACCCTAACCTTAAACCTATGCTTAACCCTAAACCCAAAGCCCAAAATACCAAAACCCTAACATTAAACACTAAACCATAGATATTACAACTCAAATCCTTAACCCCAAACCCTAAAACCTAATAAATAACCTAAACCCTAACCCTAACCCTATCATAAACCCTAAACCCCAAGCCCGAGATACCAAAACCCAAACATTAAACACTAGACCATTGATATTAAACGTCAAATCCGAAACCCTAAACACAAAAACTAAAAAAAAACTAAAACCCTAACCCTAACCCTAACCCTAACCTTAACCCTAACCTAGCCATAAACCATAAACCCAAAGTCCTGCCCAAAATGCCAAAACCCAAACATTAAATACTAAACAATTGATTTTAAACATCAAATGCTAAACCCTGAACCATAAAACCTAAAAAAACCTACACCCTAACCCTACATAATGTAACAAAAATTTCTACCAAAAATATTAGGAAACTTTCTATATGAATTTTCTGTAAGAAAAAAAAAGAGTAAGCATAGCAAGATTTTACTTAATTATAAAAGACATAGTGGTATTTTAATTTTAAAACATATAAAAATATATTGAGTTTGTGCACATAAATAAGTGTATTTCTAGTAGCGGGAATGTTATACTTTATTCATGTGCATAATAATATTGAAAATACATTATTTTCTACGCTTAATATATGTATCCACGTGTATACGATGTCTTTGTCCAACTATATCCGTGTAAATATTAAGTGTATCCGTCATATCTGATATAAAACTTCACCTAACCCTAACCCTAAACCTAAACCCTAAACCCTATGTCCAAAATATGAAAACCCAAACATTTAACACTAAACCATGATTTTGAACCTCAAATCCTAAACCACAAACCCTAAACCCTAAAACCTAACCCTAACCCTAACCCTAACCCTAACCCTAGCCCTAGGCTTAACATTACCCGAACCCTAAATCATTAACCCGAAACCCCAAGCCCAAAATACCAAAAACCATACATTAAACCCAAAACCATAAATTTTTAAACAAAAAATCCTAAACCCCAAAATCTAAAACCTAAAAAAACTAAACCCTAACCCTAATCCTATTCCTAATCCGAACCCTAGTCCTAACCCTATCCTTAACTCTAAACCTAAACCCAAAGCCCAAAATACCAACACCCTAACATTAATCACTAAACCAAAGATATTACAACTCAAATCCTTTACCCCAAACCCTAAACCCTAGAAAACAACCTAAAGCCTAACCCTAACCTAATATTATCCCTAACCCTAACCCTACCATAAACCTAAACCCCAAGACCAAAATATTAAAACCCAAACATAAAGCACTAAACCATTGATCTTAAACATCAAATCTAAACCCAAAACCTAAAAACCTACAAAAACCCAAAACCCTAACCTAACCCTAACCATAAACTTAACCCTAACCTAACCCTAAATCCTTAATCCGAAACTCTAAGCCCAAAATACAAAAATCCAAACATTAAATATTAAATCGTATATTTTAAACCTCAAATGTTAAACCCTAAACCATAAAACCTAAAAATCCCTACACCCTAACCCTAATATTAACCTTAACCCTAACCCTAAACCCTAAGGAAAAAAAAGTCCAAAAAACCCTAAGTCCAAAATACGAAAACCCAAACATTAAACACTAAAACATAGATTTTAAACCTCAAATCCTAAACCATAGACCCTAAAAGCAAAATATAACCTAAACCCTAACTCTAATACTAACCCAAACCCTAAACCTAACCTTAACCCTAACCCTAACCCTAAACTATTAACTCAAAACCCCAAGCCCAAAATACCAAAACCAAAACAATAAACACTAAACCATAGATTTTAAACCAAAAATCCTAAGCCCCAAAACCAAAAATCTAAAAAAAATCTAAACCCTAATCCTAACCCTATCCCTAACACAACCCAACCCCAAACCCAACACCCAAAGCCCAAAATACCAAAACACTAACATTAAACACTAAACCATAGATATTACAACTCAAATCCTTAACCCCGAACCCTAAAACCTAAAAAACAACCTAAACCCTAACCTTAACCCTAACATTAAATTAAACCCTAAACTCCAAGCCCGAAATACCAAAACCCAAACATTAAACATTAAACCATTGATATTAAACCTTAAATCCTAAACCCTAAACCCAAAAATAAAAATAAAAAACAAACCTAACCCTAACCCTATCTGTAACCTTAACCCTAACCCTAACATTAAACCATAAACCCGAAACCTTAAGACCAAAATACCAAAACCCAAACATTAAATACTAAAGTATATATTTTAAACCTCAAATGCTAAATCCTGAACCATGAGACCTAAAAAAAACCTACACCCTAACCCTAATCCTAACTCTAACCCTAATCCTAAACCCTAAGTCCAAAATACGAAAACCCTATCTCCAAAATATGAAAACTCAAACATTAAACACTAAACCGTAGATTCTAAACCAAAAATCCTAAACCCCGAAACCCAAAACCTAAAAAAACTCTAAACCCTAACCCTAACACTATCCCTAACATAAACCCTAACCCTAACCCTAATCTTAACCTTAACCCTAATCCTAAACCATAAATCTAAACCCAAAGCCCAAAATAGAAAACCCTAACAGTAAACACTAAACCATAGATATTACAACTCAAATCCTTAGCACCAAACCCTAAAACCTACAAAACAACCTAAACCCAAACCCTAACCCTAATCCTAACCCATAAACCCTAAACCCTAACTCCAAAATACGGAAACCCTATATCCAAAAATACTAAAACCCAAACATTAAATACTAAAAAATAGATTTTAAACCTCAAATCCTAAACCACAAACTCTAAAATCTAAAAAAAAACTAAACCCTAAACCTATTCCTAACCAAAACCCTAATCCTAACGTTAACCCTAAGAAACCCCAAGCCCAAAATACTAAAATCCAAACATTAAATACTAAACCATTGATTTTAAATCGAAAATCCTAAACCCCAAAACCCAAAACCTAAAAATCTCTAAACCCTAACCCTAACCCTATCCCTAACAAGAACCCTAACCTTAATCCTTCTTAACCCTAACCCTAACCCTAAACCCTAAACCCAAAGCCCAAAATACCAAAACCCTAACATTAAACACTTAACCATAGATATTATAAAACAAATCCTTAACCCCAAACCTTAAAACCTAAAAAACCACCTAAACCCTAACCCTAACCTTAACATTATCCCTAACCCTAACCCTACCTTAAACCCTGAAGCCCAAGCACAAAATACCAAAACACAAACATTAAACACTAAACCATTGATATTAAACCTCTAATCCTAAACCCTAAACCCAAAAATAAAAAAAAAAATAAAAAAAAACTAACCCTAACCCTAACCTTAACCCTAACCCTAACCCTAAACCAAAACCCAAAAACCCTAAGACCAAAAAATCAAAACCAAACATTAAATACTAAACCGTAGATTTTAAACCTCAAATGCTAAATCCTGAACCATAAAACCTAAATACTAAAACCCAAACATTAAACACTAAATCATAGATTTTAAACCTCAAATCCTACACCACAAACTCTAAAATTAAAAAAAAAAACTAAACAATAAACCTATTCCTAACCCAAACCCTAACCCTAACCTTAACCCTAAGAAACCCCAAGCCCAAATACCAAAATCCAAACACTAAACACTACACCATAGATTTTAAATGAAAAATCCTAAACCCCAAAACCCAAAACCTAAAAAAAACCTAAACCCTAACCCTAACCCAACCCTAACACGAACCCTAACCCTAATCCTATCCTTAACCCTAACCCAACCCCAACACGAACCCTAACCCTAATCCTATCCTTAACCCTAACCCTAACCCTAAACCCTAAACCCAAAGCCCAAAATACCAAAACCCTAACATTAAACACAAAACCATAAATATTACAACTCATATCCTTAACCCCAAACCATAAGACCTAAAAAATAACCTAAACCTTAACCCTAACCCTAACCCTACCATAAACCCTAAACCCCAAGCCAAAAATACCAAAACACAAACATTAAACACTAAACCATTGATATTAAACCTCAAATCCTAAACCCTAAACCAAAAAATCTAAAAAAACCAAAACACTAACCCTAACCCTAAAGCAAAAACCCAAAAATCTATGGTTTAGTATTTAATGTTTGGGTTTTGGTGTTCTGGGCTTAGTGTTTCTAGTTTATGGTTTACGGTTAGGGTTAGGGTTAAGGTTAGGGTTAGGGTTAGGGTTAGGGTTATTTTTTTTATTTTTATTTTTTTTTGGTTTAGGGTTTAGGATTGAGGTTTAATATCAATGGGTTAGTGTTTAATTTTTGGGTTTTGGTATTATGGGGTTGGGGTTTAGGATTTATGGTCGGGTTATGGTTAGGGTTAAAGTTAGGGTAAGGGTTTAGGTTTTTTTTTAGGTTTTAGGATTCGGGGTTAAGGATTTGAGTTGTAATATCTATAATTTAGTGTTTAATGTTAAGGTTTTGGTATTTTAGGCTTTGAGTTTAGGATTTAGGGTTTAGGGTTAGGGTTAGGGTTAGGGTTTAAGGTTTTTTTAGGTTTAGGTTTTGGGGTTTAGGAGTTTTGGTTTAAGATCTACGATTTAGTGTTTAATGTCTGGGTTTTTTTTAAAATTAAAATATAAATTCAACATAAGCTAGCACACTGAGTCCTCTACTAAGATAAATATATTCATGCACACATGACAGCTAATAGCAAAGATAAATCTAATTTAGAAGGCATCATTATCTCTAGCTTGACAACCATAGCCCCCACCATATCCGCCGCCACCACCACCACCACTACCATATCCACCACTTCTAGGGGCACGCTCTTGGGCTAAATTAACACAGATATTACTTCCATGGAGTTACTGACCGCCGATTGCGTTCATAGCCTCTTTTACACAATCTTCATCTTAGAAGTTCACATATCCTCTTTTGTGCTTGGGGTTTCGGGTTAATAGTTTAAGGTTAGGTTTAGGGTTAGGGTTAAGGTTAGGGTTAGTGTTTAGTTTAGGATTAGGGCTAGGGTTTAGTTTTTTTTTTTTGTTTTAGGGTTTTTGATTTAGGATTTGAGGTTTAAAGTCTATGGTTTAGTGTTTAATGTCTGGGTTTTCGTATTTTGGATTTAGGCTTTGTTTTGGACTTAGGGTTTAGGGTTAAGGGATTAGGGTTAGAATTAGGGTTAGGGTGTAGGTTTTTTTAGGTTTATTGTTCAGGGTTTAGCATTTGAGGTTTAAAATATATGGTTTAGTATTTAATGTTGGCTTATAGTTTTGGGTTTATTGTTTAGGGTTAGGGTTAGGGTTAGGGTTTTGTTTTTCTTAGGTTTTTGGGTTTATGGTTTAGGATTTGAGGTTTAATATCAATGGTTTAGTGTTTAATGTTTGGGTTTAGGTATTTTAGGCTTGGGGTTTAGTGTTTTTGGTAGGGTTAAGTTAGGGTTAATGTTAGGGTTAGGCTTAGGGTTTATGTTGTTTTTTAGGTTTTAGGGTTTGGGGTTAAGGATTTGAGTTGTATATCTCTGTTTTTTTTGTTGAACTACCCTTGGAGGGGTAGGGGCTGAGCAACACCCCTAGGCCTTATCATTAATAAAAGCAAAAAGTCCAAGGAGGGGGGCATAAACCTTACCTCCGATCCTATGATGGTTCAGTAGTCAATCTTCCAAAAGGAAAGTCGACTCATACCCTTACAAAAAAAGATAAAACAAGGAAACTAAGCACCTAAAAGAGAGGACTCCTCCCGATAAAAGAAACAAGGAGTCATAAATAAGGGAGACTCGCCCCTTACAGCATACAGCAAAAACAAACTAACTAAACCTATTCAAGAAAGCTATAATTCTGTAATTAAAGAATTATAGCTATGTTAAAGAGGTTACATCAATCTCATGGAAACCATAGTGACTTTAGTGTCATGAAAACATCTCTCTGCTACGCTGATCAAATCCTTCCACTTAGAGGGCCACTTGATATAAGGAAAGTGGTACTCAAAAGTTTGTAATTGTCTTTGTAAATTGCGTATTTTACTCGAGTGACATTAGATTGTTTTCCTCCATATTTCCTAGAACACCTGTTCTTCCATAAATTCCAACAAATGAAAATAGGAGTGGCATGAAGGATGAGCTTGTGAGCCTCATTGTTGTGCTTGGTTGACCACCATATCATAATACGATGAGTAAGGGAGGTGTTTTCTGTATTAATCCCAGCCTGTACTGCAAAAAATCTCCACACATGTGTTACAAATTGACCTGTATTGAAAATATGATCGATAGTAGCCTATGCAGGTTTGCTACAACAAAAACAGTCGACTGGTTCATTGCCAAAGCTGGTAAATTTTTCATTTGTAGGAAGATTTCCTTTTAATGCTCTCCACAACCAAAAAGACCATTTAAAATGAATGTTTTTACGCCAAATAAAGGTATAAAATTGTATCTTGCTTCTCTTTTCCATTATGTCATTCCACGCAGAGAGCAAGTGAAATTCCCATAAGAACATAGCTTCCAAACAGCTTGATCAGGGATCCTTGTTGAAACTGGATTTGAGTTTCCAGTATAGTAGCAACCATGCTGTGTGGGGCCTGATGCAACACCATTTCCATGTTCCACTATCCATCAATGAGGAATTCAGCAATTGTGGAGTTGTTGAGTTTATAGCTATAAGTAGTGAAATAAGCTAGAGGACCAGTTCCCAACCAATTATCCCACCAAAAAGAACAAGTTCCAGAATTTATCTTCTAATGAATATGTTCCTCAACCTTCAGTTTGATGTGCATGAGGTTTTTCCAAATCAAGGATTCACCAGTGTCCCATTTTTTGTTGATAGGTTTTGATCTCTGACAATATTTAGCTCTCAAGAGCTCCCCCCAAAGAGTGTGTTTTGATCTAAAGGTCAACCATTGTTTGTATTGGAATGATGTACATACATCCTGCATATTTCTCACCCCCACACCTCCCTCCTCATAAGAGAAGCTAAGGTTCCTCAAGATGACCAATGGTATTTTTTCTTATCATTGTTCCAACCCCAGAAGAATTTAGCATAAGACACTGAATCTGCTTCATGACTGTATAAGGAGGGGTGATAGCAGAGATCAGGTGTATGGGTAGAGATTGTAGCACATGTTTGACTAGAATGGCTCTTCCTCCATAACTCAAAATCTTGGATTTCCAGACAGTGATTCTGTTAATCACTTTATTGATCAAGTCTGAAAAATAGATGATCCTTGGTCTTCCAGAATAGATAGGGCATCCCAGATAAGTAATAATTCCCTCTTTTTGCGTGAAACTAGTAATTCTTTTAATTCTATCCCTAGTACTATTGAAAGCATTAGAGTGAATCAAGAAGTGTCTTTTATCTTTGTTAACCATCTGTCCAGAAGTCTCTTCATACACATTCAAAGTATGCATAATCAATTCCAGAGAGTTTACCCTTCCAAAAGTGAATATAATAATGTCGTCTGCAAAGCTCAGATGATTAATCTGGGGCCCTCTTGTCTCTATAAAGAACCCATGATAATTGGGGTTGCTATGGGGTCTGTTGAGGGATCTAGATAAAACTTCCGCACCTAAAATAAATAGGGCAGGTGAAAGGGGATCTCCTTGCTTTAAACCTCTAGTAGAATGGAAAAAACCATGTCTTTTTCCATTGATAATGATGGAGTACCAATTATTAGCCATGATCCTCCACACCATGTCAATGAAGATCTCATCAAATCCCATCTTCCTTAGAAAAATGCAAATATAAGACCAAGAGACCCTATCATACAGCCTTTGGCCATATCCAACTTAATGACCACATTACTACCAATGTTGGGTTTCTTGATCTGATGGATAATTTGCTGAGCCAGCATGATGTTTTCTGTAATGCTTCTACCTTTGACAAATCCTGATTGATTGAGAGAAATCAGGTTGGGTAGAATAGGCCCCAATCTAAGACTCAGCAACTTCGAAATGATTTTGCTAGTGAAGTTGCTTAAACTAATTGGTCTGAACTCAAAAAGTTTTACTGGGATTGCTTACTTTCGGAATAATCACAATACAATAGTGGGAAAAATACTTAGGAATATCTTGTCCACTGAATAATTCCAGAATGACTTTCAAGAGAACATGCTTGATAATGTTCCAGCACTTCTGAAAAATATATCATTCATACCATCTGGTCCTGTAGAAGAGTTGGGATTCATGGACAAAATTACAACTTTGAGCTACTCCATGGTAGGTTTATCAATGAGTGTATAATTCTGCTCTTGGTTCATCATTCTGGGGATGCAATCAAGAGGACCTTCATTGATGATTTTATCCTCTCCTATGAAGAGCTTTTGAAAATGTTCACATGCTGCTTTTGCAATGTTCTCATCTCCCTGTAACCATTCCCCATCATCTCCTCGAATTCTGTGTATAAGAAGTCTCCTTCGCCTCGTTCTCATCAGAAAATAGAAATATTTTGTGTTACTGTCTCCTTCTCTAAACCATTGGAGTTGAGTTTTCTTCTTCATAATAGAATCCTCTAGTTTTGGGAATTTGATATACTCTGCACTAAGTTCATGGAGTGTTGCTCTGTTCTCATCAGTGTTGTTGTATATAAAGGCTTCTTCAGCAATTTTAACTTTGCCTTCATATTCTTTGACTTTGCTAAAAAATATAACCAAATTCCCCTCTAGACCAGAATTAAGAGTGTTTGCTAGTCTTTTGAGCTTTTGATGAAATCTCCAGATACTGCACATATTGTTACCTTCCACTTTCCTTTCCCAACAAGCCTGAACGATGTCTAAAAAATTAGCTTGATCAGCCCAGCAGTTTAGGAATTTGAAGTACTTAATATGTTCCTCACTGGTATCCTTCATCTCCATTAGTAGAGGACAATGGTCAGAACCAACAGAAGGGAGATGAATAACATTGTTTTGAGGCATAGTTTCCAGCCAAGAATCATTGATGATTGCCCTGTCAAGTCTTTTCCAGATGCTGCTATGTATACCTATATTTTTGGCCACTGAAACCAAGATCCATCAGACCACAAGCTTCTATCACTGAATTGAATTCCAAACTTTTTCTGATATTATAAGGCACTCCCCCTAGATTCTCTTCAATGGATATGATCACATTAAAATCACCCACTACACACCAAGGGGATTCTGTGTGTGTGTAGTAGTCTGATGCAGTAATCTCTCCCACAGAGGTCTTGTCACGTGTTCCTTACACTTGGCATAGAAAAAAGTAGTGGTGAATTTTGTATGAAGATCATTATGAGTAATTTCGCAATTTACCTGCTGCTCATCCTCCTCTAGCACATTACAGACAACATACAAATTCCAAAAAAACCACACCTTGCCATTGGAGTTACTCATAGCATGCTCCATAGTAAGTTGCTGTTTGAAATTCTCAATTTGAGTACTATCTGAGAACGGCTCCAAGATGGTTATTATAGAGATATGATGCATCTTTCTGAGAATTTAAAGTCTTTCCATTACTCCTTGGGTGTTAATCCCCCTTACAGTCCATACGATTGTACTTATCATTGGGTGGATTTGGATGTAAAGAGCCTTGTGTTTGGTCTGCCAGCAGTGACAGTATTGATGTCTTGATTCTTGAAATGTAATTTTTTCTGATGAAATCCTCTTGGAAATAGACCATGTTTGTCAGTCATTTGTTGAATAACATCATCTAACTTTTGATTACTGTGAGGACTAAAATCTTGGATCAAGGCCTCACTAGTTTCAGCATTTTCATCCGGATCTTGTATAGATTGATTTTCCACATCTACTTCATCTTCTGAATTGAATGGATCATATTCATCTATAACTGGAACCGTATTAGTGTGAAACACTTGATTCATTTTGTCCGGAGGAACATTAGGATGAGAAGTCAGATACTGAGTCTAGAGAGGAGTGATATTCATTGTTTGATTATCATCAACCATAATGAACTTTTTGCACACTTCTTCATTCTTATCCAGATCCCTTTTCTAATTATTTTCTTGATGTTCACTTTGTCTCTTTTTTTCAGCATCTCTCTTTTGCTTACTAGGCTTGTTTTTGCTCTTGGGAGTATTTCCTTGGTTGCTAGTGATTGCATTATATCCCATATCTTTTGCCATAGTTCCCCTCTTCTGGTTCTCAATATTCATTGTCTTGCTTTGCTGTTGATCTTTGTTCTATTTTGTCTCACTTTTGATTTTTTCCTCTGTCTGCTTTTGTTGTTGTACCTTCTAATTTCTTGACATGTGCTGTTGATTTTTTGTGGTAGCAGGGGATTTAGGGTCAATATATGGTCAATGTTTGAACCCTCATGCGGCAAAATCCCCCCCCTTTGGACACCCCTTCCTGCAAGTTAGTAGGGTTCTCCTGACATCCCCCATCCACACCTCCAACGGCTTCATCAACATTACACACATAATCAATATGGGGTTGTTGGAGTTTGGGAAGATTTGAGTCAATACTTGTGGTCTTCCTTCTTTGTTCTTGTGATATACCATTACGGTTTGTATGCTTATTTTTATAACCTTGATTTTTGAGACCTGCTTGTGGGACCTGTGTATTGGTGACTGCATTGCTATTTGGTTGAACAATTTCCTCTCCTTTGCTGTTGTTGGTTTGTTCATGTGCATCAAGGTCAATAAAATTATTGTGAGTAAGGATTGATATACCATACCTGCCTGAGTGTTGTTTTGTTGTTCCCTTTGTTGGTGGTTGCTTTGTTTTGATGCTTGTTGGTGGTTGTTCTTTCCTTTCTGTGTTTTCCATTGTTCTTCTTGTGAGTTTGGTCTTGCTTGTTGTTCTTTTTGGATTCCAGAGCTGTTTTTCACTGGTTCCTCCCTTGCTTCCTTTCCTTTGTGAGTGGTTTGTTGAATTTCTTTGTTGCCTCCCTTGCTTCCTATCCTTTGTGAGTGGTTTGTTGAATTTCTTTGTTGCCTTTTTCCTTGGTATTTTTATCCTTCTGCCCTGCTGCTGTTTCCTTTCTTTTATTTTGATCTTCCTCTCTTTGTTTGATGGTGCATTCACTCTCCAGGTGACCTTGGTGTCGACAATAAGAACAATAATCTGGGATTTCCTCATACTCTACCTTTTTCCATTTCCCATCAGTGATGTCCTCACCCAAATATCCTAACCAAACATGAACTGGTCTTTCCTTAGTGAGGTCGATTTGAATCTTGACTCTGGCTAGACTCCCTCTTGTTTTTTGTATAAAAGCTGAATCCAGGCATAGAACATTTCCAACAGAAGAGAGAAGAGAGCATTCCTATAACATAGTCTAAGTTGTACATATGCCAAGGTGACTCAGGCAAAGACACCCACACAGGCACTATAGGAGTCTCAATTTCAGGTTAGAAAAATGGTGTCCATGTTTGTATTCTCATGAGTTGTCCTGCTATACTCATCCTTTACTTCGCCCAGGCCACGTTGTAGTCAAGCTCATTATCCAAGTCTATGTAAAATGTCTCGAATTAAAATGAGCAATCTTAACCCCCCCCCCAGCCCCCGGACAGCTAATTTTGCACAATGAAGCTCTTTCTTAGAATTTTCATTCTAGGCATAGTATTGGTAAATTTCCCAATAAGAGTGAATTTACAAGTATCAGCTAAAGGACCCAAAATTTCCTCTTTCCTAAACAATACAACTGGTAAACCTTGTTTAGTTGTCAACACAGGTGGAGTCAATTTGATATGGGTCTTACTTTTGGCGTGATTTTGTCTTAGCTTAGCAGCATATGATTGTATCACAGTATATGGAGCTGGTTCTGAGTTGGAGTCTTTTTTGGGTTGATTGGGATGAGATATTTCCTGGCTTACATTTGTAGGAGTATTTTTTTTGTTGATATTATTCCACTGATTCTGGTTCTGATGTTCAAAATTATTAGAGACTTTGGGATAATTGTTACCTGACTGTTTTTGGCCGAGATTTGGATTGTTAGGAGGTTGGTGCTATTGTTTATCTTTGGCTTGCCAAATATGATTGTTGCCATGATTTTACTCCTTATATTGGCCTTGTAGCTGTTCTGAATGTCCTTACTATTGACTTGATGATTTTCCTCTCCCTTTTTCGTTAAGTTCTAGGGTTGTTCTCGTTGCATGTGTTCATGCGTGGTGGGGATATTGTCTTCCTTTTGTGATCTCTTTTGTTGGTTTTCTCTTTCACCTGTGTTGTGTGCTTGAATACCCTGCATAGTTAAGTTAGTGTACTCTTTATTCGAATTAGGAATCTTACCTTGGCCTGTTGCATTGTTGAGTTGTTATTCGATTACTCTTTGACGTCTGATAGAGGAGTTGTGTTCAAAAGTCATGGGGTCAATACCAAAAGAGAACGTCTGGGATCTCGAACTTTCAATACGACCATGGAGGTCGTTCGTTTTCGCTTGGTGAAGACCTTCATGTCTGACATTTACACTCTTTTCCCCCCCTGTATTAGGTGAGTTTGCATTCCCCCATCTATGTGACTTTACCTGAGTTCCAAACATTGTGGGCACATTTTGTTTGCCGATGATTCAGTCATCCAAACCTGTTGAAATTGTTGTGAGATGTTCCCTATGCTTTGGGGAGTAATCCCAAGATATTGACTCTCCTCAAAATTGCTCCGGGCTTCCTCGATTTTGAGGTTGCAACATTGGCGATTCTGAGGTGATTTTGAGAGAATTCATATTTTGGGGATTTTTGGTTGGTACTGTGGAATTCCTTGGGAACTGAGTTGTAGATAGTGTTCCTTAGATAAATTTGATTCCCCATTCACCTGTGATCGATTATCATCATGATAATCTGGGGAAATAAAATCGTGTACCCCTTCCAACTCTCTTGCAGAACCTACCCTGTTCATCACTTCATTAGATTGAAGATTCGAAGAGTTGTGGGCAGAGCTTTGTGTAATTCTACTTGGAATCTCTTCATCTCTTCCTCCCGCATAATTTTGGCCAGGTCCCGTGGCCTGACTGTCCATCCCGGCGGCTGTGCTGCCATTTTGGCAAAGTTGGTAGTTACCGTTAGGTACCAATCAACTAGCCGTTACAGCGTTGTGAGAGCTGTTGCGTGCTTTCTCCTAGAGAGAAAATTATAGTGAGATTTTTAGAGAGAGGATAAATTTAGAAAGTTAGGAAGTGATAATATCTATGTTTTAGTGTTTAATGTTAAGGTTTTGATATTTTGGGCTTTGGTTTTAGGGTTTAGGGTTTAGGGTTAGGGTTAAGGATAGGGTTAGGGTTAGGGTTTAGGGTTTATTTTAGGTTTTAGGTTTTGGTGTTTAGGAATTTTGGTGTAAAATCTATGGTTTAGTGTTTAATGTTTGGGTTTTGGTATTTTGGGCTTGGGGTTTTGGGTTAATGGTTTTGGGTTAGGGTTAGGGTTAAGGTTAAGGTTAGGGTTAGGGTTTGGGTCAGCGTTAGGGTTAGGGTTTAGGGTTTTTTAGGTTTTAGGATTTTTGGTTTAGGATTTGAGGTTTAAAATATATGGTTCAGTGTTTAATGTATGGGTTTTTCGTATTTTGGACTTAGGGTTTAGGGTTTAGGGTTTAGGGTTAGGGTTAGGGTTAGGGTTAGGGTTAGGGTGTAGGTTTATTTTAGGTTTTATGATTCAGGGTTTAGCATTTGAGGTTTAAAATCTATGGTTTAGTATTTAATGTTTGGATTTTTGTATTTTGGGCTTAGGGTTTCGATTTTATGGTTTAGGGTTAGGGTTAGGGTTAGTTTTTTTTATAGGTTTTTGGGTTTAGGGTTTAGAATTTGAGGTTTAATATCAACGGTTTAGTGTTTAATATTTGGGTTTTGGTATTTTGGTCTTGGGATTTAGGGTGTATGGTATGGTTAGGGTTAGGGTTAATATTAGGGTTAGGGTTAGGGTTTATTTTTTTAGGTTTTAGGGTTTAGGATTATGGATTTGAGTTGTAATATCTATATTTTAGTGTTTAATGTTAGGGTTTTGGTATTTTGGGCTTTGGATTTAGGGTTTCGGGTTTAGGGTTAGTGTTTAGGGTAGTGTTAGGGGTTAGGGTTCGTGTTAGGGATAGGGTTAGGGTTTAGGATTTTTTTAGGTTTTAGGTTTTGGGGTTTAGGGTTTACGATTTAGGGTTAGGGTTAAGGATAGGTTTAGGGTTAGGTTTCGTGTTAGGGATAGGGTTAGGGTTATGGTTTAAGTTTTTTTTTTGTTTTAGGTTTGGGGGTTTAGAATTTTTAGTTTAAAATCTATGATTTTGTGTTTAATGTTTGGGTTTTGGTATTTTTGGGATTTTTTTTTATAAAAGCAAAAGTACAAAGAGGGGGGCATAAACCTTACCTCCGGCCTATAGTGGTATAGGGTTCAGGGTTTTTTTTGGTTTTTGGTTTTGGGATTTAGGATTTTTGGTTTAAAATCTATGGTTTAGTGTTTAATGTTTGCATTTTGGTATTTTGAGCTTTGGATTTCGGGTTAATGGTTTTGGGTTAGGGTTAGGGTTAATGTTAGGGTTAGTGTTAGGGTTAGGGTTTGGGTTAAGGTTTAGGGTTAGGGTTTAGTTTTTTTTTAGGTTTTAGGGTTTGTGGCTTAGGATTAGAGATTTAAAATCTATGGTTTAGTGTTTAGTGTTTAATGTTTGGGTTTAAAATCTATGGTTTAGTGTTTAATGTTAGGGTTTAGGGTGTAAGGTTAGGGTTAGGGTTAGGATTAGTGTTAGGGTGTAGGTTTCTTTAGGTTTTATAGTTCAGGGTTTAGCATTTGAAGTTTAAAATCTATGGTTTAGTATTTTATGTTTGGGTTTTGATATTTTGGTCTTAGGTTTTCGGGTTTATGGTTTAGATTTTGGGTTAGGGTTAAGGTTAGGGTTAGGGTTAGGGTTAGGGTTTTGTTTTTTTTAGGTTTTTGGGTATAGGGTTTAGGATTTGATGTTTAATATTAATGGTTTAGTGTTTAATGTTTGAGTTTTGGTATTTTGGGCTTGGAGTTTAGGATTTATGGTAGGGTTAGGGTTAGGGTTTAAGTTGTTTTTTAGATTTTAGGGTTTCGGGTTAAGGATTTGAGTGGTAATATCTATGGTTTAGTGTTAAATGTTAGGTTTTTTGTATTTTGTGATTTGGATTTAGGGTTTAGGGTTTAGGGTTAGGGTTAAGGATAGGGTTAGGGTTAGGGTTAGGGTTTAGAGTTTTTTTTAGGTTTTAGGTTTTGGGGTGTAGGAGTTTTGGTTGTTTAATGTTTGGGTTTAGGTATTTTGGGCTTAATGTTAGGGTTAGGTAACTAGGGTTAAGGTTAGGGTTAGAGTTAGGGTTAGGGTTAGGGTTTAGTTTTTTTTGTTAGGTTTTAGGGTTTGTGGTTTAGGATTTGAGGTTTAAAATCTATGGTTTAGCGTTTAATGTTTGGGTTTTCGTATTCTGGACTAGGGTTTTTTTGGACTTAGGTTTAAGGGTTTAGGGTTTAGGGTTAGGGTTATGGTTAGGATTAGGGTTGGGATGTAGGTTTTTTCATAGCTTTTATTGTTCACGGTTTAGCATTTGAGGTTTAAAATCTATGGTTTATTATTTAATGTTTGGGTTTTTGAATTTTGGGCTTAGGGTTTTGGATTTATGGTTTATGGTTAGGGTTAGAGTTACGATTTAGGATTTTTTTAGGTTTTTGGGTTTAGGGTTTAGGATTTGAGGTTTAATATCAATGGTTTAATGTTTAATGTTTGGGTTGTGGTATTTTGGGCTTGGGGTTTAGGGTTAGGGTTTAGGTTGTTTCTTAGGTTTAAGGGTTAGGGTTAAGGATAGGGTTTGTGTTAGGCATAGGGTTAGGGTTATGGTTTAATGTTGTTTTTTAGGTTTTAGGTTTTGGGGTTAAGGATTTTTGGTTTAAAATAAATAGTTTAGTGTTTAATGTTTGGGTTTTGGTATTTTGGGATTGGGGTTTTGGGTTAATGGTTTAGCGTTAGGGTTAGGGTTAAGGTTAGGGTTAGGGTTTAGGTTAGGGTTTGGGTGAGGAATTACTTTTTTTTTTTTAAGTTTTAGGGTTTGTGGTTTAGGATTTGAGGTTTAAAATTTATGGTTTAATGTTTAATGTCTGGGTTTTCGTATTTTGGACTTATGGTTTTTTTTTGACTTAGGGTTTAGGGTTAGGGTTATGGTTAGGGTTAGGATTAGGTTTAAGGTGTAGTTTTTTTTGTTTTATGGTTCAGGGTTAAGCATTTGAGGTTTAAAATCTATAGTTTAGTGTTGAATGTTTGGGTTTTGGTATTTTGGGCTTAGGGTTTCTAGTTTATAGTTTAGGGTTAGGGTTAGGGTTAAGGTTGGGGTTGGGGTTAGGGTTAGGGTTAGGGTTTTGTTTTTTTTATTTTTGGATTTAGGGTTTAGGATTTGAGGTTTAATATCAATGGTTTAGTATTTAATGTTTGGGTTTTGGTATTTTGGGCTTGGGGTTTAGGGTTTATGGTAGGGTTAGGGTTAGGGTTATTGTTAGGGTTAGGATTAGGGTTTAGGCTGTTCTTTAGGTTTTAGGGTTTGGGGTTAAGGATTTGAGTTGTAATATCTATGGTTTAGTGATTAATGTTAGGGTTTTGGTATTTTGGGATTTGTATTTAGGGTTTAGGGTTTAGGGTTAGGGTTAAGGATTGGGTTACGGTTAGGGTTCGTGTTAGGTATAGGGTTAGGGTTCTTTTTAGGTTTGAGATTTTGGGGTTTAGGATTTTTGGTTTAAAATGTATGGTTTAGTGTTTAATGTTTTGGTTTTTGTATTTTGGGTTTGGGGTTCCGGGTTAATGGTTTAGGGTTAGGGGTTTAAGGTTAGGGTTAGGGTTAGAGTTTGGGTTTAAATTATTTTTTAGGTTTTAGGGTATGTCGCTTAGGATTTGAGGTTTAAAATTATGGTTTAGTTTTTAATGTTGTGGTTTGTCATGCCTCAAATCCAATTAAGACGGACAGGCACCCGATTCCTCAAAGGCCCGAGAGAACCAGCTTGTAACCTATTCTTACTATGCATATAACTATAACAATCATGACAAGTTCACTTAGGACTCTGCGATACAAACCAACATAAGTAGACTCAAAAGTTATATACAAGACTTGGCCGTTGAGGCCACAACTCCTTAAGACAAAACTGAACCATGTACATACGTCTACAAAGCCTCTAAAAAGATAGAAGACCTAGAGTAGGTCAGGATAGACCCCGTCTTACCCTTAAGTATGATACAATACTAAAATGAATTTACCAAGGACTTAGTAAAGATTCAAATCAACCTGGAGCTCACAAAAAGTAGCTGAGTGTCGTGTGCTGCTAAAATGAGGTCTACTAGCTTAAGTACCTGTGCTTGCAGCATGAAATGCAGCGTCCCCCGCGAGGGGCGTTAGTATGAAAACAATGTACTGAATATGTAAGGCAATAGCATATGCAATACGAGGGCTCAATTGAAATCAAGTACCAACATATGAGTGTATCGATCAGGAGAGAAGACCACCTTTATTTACTCTTGTGAGATCATGTAATTTACATTATTTTCTTTACTTTGTACGTTTTAATCTTTGTAGGGCATGTGATACAATTGACCAGCTGATCGGTGGTAGAAGAGGATTACGTATGCTAGGCATTTTAACCCCTGGGATAGGGTCCTCATAATTACACAATTTGGGATCGGCCCATGCTAGGCTTTCTCCCCTAAGCTGCCAACCTTCTATACCAATAGGGTTCGACCCAAGCTAGGATTTCGCCCATGAGCTGCCACCCTTATGTACCAGTTGGTATCGACCCGTGCTAGGCATTCGCCCCTGGGCTGCCACCCGTAATTATACAAATTTCTTCACTTAGATTCTTTAATCTTTGAGATTGGTTTTTATCAGTTCAGAACTCTTTTGGGATTGTTCTTTAGATAATCATAACTCTTTTGAGATGTTATTTTGGTGGTCATAATAATTTTGGAGATATGGAAATACGGACCAGTAGTAGAAGACATGAAAATAATACTTCGAGGCAGTAACAATGACATAAGGATCTATGTAACATAAACATAACTTTAAGACCTTAATGACACAATTGACTTCAATTGACTAGGAGAAGGATTCACCAAACTTTCTTTTGCAAATACCATTTCTATACCAGCACAAGGGGGATAATTACACAAGTATAGAGTAGTGAACATATAATGAAGTAGTTCTATGTACTTAGGAGAGGGGGAAATATAATTAGCTATTTGGAGTTAATACACTGCCATTGTTTCCTTTACTAGGAATAGAACCTAGGAGATTCACTTCATTGATATTAATTAGAGGTGTCAGATTTCATGCCAAGGAATATGGAATCGAATAGCCTTACATACCTTATCCTCTGACTGATATACTATCACGATTCACCCTCCCCTTTTTGGTTTTAATCTACATGGTAAACTAACTTTGACATATAATGAGCCCATACAACCCTTAACATAATGTGTATCACCACACCCTCATTCTCTGTCCAACACATACATTATACATCCTTTCCCCAAGATCAACCAAGTTGCGCCAACAGTAATACACATAGAACAACCCAAAAATATTTTTTTATCATACAATCAATTATTGAACTCACCACCCCCTTGAGTTATTCATGACAGCAAACCACTAATTCCTCACTCAACTCATACATAAGGAATACAAAAATAAAGCAGTTACCTAACCTCAATTTCTTCAACTCCTCCTTATAAATTGAATTCTTTTAGAACTTCAACTTCCCTTCACACTTAAATCAAAGAAGAAGAGAAGGGTATTTTAATAACTAAGGAAGTGAACAATAGCTGCTGGAAATATTCTGCCTTTGTACTTATGTTAGAGCATGAATAACATGTTTTCCTAATCATCCATGTGAGAATTAAGGTAAATCAATGAGTTTTCACTTTAAGGCTGCTGGTTTAATTTTTAAGAGAAAAGAGAGTGAGAGAGAGATGGAGTTAATTCTTATTTTTATGTGTTAAAATTGATTAAAAGATCTGCTCATATTAGATTTATATGGATTTTTATTAGCCAAAAAATATCCTCTAGGACCTCCTTTCTTTTGGTCTATTTTCAGCCACTAATTGATCAAGTAGGTGATGCACCTGCTTATGTGCATCAAGTAGCTCAAAAGGTCAAACTAAGTGATGCACCTACTTGCTTTCACTTGGGCTTTATCCATATTTGATAACAATATGGATAGCATGGATCGCATAAAAGCTTTAGAGGAACTTGATGGACAGAAAATCAGGAAGTACAATGTGTGGAATGTCCATCTAAGTTAAGAGAAAGAAAAAAGAGGCCACTTGTGCATATGATCATCTCATATTTTCAAGATTTCACAAAAGAAGACAACCAAACAAGGCTCTTACCTCATTAAGTGTAAAATTGTCAAAAGAAGTGTCTTCTTTATTTTATTAGTATAAATAGTAGTCTCTTTTATTTTGGAAGACTACATAGAATTTGAATGTTAAATGAACAAACTCTTGCAAGAGTGTAGTTTAAGGGTGGGATCCCTTTAGGTTAGCTTAGCTTAGTGTAGCTTAATTTAGATTATTGATGGGTGAATTCTCACTGTTGATTTATAACTTATTAACCTTGATTTCACTTGAGATTGCCCATTTTTGGTTTTCAATTTGAGTTGTTTCTTTTCGAATTCAAGTTTCTCTTCTTCCTTGGTTGATTGTTGAATCAATTAGCGTTTCTTTCTTCTTTCTCATCTCTTATTTCTAATCAATCTTACTTTTGTGTTGTTTAATTCCGTTTTTAATCTCAATTGGATTCTTCCCCAGTTGGAATCTTTATCATTTGGTATCAGAGCCTAGGTTTAGATTTGTTCTTACAAATCTAGTCTTGGGTTGCAAAAAATAAAACTGATTTTGTTTTGTTTTGTTTTGTTTTTTTTGACACTAGATCCTTGTTCCTAGTGTATTTTGAGTCTAAGTTTCAAATTTTGTTCAATTTGGAGTTGCAGAAGTGAAGTTACCATTGAAGGGTTTCAAGCTTTTCAAACTTTTGAAATTTTGAAAGTGGTTCTTTTGATAGAGGAGAAATTGGAGGTTAATAATTAGTGGGCTTTTTTCTCTTAGTTGAAGGGAAGAAAATCCTAAAATTTGAGCCAATTTTGAGTTGATTGGAGTGTATTGGGGTGTAGTGTGTGTTCTTGGTGTTCTTCAAGTTGTTCTTGAAGAAAGAAGAAAGAAGAAAGTTCGTTTGATCCAACTTTTCAAGTCAAAGTTGGTCAAAGGTGTTTTTTGGGGTCCATTAGTGGAATTTTGAAAAGAAAAGAAACTCAAAATCTGGAAAAAAAAAATCAAAATATGAAAAAAATAAAATAAAAATATATATATTTTCCACATGGACTGACACGTCAGCAGCCACATCAGACGCCATCTGCCACGCCAGTGCCACACGGCATTGCATCACCAGCCAGTGCAGCAGCCAGCGCAGCAGAAACTAGCCAACAAGGCCCAGACGCGTAGTCAGCGCGTGGGGCTCACTTTCAGAGGCTGAAAATTGCAGGTTTTCCCTTGAAACCCCAAAAATATTTTAAGTATGGAAGTTTTTTGGACCTAGAAATTTTTCCAAGTGTCCAAACTTCGTGATTTTTTTTCCTATCATTTTCCCCTTCAATTCCTCAACTAATTAACAATTAATTAACATCTTTAATTACTTGTTAACTAGTTTTGATCATCAAATCATCCAATCAACATCTTATAAGTGATGAACTTTTTTGAGGCTTGAAATTTTTTCAAGTGTCCAAATTCACTTCTTCTTTTTCTAAACTCATGTTCCTTCTATTTTTCAACTAATTAACAATTAATTAACATCTTTGATCACTTGTTAACTAGTTTTTAATCATCAAATCATTTCTTTGATCCTTCAAATTAAGTAACAAGTAGTAATTCTTCTACTTTTGTTACTTGGTTTATTTTGATTTCGAATCTTTTGGTACTTCTTTCTTCTACTTTTTCTCATCTTAATTTCTTGATAACCTTCTTGATTCAAGTCCTTTAGATTTTTGGGTCATCTTTCTTTAAAGAATCACAAGAATCCACTCTACCACAAAGAATTAGTGATCTTGTGAATTGATTGGGCAAAGGTAGTTCTCTATCAAATTTGGGAAGACGCTTTAGGAAGGTGGGTGTGAGATCAAATACGAGAGGTGTAAGGAATTTTTTACTAACCTTGTTTGCTAAGTTTTGTAGGTACCCAAGCTGATTACAAAGAACAATATCATTCATAATTTTCGAATATGATGGAGATGACATTAGTGAATACGCTTGTAGCAATGTGAGCTATGAGCATGATGAAAATGAGTTTTGCGATGTCTATGATGGTCCTTATGAGCATGGAAATGGGACTATTATTTATGATGGTGATTCTTATGTTGTCTCATGGGATAATGAACAAGATAGTGGTGAGAACTAGTCCGGAGATGATTTTGAGATGAATGGAACTTATGACTCTTGTGATGATGTTGAAGCGGTAGAAGGATCTTATGGTGTATACCATTGCGAAAATTAAGGTTCTCAAGCCTTGCACCATGTTTATGATGGTGATATGAGGTACAATTCTTTCTCTAATAGATCTAATGAATGCTTTGAGCAGAATATAGAAGGAAATGGAAGTTGTGAGGTCAAATTTTCTTCCTCGTCTTGTGCTACTTCCTATTCTTTAAAATAAGGCATAGATGTTTGGGTGGGACAATTTCAAGTTTGTAGTGTGGACCATAGAAGCAGTACATTCACTACTTTTCAAAATATGATGACTTATTCTTCTCATCCTAGTTCCAATATTTCTTGTTATCTGTATGGTGATGAGGTTGGAGGTAGAGGAGGAGGAACACTAAGCCATGAATTAATAGAGTTAAGAGAATCTTCTACAACGTTGAGGGAAGATTTTAATGATTTCTTGAGGATGTTTGAAAAGGCCAAGTTTATGGTAAAAAAAGGCAAGTTATTCATAATGAAGATAAACCTAAGGAGTTACCCTTGGAAGAAAAACTAGATACTCCTTGTAAGGTTGGAACCAAGGAGTTTCAAATGGAAGTCAAAACACTCACTCCTTGTGCACCAAAATGGAAATTGAACTTAAAGAGATCTTATAACCCTTCAAAAGGAATCCTTGGCCCTTCCCCTAACTAGAGAGACAAAAGATTGACAGGAGTAAGGGTGTGAAAAGTGACAACTCTAGAGTGGAAAAAGGAGAGGTTGGGTGGAGTGATGTGAGAGGGTTGTCACATTTTTCTCCCAACTCATGTGTCTTTTCTTTCTCTAGTTGTTTGAAAACTAATGCATGTATCCTTGGAAGCAAGCCAAGTGAGGCAACACAAAATGTGCAGAATCATGAGGTTCTTGAAAGCTTTCAAAAGGAGAAAATGTGCTCCAATGTTGATAGCCAAGGTGAAGACACTTCTTCCTATGAGCTACAAGGTAACAATGCTAACTGTTACACTTCCTTGAACTTGGAACATAATTGTGTAGTTAGTAGTCCATTGAGTGTAAGTAATAGCTTGTGTTTATGTGAGTATAGTGAGTCTTTATCTTATGATGTTCTTGATAGCACTTTGTCGTGTGATGATATTATCTTTGTTGTGAGTGATAAAGCACTAGTTGATCCTATTGATGACCGCATCAACTCATCTTGTAAGGTCAATTCGTGTCCACCTAGTGCTGGCACTTGTAGCTTTAATGAGGGTACATTTTCATGCGATGAAAGTGATGCTACACGAGTTGATCCTATTGATGACCAAGTTGATTCTTCTAGAAAGATAAATTTGTGTCCACCTAGTGTTGGCATTAGTAATTTTAATGAATCTTTAGACCTTAACATCATTTCTTGTTTTTCTCATGAGAATCTTGAGGTAGAATATTTGTTTAAGGATAATCTCTTGTTTGATGATGACATGACTTTTGAGAGTGTGCATAGTTAAATGCCTTATAATGTTGGCAGTGTAGCCACTCTTGGAGGCTATCAATTGTTTGAGAATCCCCTATGGTGTGATGACACACTTTCCAAGGATGGAAATATCTTTTGTGAAAAGGATAGTACATTTATTGGAGAGAGTAGTGTTAAGATAAAAGGAAATGCTTATGTGTTAATTGTTACTTCTTCCTTCTGTGTTCCAATTTTTAATATGACTTGTGATTCTTTAGTATATAAAGTGGAGGCTAAAGTTGGGAACACCTTTATTGAAGTTCATTTATGTGACACCTTTCCCTGTGATGAAATGTTCTTCTTAAGGGTTAACAATCCACTTAAGGGGCCTACGTGGTGCACGGGGAAGTGTAGTTTTCTAACCCCCTTTCTTTACTATCTCTTTGCGTATGATCTTGTTGATTGTGCCTTTTATGGGGAAGGAGTTATTTGTTAGGAGAAGGGAAAGTTTCTCTTAAATTCTTCATGATGTCTTTGTGTGTTCCATCTTGTGATGTGATAAGTATTATGATCCTTAAACCTAGTTGTGATCTTGCATATAGGAACACCTTAGATGACCCTTATGTGCATGCGACATTTCTCTACTATCTCTTTGCATATGATGAGACACATATTTGTCTTAAATGGGCATTACATTTCGGTCGGGATATCATTGAGGTCTATACTTGTTTGTATGACCCCATTATGTGGACCTATTATCATTTTGACCCCGGTGAGCATTTGGGAGTGTTTGAGCTTGTAATAATATCATATTTTGGGTGGTATTATCCTCTTGATGTGAGGAATAACCCATTTCCTTGTTCTTTACCTACGAGCTTAATAGTCATGAAACAAAGGATACTTGGTTCTTCCTTGACATTGAGTCTCCTTGGTGTAATGCTTTTTGTGCTAACCATTGTACTTACCCTCATGCTATGAGGATTTATTTGTTGTTTGTCCTTTTTCATGGCTTTGCAAGGTTTGGATTCGAGGACGAATCCTTTTCAAGAAGGGGAGGATGATAACAACATGGATAGCATGGATCGCATAAAAGCTTTAGAGGAACTTGATGGACAAAAAATCAGGAAGTACAATGTGTGGAATGTCCATCTAAGTTAAGAGAAGAAGAAAGAGGTCATTTGTGCATATGGTCATCTCATATTTTCAAGATTTCACAAAAGAAGACTACCAAACAAGGCCCTTACCTCATTATGGGTAAATTTGTCAAAAGAAGTGTCTTCTTTATTCTATTAGTATAAATAGTAGTCTCTTTAATTTTGGAAGACTTAGACTACATGGAATTTGAATGTTAAATGAACAAACTCTTGCAAGAGTGTAGTTTAAGGGTGGGATCCCTTTAGGTTAGCTTAGCTTAGTGTAGCTTAATCTAGATTAATGATGGGTGAATTCTCATTGTTGATTTAGAACTTCTTAAGCTTGATTTCACTTGAGATTGCTCATTTGTGGTTTTCAATTTGAGTTGTTTCTTTTCGAATTCAAGTTTCTCTTCTTCCTTGGTTGATTGTTTAATCAATTAGCTTTTCTTTCTTCTTTCTAATCTCTTATTTCTAATCTATCTTACTTTTGTTTTGTTAAATTCTGTTTTTGATTTCAATTGGTTTCTTCCCCAATTGGATCTTTATCAATATTGGGTCAATTTGGCAGATTTGGCTGCTAGGCTTTCTTTCATTTCTATTTTCATTTAATAGATTTGGGTTTCAAGTGAGCCCATTAATATAACACTAAATCTGGTTCATCAAACTTGGGCCCTTTAACTATATTATAGTTCAAGTAGGTGATGCAGTTGCTAGCTTAATTAAGACAAGCAAGAAGCTCTATTATTTTATTTCAATTTCTGAATGTTAATCCCTTTTCTTCAACTTAGCACTTAACTTTCAACTTTAATCTCAATTACCACCTTACTATATCTACTTAAATACTTTCAATAAGAGTTAACTTGCAATACACATGCTATAACGTGCAAGACGTTACATCACCTACCGAGCTAGTTTAAACCAACACTAATCATATAAGAAACATGATCCCTCACCTACACTATAAGTCAATGTCAACTACAACATGAATAGAACTAGCATATACATAATACAGGCCGTTACATCCTTCCCCCATTAAAACATTCATCCTCGAATGTTAGCAAGGTTGTCCAGTCCAAACAAGTTCAAGCCTAAGTTAGTACTACTATTAATCACATTGAACATATAGACTTATATTTACTTGTCAACTCCTCTACTAACATTTTAATCTTTCTAGTGGTAAGGATACTTCAATTTCATTACTTCTTCCGCTTCCCATTTAACTTCTTCTACTTCTTGTTTTTTCCATAGTACTTTTACGGAAGATACTTCTTTATTTCTTAACTTCCTAACTTGTCGATACAGAATAGCAATGGGTACTTCTTCATAAGTGAGATCTCCTGTAACTTGTATATCTTCAGTAGGAGTAATACAAGATGGGTCATCTATGCATTTTCGAATCATTGAGATATGAAATACCGGATGAACTGATGAAAG
This sequence comes from Solanum lycopersicoides, assembly GCA_022817965.1. Taxonomy (NCBI): domain Eukaryota; kingdom Viridiplantae; phylum Streptophyta; class Magnoliopsida; order Solanales; family Solanaceae; genus Solanum; species Solanum lycopersicoides. Next base: position 46,093,202 of record CM040623.1, read on the forward strand.
CTATTGTGGTAGCTCCAACTCATATGCTACTTGGCTTACTTTTTGAATAATCTTATATGGACCTATATAGCGTGGACTCAAATTTCCCTCTTTACCAAACATAATTACCCCTTTCATTGGAGACACCTTCAAGAACACCCAATCCGCTATAGAAAATTGTAGTCCTATCCTTCTAATATCCGCATATGATTTATGTTGACTTTGAGCTGTTTGTAGACGTTGCTGTATCACTTTGATTTTATTCATAGATTGATGAATAAGATCTGGCCCAAATAAGGCAGTTTCACCTGTTTCGAACCAGCCAGTTGGTTATCTACCCTTTCGACCATATAAAGATTCATAAGGTGCCATTTTAATGCTCGAATGGTAGCTATTGTTATAAGCGAATTCAATAAGTGGTAGGTTATCATCCCAGCTACCCTTGAAATCTTATATACAAGCTTGCAACATATCCTCAAGTGTCTGAATTATATGTTCTGCCTGGCCATCCGTTTGAGGGTGAAAGGTTGTACTTAAATTAACTTGTGTTCCCAAACTCTTTTGAAACGACTTCCAAAAATTTACAGCGAATTGAGCTCCTCTATCAGATATTATAGAGATTGTCACTCCATGTAGTCGAACTATCTCTTTAATGTACAACCTCGCATACTCTTCCGCTGTATAAGTAGTCTTCACCGGCAAGAAGTGCGCTGCTTTGGTAAGTCTGTCAACTATTACCTATATGGAGTCAAACTTCCGGAATAAGAAAGGCAAACCAGTGACAAAATCCATGTTGATCATGTCCCATTTCCAAATTGGAAGATCTATACGCTGCATATAACCTCCGGTCTTTTGGTGTTCTACTTTTACCTGTTGAGAATTGGACACTGAGCCACAAATTCTGCAATTTTCTTCTTCATGTCATCCCACCAATACATTTTTTTTCAAGTCATGATACAGTTTAGTTGACCCCGGATGAACAGAGTCTCTTGAATGATGTGCTTCCATCATGATCCTCTTTCTTAGTTCATCTACATTAGGTACACACAATCTGTTTTGACATCGAAGTACTCCATCTTGCGTAAGCTCAAATGCCTTTGTCATACCATGTAGTACATTCTCCTTAGGTTATAAAAGAATTGGATCAGTGTACTGCTTCTCTTTCACTTCCACTACTAATGAGAATTCTGCCGTATTTTGCACAATAACCCCTTTGTCTTGAGATTCAAGAAGGTGAACGCCCAAGTTTGCTAGTTGGCAGAGATCCTTAGTAATTACATCTCTTTCCACAGACTTCCCATAAGTGTTTGCCATTATTTTACGGCTTAAAACATCAGCTACTACATTAGCTTTACAGGGATGATATAAGATGTCAATGTCATAATCTTTTAATAGCTCCAGCCACCTTCGCTGCCTCCGATATAAGTCCTTTTGCTTAAAGATATATTGAATGATTTTGTGATCAGTGTATATGTCAACATGAACTCCATACAAGTAGTGGCGCCATATCTTCAAAGCAAACACAATTGATGCCTCTAGATCATGGGTTGGATAATTTTTATCATGTGGCCGCAGCTGCCTTGAGCCATAAGCTATAAATTTACCATGCTGCATCAATACACAACCTAAGCCCACTCCCGAAGCATCACATTACACTTTATAGCCTTCCATGCCTTCTGGAAGGACCAATACAGGTGTAGAAGTTAATTTACTCTACAGCTCTTGGAAGCATCTTTCACACTCATTACTCCACTGAAACTTGGTTTCTTTGTGTGTTAGCATTGTTAAGGGTGCAGCAATGGAAGAGAATCCTTCAACGAACCATCTGTAATAACCTACCAATCCAAGAAAACTATGGATCTCCATAGGCGTTATAGTCTTGGCCAGTTTTTCACGGCTTCTATCTTCTGGTTATCAACCCTTATTCCTTCATCGGATAAAATATGACCTAGGAATTCCACATATTTCAACCAGAACTCACATTTAGAGAAGTTTGCATACAATTTACGATCACGGAGAATTTGTAAAACTTGTCGCAAGTGATTAGCATGATCCTCTTCCGATCTTGAATACACCAAAATGTCATCTATGAACACTATCACGAACACATCTAAAAATGGGTTGAACACCCTATTCATCAAATACATAAAATTTTCTGGTGCATTTGTTTGCTCGAATGACATGACTAAGAACTCAAAATGACCATACCGTGTTCGGAAAGCTGTCTTGGGTATATCTTTGTCCTTGACCCTCACTTGGTGATAAACTGACCTAAGGTCGATCTTTGAAAAACACGTAGCACCTTGTAACTGATCAAACAAATCATTAATTCTAGGGAGGGGATATTTGTTCTTAATCGTTACCTTATTCAAATGTCGGTAGTCGATACACATTCTTAACGAGCTATCATTTTTGCATTCAAAAAAAACTGGTGCTCCCCATGGGGACTTACTAGGCCTTATGAATCCTTTTTCTAACAAATCTTTTAATTGCTCCTTCAACTCCTGTAATTCTACTGGAGTAATTCTATACGGAGGAATTGAGATAGGTTGAGTATCTGGAAGCACATCAATACCAAACTCTACTTCTCCTTCTGGAGGCAAACCTGGAAGATCTTCAGGAAACACATCTTGAAATTCATTTACCACCGGAATGGATTGAAGGGTTGGTGGCTCCGCATCTATATTTTTAACGCTAACCAGATGTCATATGTATCCTTTGGAAATCATCTTCTTTGCCTTAAAATAAGAAATAAATTTACCTCTTGGCGGGCCCAATATTACCTTTCTATTCGAGGACTACCTCTTTTGAAATCTGGAAATGCACTATCTTAGTTCGGCACTCAAACGTGGCATAACAAGAATCTAACAAATCCATACCCATTATAACATCAAAATCTACCACGTCTAGCTCTACAAGGTCAGCCAATGTATCACAATCACAAACAGTTACAATGCAATTACGATAAACCCTTCTAGCTATAATAGACTCACCAATTGGTGTAGACACTTCGAATGGCTTCACTAATAATTCTGGTGTTCTTTTGAACTTTTTAGCAATCAACGGTGTAACATATGATAGTGTAGACCCCGTATCAATTAATGCATATACAATATGTGAAAAGATGGACAATGTACCTGTAACCACATCCGGGGAGGATTCTGAATTCTGTCGATCCCCTAGTGCATATGTGCGATTCTGACCTCCACTAGAACTAGTTGCTCCCCTAGCTCCTCTACCAGGACCTGTAGGAATCTATAGTCCCCTACCTAAAGAAGGTGTTGATGGTGTTGATACAACTACTAATCTAGTCGGCAGTGCAACACCACCCACGCCCCTATTAGGGCAGTTTCTCATCATATGCCCTAGTGTGCCACACCAAAAACAAACATCCATCCCAAGACTGCATGCACCTATATGATTCCTCCCATACTGTTTAAAAGGCTGTCGAGGAGGCCTTGATTGGCTCGTACTTCCCTATTCTTGATGACTCGCTAATTTGTGAGCCTTGGATTTCACTTCTTTGCCCAAACTGATTGACCCTAAACCTTGAACCGTGGTGGAGCACTAGCGGTAGAGTATAAAGATGATGGCCTAGGTGATCTTCTAGAGAATCGAGGCCTAAACTCACCTTGGGATGGTGTAAACTGCCCCATGTATCTGGCCCTCTTAGAATGCCCTATTTCTGACTCTTGTGTCCTTTTTCTTTGCCTTTGATCCTCCAACTTTTGTGCAAAAGCCTGCATCCTTGCAATATCCATATCTTTATTCAACGAAGCAATTGTACAGTCTCTAACCAGATATGAATCTAATCTATCCACAAATCTATGAACTCTATCCTCCATAGTAGCTACTACATTAGGAGCATACCTGGCCAAGGAAATCAATTTGAGACTATACTCTCTCATGCTCATATTACCTTGGTGGAGATTTAAGAACTGATCCGCACGGGCCTCTCAGATATCCAATGGCAGATAATGATCAAGGAATGCCTTTTTGAACTCTTTCCATGTAGCTGAAGGTGAATTTGTTCCACTAGATTGCTTTCAAGCTTCATACAAAAATATAGCCACAACCTTTAATCTATATGCAGCTAGATCAAGTTCTTCTTTACCACTTACATGCATAATATCCAAAGTGTGTTTGATATGATCTATAAAGTCTTACGGATCTTCATTAGGATCTGACCCGGTGAATGATGGAGGGTCCAAGTTAAGAAAATCATGTATCCGCGTTCTAGCTTCTCTATCTACACCACTAGTACCTGCAACTGGACCTTCTTTCCTTTGTCCATGAACAACAACTATACGAGTCAATAGTTAGATTGCATTCCTCAAATCTTGCTCATTAGCATTAATAGGGGGTTCCTGAGGTTCAGCTTCCCTCCTTAGTTCTTTGGGAGATGGAGGCGTTGGGGAAGTATGTGATAGAGACTCATCTTGAGCCCCAGTTTGAACAGCTTGATTAGGTGGTGGTTATATAGTCCCTACTTAGGCAGCCACATCTACTCGCTTTCCAGTACTTTTACTCCTTCTTGTAACAAGCATCTTTGCTATAATAAAGCAATTTAGAAATTAGATATGATTTACCTACAACATTGGTTCTATCGCACGATCTAAGAAATGAAAGAAATGAGACAACTACTACATGTCCCGTAGCCTCCTGTTTATAGATGTGGTGCACGACACATCCATAAGCAAGACTCTACACAGACACGGCTTTGTAGACTCTCTAGGATGACCTGCTGTGATACCACTTTTGTCACGCCTCAAATCCCATTAAGATTGACAGGCACCTGATGCCCTAAAGGCCCGAAAGAACCAACTTGTAACATGTTCTTACTATGCATATAACTACAACAATCGTGACAAGTTCACATAAGACGCAGCGATACAAACCAACATAACTAGACCCAAAAGTTATATAGAAGACATGCCATTGAGGCCACAACTCCTTAAGACACAACTAAACCATGAACATATGTCTAAAAAGCCTCTAAAAAGATAGAAGACCTAGAGTAGGTCGGTACAAACCCCGCCTTACCCTTAACTACGATACAATACTAAAATGAATTTACCAAGGACTCAGTAAAGCTCCGAATCAACCTGGAGCTCACCAAAAGTAGTTGAGTGTCGTGTGCTCCTACAAAGGAGGCCAACTAGCTGGAGTACTTGTGCCTTCAGTATGAAATGCAGTGTCCCCCATGAGGGACGTTAGTACGAAAAAATGTACTTATTATGTAAGGCAATAGCATATGTAATACGAGGAATCAAATGAAGTCAAGTACAACATATAATTGCATAGATCAGGAGAGAAGACCACTTTATTTACTCTGGTGAGATCATGCAAGTTAAATTCTTTTCTTTACTTTTTTGTACGTTATAATCTTTTTAGGGCATGTGATACAAGGGACCAGCTGATCGGTGGTATAAGAGGATGACCCATGCTAGGCATTTTAACCACTGGGATGCGGTCCTCATAATTACACAATTTGGGATCGGCCCATGCTAGGCTTTTGCACCTGAGCTGCCACCCTTATACCAGTTGGGATCGACCCATGCTAGGCTTTCGCCCCTGGGCTGTCACCCGTAATTATACAAATTTCTTCACTTAGATTCTTTAATCTTTGATATTGTTGTTTATCACTTCAGAACTCACAAACAACTTTTACATAATGACTCTTACTATTTATACATTTTCTTTCTTTCTATATTCTTCTTTTTCTACTTTCCTTGTAGCTTTATTCATTCGATTTGGACATCTGGTATGATATTATTTTCTCCTTGACATTTTGAACATATATGGTCAGGATATTTTTGTCCAATTATTTTGCAATATCTGGTTAATAAGTTTTCCGAAATAAACTCTTTCCTTAATGCTCTTGTTGTTGGTTTTTGCTCTGGCTTGAGTAAACTAAGTATCCATTGGCGTATCTCTTCCATATCTTGTTCTCTAACTTCTCTAGAATTTGAGTATATCATAACTTGTTCTCGTACATAATAGCTCCATACTGAATTTCCATTTAAATAATTATTGGTTAATTCATTTAGAATAGTTGCTATTCCAATAACTCTCTTGTTGGCGTAGAATTCTGGTATCTCAATTTTTTGTACTTCTTGCTGTGTCTCAATATCTTCCGGAATTATCATATCTCTAGTCAAACCAATTTTTATAACTTGTATAATTGGCTTTATTTCATCAAATAATATCTCTGCTGGTGCTGAATAAAACTTTATATAAAATAATGTTCCTTTAGTAATTCTTTTATAGTTCATAAAGGCTTTGTATAGCTCCGGTATAGTTGATATTTCATCTCCTGTTTGGGTATAAACTGTGTTAAGTAATCCATAACTATAACAAGTTTTTACTAGATTTGCATTGGTGCCTGGTTGCGCTATTAATTTATTATTTCCTTGTAGTTTTTTGGTTATAAAATCAGTATGAGGGTCTTTAGTAGTTGTAGATCTTGGTGTTGAGTTTAAATAATTTTGGATTTTATATAGGTTTTCAATATATGAGCGGGTTATGTGGTTGTAGGCTTTTTTATCTTGGTTTAAACTTTCTGAGTAAGTAGTTGTCTGTGGTGGTATAAATAATCGGTCTTTTTGGTTTTTCGGAATAAATGGTTTATCAAAGATTTTGTTCATATTTGAATTCATATATCTTATTCCACTGACTCCTTTTGTTGTAGATGTGCTGGCTGTAGCTGCATTTAAACAAACATTATCATGGATTTTATGGAGTTTCCCAACGTCTCCTTGTAGCTCTGGAATTTTTTTCTTTTCCGATCGACATAGCTCTGCATGCTGCTGACTTATATTTTTCATTTTTTGTAACTCTTTATCCATACTATCCACTTTTGTAGAAAGTGTAGTAATAGCTTTGAGTATTTCTTCCATTGTATCTTTTTCTGGCTCAGTTTTGGTTCTTTTGTCTTGATAGGTAGTCTGCAATAACATTTTCATCAGTTTTTATTATCTCAATTGTAAATGTAAAATTTCATATATTTAATACAAGCCTTCTTATTTCCTTTGTTGTTACTGAGTCTGGTATTTTTCGCATTATCCACCATTTTACTTGCGTATTATCTGTTCTTACAATAAATTTGTTGTAAACAATATATGGCTCAAAAGCTAATAAACATTTATATAATCCAAATAATTCTTTTCTATTTATTTCCCATTTTAATTGTGCTTCTGTATATGATCCTGAGTAATATCTGCAATGGTGTTCTATTTTTTCTTTTTCATATTTATATTTTAAGACTCCTCCATAACTGTGATTGCTCGAATCTGTTTCAACAATATAAGTAAATAATTTGTTTTCATCAGGAAAATATAGTTTTGGTAGTTTTTTACATAAGGTTTTAATATGATTTATATGTTCTTTATCTTTATTGTCAAAATAATATTCAACATCTTTCTTAAGCTTTTTGTGTAATGGTTTTAAATGTTCTGCTAATCTTGGTATATATTCCCTTACTTGGTTTACTAATCCTAAGAAGGATTGTAATTTCTTTTTTGTATCTATATTTTCATCAAGGGTAATTATTTTCTGTACTATGTGAGTTTGCATTTTTATTCCATTTTTATCTATTTGTATTCCTAGAAACTCTATCTGAGATTTCATAATTTCTGTTTTCTTTTTACTTAGGCTTATACCAGAATGTTTAATTATGTGTATAAATTTTTCTAATAACCTGATATGTTCATCTTGTGTTTTTGAGTATAATAATATATCATCTATATATACAATACAATTTTCTAATTGATTAAAATATTTATCCATAAAATTTTGGTATCTTCCCGGTGCATTTTTATATCCAAATGGTAGAACATTCCATTCATAAAATCCTTGTGGTACAGTAAATGTTGTTAGCTGTTTAGATTCTTCTTCTAATTTTAAGTGATAAAATCCTGATTTACAATCAAATTTACTGAAATAGTTATATCCTTGTATCTGTCTTATTTTTAGTATTTTATTTGGTATTGGGTAATTATATGTTTTAGTTTTAGCATTTAAGTTGCGATAATCTATAACCATTCTACTTTTACCTCGTTTTTGTTCACTATGTTTATTAACTATAAATGCTGGACTTGTATGTTTACTATTACTTTCCTGTATATAATTATTCTTCAATAATTTATTTATATGCATTTGAAATTCTTTTAAATCATCAAAATTATATTTTAATGGTTTTTGTGTTATTATACTATTTTCATCTATTAATTCAATCTTTACTTTTATCTTATGCTTTTTCCATCCTTGTAATGGATTTTCACTATATAATAATTCTAATTGTTCGTTAATCATTTTAACCTTATCTATTGTAAATATGATAATTTCTAATTGTGTTATTTTTACTTATATTTTCCATTTCCTGGTTTATTTTTTCACTTCCTTTTATCCATTCTATGGGTTTTCTTTGTTTATTATTTACTCTTTTTGCTATTATTTTATTTCCGCATGGTGTAGTAAACCACCAATGTGTTTTTGTTATAATATGTGGGTAAAATCTTTCTAAAAATGGCATTCCTAATAACATATCTTTTGTTGTAAATTCAAAATTGTACATTTCTTCTATTGTTAATATTTTATCCCATATTTGTATTTTTATATTTTTTGCTTTATATGTAATCATACTGCCTTCATTATTAAATCCTGTCACTACCATAGGTGTTTTTAATTTTTCCCATTTATCCTCTGGTAAACAATTATATTTATATATATTTGCTTCTGCTCCTGTATCTATCATAGGGGTATAATATCTGTTGTGGTATCCTTCTACAATAATTTTTGCAAGTATATATACTTTCATTATTCATTTTGTTCTTTTAATAATTATTTTCTTATTTTGGTAAGTTATTATTAATTGTTCATTTTCTATACTATATGGTTTAACCTTTTCTAACCATTTTATTCCTAGAGTAATATTATTGCTTCCTTGGTAGATTTTAAATGATATTACTATTGGTATTCCTCCTATAATTATTTCTTTTTCTGTTACTTCTTCGCTTGTGTTTATTATCTCACTAGGTAATCCAGGGCATAAGTGTCCTGTTTTCATAATTTCTGTTTCTAATACTAATTCTCTTGTTATATAATTCTCTTCTTGTCCTGTATTTATTAAAATTTTATATTTTCTTTGATCTATTATTCCTGTTATAAAATAGTGGTATAGTGTTGTTTCTTCTGTATTTAATAAATTTTTCGAGATTTCATAGTTCCTTTTAGATGTGCTTGCTCTTGATGAGGTAGTTCTAGTTAATGTATTTGGTACACTTGAAGTACTCAATCTTTCTTTTACAATTTCTAAATCTTCTTCTATGTCAATTTCTTTGTAGCTATAATCATTATTATCTATTATAGTAATTATTCTTTCAAAATGATTTTCTATTTTTATTTTATCAATTTTATTCCTTGCTGTTACTTTATGTTTTGTTGTTAGTATATATAGGTTTTTACATATTGCTGTAAATATTTTACTGCCTGGTGCTAGTTCTATTCCAGACATTTTCCAATATAGAACTAATGATTTATCTATGTTTCTATCTGTTAATGCTACTGAGTAATTGACACTTATTATAAATTTAAATTTTTGGTATATTAAGTTTCCTCTTACTGCACTAATTATACTTTTTTCTATAGGATATATAATTCTATCTTCTGCTAAATATATTTCAATAGGTGTATCTATTCCTTCTCTAAAACAAGCTTTTATCAATATTTCTGTTCCTCCTAAGTGTACGTACTTTATGGGTGTTTTTGCTTTTATATCTTGTATTTCTTTATTTATTATTCTCTTATTTAATATAGGTATTTGTGCTTTTCCTTTTGTATATTTACAATCTATGATGTGTTCTTTTTGGCTAACTACATAGTATTCATCTTTTTGTCTTTTGAACCAATTTCTTATTGTAGGTATTTCAAGTACTTTTTCAATACTTAAATCTAATTCTTTTCCTTTTATTTGTTCAAAAATTGTATTATCAAATATAATTTTTTGTTTTGCTAATTCTTCATTTTGATATTCTTCTTTAGATATTATTTGTATGTCATCTTCAGACATTAGATTTCTTCATTCATTTCATCATTATCTAGTTCAATACCTATTTCTTCATTTTCTAATTCAGTTTCTATATCCGATACTTCATATATACTATCATTTTCACTTAATTCATAGTCTATGTAATCTATCTGCATGTATTCTTCATTATCTATAATTACTTCTGCAATTTGTTTTCCTTTTGGATTTTTAGGTAACTTACAATTTCTAGCTAAATGTCCTAACTTTCGGCAGTTATAACAAGTACAGTCTGATAGTTTTCTCTTTGGTCTATAAGGTCTTTTTAGTTTATAATTTTTTACATAATATCTTTGTCTTGGTTTTTTGTATCTATATCTAGTTTTGGTTTTTCTATACTTGTTGTATCGTTTAGGTTTTTTATAATATTTATCTATACAACCAAACTGTGGTGCTGTTTTATCTTTACAACATATTAAATTTTTAAGTAGTACTTTCTCCATTTTTATTTTTTATTTTTTGGTTTTCACATAATTGTACAAACCATTGATGTAGAAATTTTATTCTAGCTCCTAAAGTATCTGTTAATCCTTCATTGTTCCAATCTTTTATTATTTTTGTACTAAATGGTTCTGGTAGTTTTGTAAAATATTGTTGTCTTATTTCTTTTGCTTCATTTATATCATATCTTGCTTTGTAATAATATTCTTTAAATGCACATGTGTATTCTTATATATAACACATTTTACATATAGTTAATTTTGTCATAAGTTGTCTATTTATTATTTTTTCTCTATTTTGTTCTTTTATTTCTGTAGTCATGCCACCAAATTCATTTCTTATTGCTAATTCATATTTATCTAGTATGTCTATATTTGTTGTTGATGGTGATCCATCTATTTTCTTATCACTCCTAAGTGTTTCTAAACTTTCTAGGGGTAAATTTTCTATCCATAATTTTGTTGTTCCAACAAATGTTCTTTCTATATATCTTGGTGTTTCTTTTGTTGTTATTTTATTATCAATTAATTGTTTAGATGTATTTCCTACCCATAGTAAGATTACTTTATTTATATCTATAACACAATCTAGATCTAAAAAGTTATATTGTTCAGTTATTGGTCTAGGCGTCCATTTTTTATTTAATCTACTATTCCATATTATATTTGTTCTATTTGATCTTTCATAATTGTCTGTATAATAGGTTGGTGCTGTCCGTCTGGGATTACTTCTAGGACTATTATCCGGAGTTTTAACTCTTGATGTGCTAGGTTGATTTATATCTCCTGTATTTATTTCTAATTTTTTCGGCTTATTTACTTGTTCTAGAATTTCTGTGTATGTTTCACTTATATCACTTATTTCTGATTTTTGATCATTCATTGTATCTGATTCATTCATTTCATCTATTTCGTCTATTTCAAGATTTTCATTTAATATTTGTTTCATTTTATTTATTTCATTGGTCAATTCAAATTCTTTTTCTTTTTCTTTTTCTATTTGTTTCTCGTTTTGTTTAAGGAGGGTTTCTTTCAAGAACCCTAGAAGAACTTTAAGGCTGCTGGTTTAATTTTTAAGAGAAAAGAGAGAGAGAGAGCTGGAGTTAATTCTTATTTTTATGTGTTAAAATGGGTAAAAAGATCAGCTCATATTAGATTTATATGGAGCTTTATTAACCACAAATATATCCTCTAGAACCTCCTTTATTTTGGTCCATGATCATCCACTAATTCATCAAGTACGTGATGCACCTTCTAATGTGCATCAAGTAGCTCAAAAGGTCAAACTAGGTGATTCACTTGGGCTTTATCCATATTTGACCAATTTACAGATTTGGCTGCTGGGCTTTCTTTCATTTTTATTTTCATTTAATAGTTTTGGGCTTCAAGTGAGCCCATTAATATAAGCCTAAATATGGTTCATCAAACTTGGGCCCTTTAACTATATTATAGATCAAGTAGGTGATGCAACTGCTAGCTTAATTAAGACAAGCAAGCAGCTCAATTATTTTATTTCAATTTATGAATTTTAATCCCATTTTCTTCAACTTAGCACTTAATTTCAACTTTCAGCTCAATTAACACCTTACTATATCTACTTAAATAATTTCCATCAGAGTTAACTTGCAATACACATGCTGAAACGTGCAAGGCGTTACATCACCTACCGAGCTAGTTTAAACCAACACTAATCATATAAGAAACATGATCCCTCACCTACACTATAAGTCAATGTCAAGTATAACATGAATAGAACTAGCATATACATAATACAGGCTGTTACAACCTTCCCCCATTAAAAAATTCGTCCTCAGATGTTAGCAAGGTTATCCAGCCCAACCAAGTTAAGGCCTAAGTTAGTACTACTATTAATCACATTGAACATATAGACTTATACTTACTTGTCAACTCCTCCACTAGCATTTTGATCTTTCTCACCAGTTTGTAAGAGGTGAGGATACTTCAATTTCATTGCTTCTTCCGCTTCCCATTTAACTTCTTCTACTTGTTGGTTTCTCTATAGTACTTTTACCGAAGCTACTTCTTTATTTCTTAACTTCCTAACTTGTCGATCCAGAATAGCAATGGGTACTTCTTCATAAGTGAGATCTCCAATAACTTGTACATCTTAAGTAGGAGTAATACAAGATGGGTCATCTATGCATTTTCGAATCATTGAGACATGAAATACCGTATGAAATGATGAAAGCTCTTGTTGTAGCTCCAACTCATAAGCTACTTGGCCTACTTTTCGAATAATCTTATATGGACCTATATAGCGTGGAATCTGCTTTCCCTGTTTACGAAACCTCAATAACCCTTTCATTGGATACACCTTCAAGAACACCCAATCCACAATATAAAATTCTAGTCCTCTCCTTCTAATATCCACATATGATTTATGAAGACTTTGAGCTGTTTCTAGTTGCTGTTGTATCACTTTGAATTTTTCCATAGCTTGATTAACAAGATATGGCCCAAATAAGGCAGTTTCACCTATTTTGAACTAGCCAATTGGTGATCTACACTTTTGACCATATAAAGCTTCATAAGGTGCCATTTTAATGCTCGAATGGTGGCTATTGTTATAAGCGAATTCAATAAGTGGTAGGTGATCATCCCAGATACCCTTGAAATCTAATATACAAGCTAGGAGTATATCCTCAAGTGTCTGAATTGTACGTTCTGCCTGGCCATCCGTTTGAGGGTGAAAGGTTGTACTTAAATTAACTTGTGTTCCCAAACTCTTTTGAAATGACATCCAAAAATTTGTAGTGAATTGAGCTCCTCTATTAGATATTATAGAGATTGGCACTCCATGTAGTCGAACTATCTCTTTAATGTACAACCTCACATACTCTTCCGTTGTATAAGTAGTCTTCACCGGCAAGAAGGGAGCTGCTTTGGTAAGTCAGTCAACAATTACCCATATGGAGTCAAACTTTTGGAATAAGAGAGGCAAACCAGTGACAAAATCCATGTTGATCACGTCCCATTTCCAAATTGGAAGTTCTATACGCTGCATGTAACCTCTGGGCTTTTGGTGTTCTACTTTTACATGTTTATAATTTGGACACTGAGCCACGAATTCTGCAATGTTCTTCTTCATGTCCCTCACCAATACATTTATTTTAAGTCATGATACATTTTAGTTGACCCCGGATGAACAGAGTATCTCGAATGATGTGCTTCTATAATGATCCTCTTTCTTAGTTCATCTACATTATAGAGATTGTCACTCCATGTAGTCGAACTATCTCTTTAATGTAAAACCTCGCATACTCTTCCGCTGTATAAGTAGTCTTCACCGGCAAGAAGTGCGCTGCTTTGGTAAGTCTGTCAACTATTACCTATATGGAGTCAAACTTCCGGAATAAGAAAGGCAAACCAGTGACAAAATCCATGTTGATCATGTCCCATTTCCAAATTGGAAGATCTATACGCTGCATATAACCTCCGGGCTTTTGGTGTTCTACTTTTACCTGTTGAGAATTGGACACTGAGCCACAAATTCTGCAATTTTCTTCTTCATGTCATCCCACCAATACATTTTTTTTCAAGTCATGATACAGTTTAGTTGACCCCGGATGAACAGAGTCTCTTGAATGATGTGCTTCCATCATGATCCTCTTTCTTAGTTCATCTACATTAGGTACAAACAATCTGTTTTGACATCGAAGTACTCCATCTTGCGTAAGCTCAAATGCCTTTGTCATACCATGTAGTACATTTTCCTTCAGTTGTAAAAGAATTTGAGCAGTGTACTGCTTCTCTTTCACTTCCACTACTAAGGAGGATTCTGCCGCATTTTGCACAATAACCCCTTCGTCTTGATATTCAAGAAGGTAAACACCCAAGTTTTCTAGTTGGCACAAATCCTTAGTCATTCCTTGTCTTTCCACAGACTTCCCATAAGTGTTTGCCATTAGTTTACAACTTAAAGCATCAGCTACTACATTAGCTTTACCGGGATGATATAAGATGTCAATGTCATAATCTTTTAATAGCTCCAGCCAACTTCGCTGCCTCAGATATAAGTCTTTTTGCTTAAAGATATATTGCAAGGTTTTGTGATCAGTGTATATGTCAACATGAACTCCATACAAGTAGTGGCGCCATATCTTCACAGCAAACACAACTGCTGCTAGCTATAGATCATGGGTTGGATAATTTTTCTCATGTGGACGCATCTGCCTTGAGACATAAGCTATAACTTTACCATGCTGCATCAATAAACAACCTAAGCCCACTCCCGAAGCATCACAATACACTGCATAGCCTTCCGTGCCTTCTGGAAGTACCAATACAAGTGTAGAAGTTAATTTACTCTTCAGCTCTTCGAAGCTTCTTTCATACTCATCACTCCACTGAAACTTGGTTTCTTTGTGTGTTAGCATTGTTTAGGGTGCAGCAATGGAAGAGAATCCTTCAACGAACCTTCTGTAATAACCTGCCAATCCAAAAAAACTATGGATCTCCGTAGGCGTTACAGTCTTGGACAATTTTTCACGGCTTCTATCTTCTTGTTATCAACCCTTATTCCTTCATCGGATAAAATATGACCTAGGAATGCCACATATTTCAACCAGAACTCATATTTAGAGAACTTTGCATACAATTTACGATCACGGAGAATTTGTAAAACCTACCGCAAGTGATTAGAATGATCCTCTTCCGATCTTGAATACACCAAAATGTCATCTATGAACACTATCACGAACACATCTAAAAATGGCTTGAACACCCTATTCATCAAATCCATAAAAGTTTCTGGTGCATTTGTTTGCCCGAATGACATGACTAAGAACTCAAAATGACCATACCGTGTTCGGAAAGCTGTCTTGGGTATATCTTTGTCCTTGACCCTCACTTGGTGATAACGTGACCTCAGGTCGATCGTTGAAAAACACCTAGCACCTTATAACTAATCAAACAAATCATCAATTCTAGGGAGGGTATATTTGTTCTTAATCGTTACCTTATTCAACTGCCGGTAGTCGATACACATTCTTAATGAGCCATTCCTTTTTGCGTACAAATAAAACTGGTGCTCCCCATGGGGACATACTAGGCCTTATGAATCCTTTTTCTAATAAGTCTTTTATTGCTCCTTCAACTCCCGTAATTCTGCCGGATCCATTCTATATGGAGGAATTGAGATAGGTTGTGTATCTTCAAGCACATCAATACCAAACTCTACTTCTCGTTTTGGAGGAAGACCTGGAAGGTCTTCAGGAAATACATCTGGAAATTCATTTACCACCGTAATGGATTAAAGGGTTGGTGGCTCAACATCAACATTTTTAACTCTAACCAGATGGCATATGTATCCTTTGGAAATCATCTTCTTTTCCTTAATATAAGAAATAAATTTACCTCTTGGCACCCCAATATTACCTTTCCATTCAAGGACTACCTCTTTTGGAAACTGGAAATGCACTATCTTAGTTCGGCAACTATCGTGGCATAACAAGAAGATAACCAATCCATACCCATTATAACATCAAAATCTACCATGTCTAGCTCAACAAGGTCAGCAAATGTAACGCGATCACAAACAGTTACAATGTAATTACATAAACCCTTCTAGCTATAATAGACTCACCAATCGGTGTAGACACTTCAAATGGCTTCACTAATAATTCTGGTGTTCTTTTGAACTTTCCAGCAATCAACGGTGTAACATATGATAGTTTAGACCCCGGATCAATTAATGCATATACAATATGTGAAAAGATGGACAATGTACCAGTAACCACATCCGGCGAGGCTTCTGAATTCTGTAGATCCCCTAGTGCATATGTGCAATTCTGACCTCCACTAGAACTAGCTGCTCCCCTATCTCCTCTACACGACCTGTAGGCATCTGTAGTCCCCTACCTAAAGAAATTGTTGATGAGGTCGATGCAACCACTAATCTAGTTGGTTGTGCAACACCACCCACGCCCCTATGAGGGCAGTTTCTCATCATATGCCCTGGTGTGCCACACCAAAAACAAACATCCGTCCTAAGCCTTCATGCACCTAGATGATTCCTCCCACACTATTTACAAGGCTGTCGAGGAGGCCTTGATTGACTCGTACTTCCATGCTATTGATGACTCGCTATTTGTGAGCCTTGGATTTCACTTCTTTGCCCAAACTGATTGACCCTAAACCTTGGAACCGTGGTGGAGCACTAGATGTAGAGTATAAATATGATGGCCTAGGTGGTCTGTTAGAGAACCAAGGCCTAAACTCACCTTGGGATGGTGTAAATTACCCCATGGATCAATCCCTCTTAGAATGCCCTCTTTCCGACTCTTGTGTTCTTCTTCTTTGCCTTTGATCCTCCAACTTTTGTGCAAAAGCCTGCATCCTTGCTATATCCATCTCTTTATTCAACAAAGCAATTATACAGTCTCTAACCAGATATTAGTCTAATCTATCCACAAATCAATGGACTCTATCCTCCATAGTAGCTACTACATTAGGAGCATACCTGGCAAAGGAATTAAATTTGAGACTATACTCTATCACGCTCATTTACCTTGGTGGAGATTTAATAACTGATCCGCACGGGCATGTCGGATCTCCAATGGCAGATAATGATCAAGGAAAGCCTTTTTGAACTCTTTTCATATAGCTGAAGGTGAATTTGTTCCCCTAGATTGCTTCCAAGCTTCATACAACAATATAGCCACACCCTTTAATCTATATGCAGCTAGCTCAAGTGCTTCTTTACCACTTACATGCATAATATCCAAAGTGCGATTGATCTGATCTATAAAGTCTTGCGGATCTTCATTAGGATCTGACCCGGTGAATAATGGAGGGTCCAAGTTAAGAAAATCACGTATCCGCGTTCTAGATGCTCTATCTACACAACTAGTACCTGCAACTGGACCTTCTTGCCTTTGGCCATGAACAACAACTGTACGAGTCAATAGTTGGACTGCATTCCTCAAATCTTTCTCGGTAGAATTAATAGGGGGTTCCTGAGGTTCAGCTTCCCTCCTTAGTTCTTCAAGAGATGGAGGCGTTGGGGAAGTCTGTTATAGAGACTCATCTTGAGCCCCACTTTGAACATCTTGATTAGGTGGTGCTTGGATGGTCTCTTATTAGCGGTCCACATCTACTCGCTTTCCAGTACTTTTACTCCTTCTTGTAACTAGCATCTTTGCTATAATAAAACAATTTAGAAATTAGATATGATTCACCTACAATATTGGTTCTATCGCACGATCTAAGAAATGAAAGAAATGAGACAACTCCTACATGTCCTGTAGCCTCCTGTTTATAGATGTGGTGCACGACACATCCATAAGCAAGCCTATACATAGACACGACTTTGTAGACTCCCTTAGGATGACCTGCTCTGATACCACTTTTGTCACGCCTCAAATCCAATTAAGACGGACAGTCACTCGATGACCTGAAGGCACGAGAGAACTAACTTGTAACCTGTTCTTACGATGCATATAACTATAACAATCGTGACAAGTTCACATAGGACGCATCGATGTAAACCAACATAAGTAGACCCAAAAGTTATATACAAGACTTGGACGTTGAGGCCACAACTCCTTAAGACACAACTGAACCATGTACATACGTCTAAAAAGCTTCTAAAAAGATAGAAGACCAAGAGTAGGTCGGGACAGACCCCGCCTAACACTTAACTACGATACAGTACTAAAATGAATTTACCAAGGACTTAGTAAAGCTCCGAATCAACCTGGAGCTCACCTAAAGTAGTTGAGTGTCGTGTGCTCCTACAAAGGAGGTCTACTAGCTAGAGTACATGTGCCTCCAGCATGAAATGCAGCGTCCCCCGCGAGGGACGTCAGTACGAAAAAAATGTACTAAATATGTAAGGCAATAGCATATGTAATACGAGGGGTCAAATAAAATCAAGTACCAATATATGAATGCATAGATTAGGAGAGAAACCACCTTTATTTACTCTTGTGAGATCATGTAAGTTACATTCTTTTCTTTACTTTTCTGTACGTTATAATCTTTGTAGGGCATGTGATACAAGTGACCAAGTGATCAGTGGTAGAAGAGGATGACCCATGCAAGGGATTTTAACCCCTGGGATGCAGTCCTCATAATTACACCATTTGGGATCGGCCCATGCTAGACTTTTGCCCCTGAGCTGCCACCCTTCTATACAAATAGGGATTGACCTATGCTAGGCATTCGCCCCTGAGCTGCCACCATTATGTACCAGTTGGGATCGACCCATGCTAGGCTTTCTCCCCTGGGCTTCCACTCGTAATTATACAAATTTCTTCACTTTAGATTCTTTAATCTTTGAGATTGTTATTTATCAATTCAGAACTATTTTGGGGTTGTTTTTTGGAAATAATAACTCTTTTGAGATGTTGTTTTTGTAGTCATAATCATTTTGGAGATCTGGAAATACGGACTAGTAGTAGAAGACATGAAAATAATACTTCGAGGCAGCAACAATGACATAAGGAGCTATGTAACATAAACACATAACTTTAAGAGCTTAATGACACAATTGACTTCAATTGACTAGGACAAGGATTCACCAAACTTTCTTTTGCAAATATCATTTCTATACCAGCACAAGGGGGATAATTACACAAGTATAGATTAGTGAACATATAATGAAGTAGTTCTATGGACTTAGGAGAGGGGAAATATAATTAGCTATTTGGAGTTAATACGCTACTAGGAATAGAACTTAGGAGATTCACTTCATTGATATTAATTACAGGTGTCTGATTTCATGCCAAAGAATATGGAATTGAATAGCCTTACATATCTTATCCTCTGACTGATATACTATCACGATTAACCCTCCCCTTTTTGGTTTTAATCTACAATTTAAATCATGGTAAACTAAAATTAGTAACTATCACACCGTGAGCCTCGTAAAACAATAGCTAATTTTGACATATAATGAGCCCATACAAACCTTAACATAATGTGTATCACCACACCCTCATTCTCTGTCCAACACATACATTATACATCCTTTCCCCAAGATCAACCAAGCTGCGCCAACAGTAATACACATAGCACAACCGCAAATATTCTTTATCATACAACCAATTATTGAACTCACCACCCCCTTGAGTTCTTCATGACAGCACACCACTAATTCCTCACTCTACTCATACATAAGGAAGACAAAAATGGAGCAGTCACTTTACCTCAATTTTTGTAAATCCTCCTTATAAATTGAATTCTTTTAGCACTTCCGATTCGCTTCACACTTAAACCAAAGAAGAAGAGAAAGTTATTTTAATAACTAAGGAAGTGAGCAGTAGCTACTGGAAATATTCTGCATTTGTACTTATATTAAAGCATGAATAACATGTTTTCCTAACCATCCATGGGAGAATTAAGCTAAATCCATGAGTTTTCACTTACCTTGGTTTGCAGATATGAGAATTTCTTTCAAGAACCCTAGAAGAACTTTAAGGCTGCTGGTTTAGTTTTTAAGAGAAAAGAGAGAGAGAGCTGGAGTTAATTCTTATTTTTATGTGTTAAAATGGGTGAAAAGATCACTCATATTAGATTTATATGGAGATTTATAAGCCGCAAAAATATCCTCTAGAACCTCCTTTATTTTGGTCCATTTTCAGCCACTAATTGATCAAGTAGGTGATGCACCTGCTTATGTGCGTCAAGTAGCTCAAAAGGTCAAACTAGGTGATGCACCTACTTGCTCTCACTTGGGCTTTATCCATATTGGGCCAATTCACAGATTTGGCTGCTGGGCTTTCTTTCATCTTTATTTTCATTTAATATGTTTGGGTTTCAAGTGAGCCCATTAATCTAAGCCCAAATCTTGTCCATCAAAATTGGGCCCTTTAACTATATTATAGCTCAAGTAGGTGAAGAAGCTGCTAGCTTAATTAAGCCAAGCAAGTAGCTCAATTATTTTATTTCAATTTCTGAATGTTAATCCCTTTTTCTTCAACTTAGCACTTAACTTTCAACTTTAAGCTCAATTACCACCTTACTATATGTACTTAAATAATTTTCGTCAGAGTTAACTTGCAATACACATGCTGAAACGTGCAAGGCATTACATAACCTACCGAGCTAGTTTAAACCAACACTAATTGTATAAGAAACATGATCCCTCACCTGCACTATAAGTCAATGTCAAATATAACATGAATAGACCTTGCATATACATAATACAGGTCATTACACAGTATCTACTACATTAGGAGCAAACCTGGCCAAGGAATTAAATTTGAGACGATACTCTCTCATGCTCATATTACCTTGGTGGAGATTTAAGAACTGATTCGCATGGGCCTCTCGGATCTACAATGGCAGATAATGATCAAGGAATGCCTTTTTGAACTCTTTCCACATAGATCAAGGAGCATTTGTTCCCCTAGATTGCTTCCAAGCTTCATACAACAATATAGCCACACCCTTTAATTTATATGCAGCTAGCTCAAGTGCTTCTTTACCACTTACATGCATAATATCCAAAGTGCGTTTGATCTGATCAATAAAGTCTTGCAAATCTTCATTAGGATCTGACCCGGTGAATGATGGAGGGTCCAAGTTAAGAAAATCATGTATCCGCGTTCTAGCTGCTCTATCTACACCACTAGTACCTGCAACTGGACCTTATTGCCTTTGGCCATGACCAGCAACTATACGAGTCAATAGTTGGACTGCATTCCTCAAATCTTGCTTGCTAGTATTAATAGGGGGTTCCTGAGGTTCAGCTTCATGAGATGGAGGCGTCGGGGAAGTCTGTGATAGAGACTCATCTTGAGCCCCACTTTGAACAACTTGATTAGGTGGTGGTTGGATGGTCCATTCTTAGGCAGCCACATCTACTCGCTTTCCAGTACTTATACTCCTTCTTGTAACCGACATCTTTGCTATAATAAAACAATTTAGAAATTAGTCATAATTCACCTACAACATTGGTTCTATCGCACGATATAAGAATTGAAAGAAATGAGACAACTCCTACATGTCCCGTAGCCTCCTGTTTATAAATGTGGTGCACGACACATCCATAAGCAAGAATCTACACAAACACGGCTTTGTAGACTCCATAGGATTACCTGCTCTGATATCACTTTTGTCATGCCTCAAATCCCATTAAGACGGATAGGCACCCGATGCCCTAAAAGACCAAAAGAATCTTAGCCTCTTATCATGTTGTCACTATTTTCATTAGCATCATATATAATATAATTACTCACCTCATTATGTGAATGTTCATTTATTAATATTACCATTAACTCATGGTATTACCCATTTTGGGTTACTCATAATTGACTAAGTGTTTCATGATAATCTAAGTATATGTTGTGTAAGACTTATGCATTTTACACATTCAGCCAAGCGACCAAAGTTCGATCCCTAGTGGCTGCATTTTATTTCATTATATGTGAGACTTATGTGTCTCACAATTTCGGTCAAGGGGACCCATGTTCGAATCCATTGGGCAGCACTTTATTTTTAATTATATAGAGTGCTAGGTGACTTCATTCATTTGGCCAAAAGGATCTGGGATCGAATCCCAGTGGCCTCAATTTTTATTATTTTATTTTTGTGTGAGAGTTATGTATCTCACACCCTTGGCCAAGGAGCCGAGTTCTAACCCCTTTCTCTCACACTATTTTTTTAAGTCTTCTTTCAATGAGCCGGGTTCGAATCCCTTCTCTCACCCTATTTTCTTTTCCTTTAATTTAAGGCTTCTTCTCTTAATGTTAGGACCTTAAGGTCTCGATATCCTCCCTAAATGGCAGCATGTATTTCTCTTCATTTATACTAGTGACTAGCCGAAACCATGTTCAATTAACATATAATTTTAATTCATTTCTTACATTTAGCCTAGGCATTTAACTCATAGTTTTACATATACTTTTAACCAATTCATTAAGGACTTTACTTTCACTTTCTTGTTCATGAACATCACGATTTCTTTTTGCATGTTAAACACACAACATTACATAACACATGATTCACCATTTTCTTCAAGTGAACCGTAACAATACAATTACGGAAGAACATCATGTTTTGTGCACATATGACATTCAACATTCGGACGTACATAACAAATCATAAACAGCCCGAAGCACAAATTGCACACAATCACAATCATTCCTAAAATTATCTACCAGAAGTCATACCAACGCATGCATCAATTCGTTCATAGGATCTAATGACAGGGGCATGCAATGGGGGACAACCTTAGTTTTTCGATTGGACTTAAACTGAACCTTAGGGGACTCTTGGTAAAGGGACCAAGAGAGAAGAAAACCCATACCTTTTCAGCCTTGACAACCAGCCAGAACCACACGTCCCCACCCACACACAAACCTTTCTTCCGAGCTTTGATTCTTTTTCCCAAGTGAAGTTCTTTACTTAAAACACTTAGGCGTACAAATTCTTCCTTTTGTTTTCTTTATGGATGCAGCCAAGAATAATTTTAGAGAGTTTACGTTTATTTTCTATTTTTGAATTGTGAGGTAAAGCTGAAAATGTTTTTAGGAGTAATATAAAGAATTAAGAGTGGGCATGAAGCACACTCCTAGTGGGAGTCGTGCGCCCCTTTTGTGGGAATTGTTGTTGACTTATTCAACACAATTTAAATGGTAAAAATAAGATTATAATTATATATTAAGTTATTATAATGCCCCTCCTTATTTTCTCTAATTTTTAATGATTTAATTCATGCCCCCTAATTCCTCCAACTCGGCTCAAACCCGAGTGTGGAGGTCCAGTCAAACTCGTGTTTGACCACCGAGATTTGACCCATTTTTACTAATTAATAACCTCATTTAATTAATTAAATATCAGCATAGGGTAATTACTATACTACCCCTAGCCCCGAAATTACCTTTATACCCCTAGAACCCTTAAAACCTAGGACTAACCCTCTAATTCCGATTAAGACTCATCCGGGTGAATCCTAGTATTCGGGTACCCAACATGGATGGAACCAACCCTGCCTAGCTCAACTAACTCACCAAGTTGGTTGGCTTGGCTGGTGCATAGGTTCAGAGGTCTGGTTCCACGCGCATCAATCCGTGTGAACCTGGTCTAACCTAGGCATTCTATGTACGTTTAGGCTTTACTTAGCATAGTCTTTTTTGGGTTGTCACATTATCCCCCCCTTAATAATATTCGTTGCCGAATGACACTACATATCATTTAAACAAAGAGGGTGATTTTCGAAATTTACTTCATCATACTTAAACGTTTCTCTTTTGGGAACATTTGATCCACATTTATTTGGGTGGTGCATATCATGCAAGCTTATCTAAGGCTTCATTCTTGAGATTGAGGAATTTCCTTCTCAATCACACTTAACTTAATGCACAACACAATTCATGCAACACAGAAAACGTGCCTATGCTACACAAAAACAGCAACATAGATTGCAAACATAACTTTGTTTTAACTCATATAGTGTTATTTCAAAACATATGATTAGTGACCTATTACACCAAGTTGACTACAACACTTACAACTTAGAGTTTCTTAAACATGAATCAGACTCTAGGAAAAGAATATCCAACCTTAAGAACTGAACAAATGAGGATAGCGAGATCGTATGTTAGCCTCGGCCTCCGACGTTGCTCCCTCAACAAGGTGGTTCCGCCATAGAACTTTCATGGTGGCAATCTCCTTGTTCCTCAGTCGCTTCACTTGATGATCTAAAAATTCGATTGGAACCTCTTCATAAGAAAGGCTCTCATCAACTCCTAACCCCTCAACAGAAAGGATGGATGTTGGATCGCCTAGGCACTTCTTAAGCATTGAAACCTGAAACACTAGATGAACAGAAGACAAATCTTGAGGTAACTTCAATTCGTAGGCAACATTTCCTACTCGCTGCAAGACCTCATAAGGGCCTATATACCTCAGACTCAACTTACCTTTCTTACCAAACCTCATCACCCCTTTCATGGGTGATATCTTTAAGTAGACCTGATCACCTACCTCAAACTCTAGAGCTCTCTTTCTGTTGTCTACATAGGATTTTTGACGACTGTAAGCAGTAGCCAACCTATCTCTGATCATCTTCACCTTCTCCATAGCCTCATGTACGATCTCAGGACCAAGGATGGCAGATTCTTCTACCTCAAACCGCCCAACCGGAGACCTACATCTTCGTCCATATAGTGCTTCAAAAGTTGCCATCCCAATACTAGAATGGAAGCTGTTATTGTAAGAGAACTCTATCAGCGGCAAATGATCATCCCAACTCCCCTTGAGGTCAATAACACATTCTCTCAGCATGTATTCAAGGGTCTGGATGGTACGCTCTGCTTGTCCATACGTCTGCGGATGAAAAGCAGTACTAAGCTTCACATGTGTGCCCAAGCCCTTTTGGAAAGATCTCCAAAAGTGAGAAGTAAATTGGTCTCCCCTATCCGAGATAATAGACAGAGGAATCCCGTTCCATCTCACTATCTCATCAATATAAAGATTGGCATAATCTTCAGCTTTGTAAATAGACTTCACTGGTATGAAGTGAGTGAACTTGGTCATTCTGTCAACAATAACCTAAATAGAATCATGTAGTTTTCTAGTCTTTGGCAGACCAACCACAAAATCCATATTAATAGCCTCCCACTTCCATGTTGGAATCTCAATTGTCTGAGTGAGACCCCCAGTCTTAAGGTGTTCTGCCTTAACCTGTTAGCAATTCGGACACTCCTCCACGAATTTAGAGGTATCTCTCTTCATGCCTTCCCACCAATATACCTCTTTAAGGTCATGGTACATCTTTGTGGCACCTGGACGAATGTAATACCTGGAACCATGAGCTTCTGCCAAAATATTAGACCTCAAATTATCAACATTGGGCACACATAACCTGTTTTGGTACCTGAGTACACCATCCCCTCCTAGGGAAAATGAGTCATTCAACTTACTCAATACTGAGTCCTTCAACTCCATGAGTACTGGGTCGAGATGCTGATTGGCTTTAACACCTACAACAAATGAGGATTCGGAACTTGAGTGAACCGAAATACCCCCACTTGGTGCATCTGCCAGCCGTACACCTAATCTAGCCAATTGGCGTACCTCTTTAACCCGCTCCTTCTTCTCTTCATCAATATGAGACATGCTGCCCATGCTCAATCGACTCAACGCATCAGCCACTACATTGGCCTTACCTGGGTGATAATAAACACTTATATCATAATTTTTTAGCAGTTTTAGCCATCTTCTCTAACGAAGTTTCAACTCCCTCTGTGTAAAAACATACTGAAGACTTTTATGGTCAGTATATACATCAACATGTACACAATATAAATAATGTCTCTAAAGTTTTAATGCAAACACCACAGCAGCTAACTCAAGATCATGAGTAGGATAGTTCTTCTCGTGGATTTTCAATTGTCTCGATGCATATGCAATCACCTTGCCATCCTGCATAAGAACACATCCCAAACCTACTCGGGAAGCATCACAGTACACCACATATCCTGCACCACTCCTCGGCAATGTGAGAACCGGGGCTGAAGTGAGTCGGTCTTTGAGCTCTTGGAAGCTCTTATCACATTTTTAGAACCACTCAAACTTCGCCTTCTTCTTCGTCAAGGCTGTCAATGGAGCAGCAATAGTGAAAAAATATTTCATAAACCTGCGATAGTAATTGGCCGAACCCAGAAAACTGCGAATATCGATAGGAGTAAGGGGTCTTGACCATTTTTTCACTACCTCAACCTTTTTAGGATCAACTTCTACACCTTGGTCGGTCACAACATGACCAAGAAAGGTCACTGATCTCAACCAGAATTCACATTATCTGAATTTTGCATACAACTGATGTTCCCTGAGTACTTGCACTGTATTTCTCAAATATACCTCATGCTCTTCTTTAGACTTAGAGTATATGAGAATGTCATCTATGAATACTATGACGAAGGAATTAAGGTACTCACGGAAGACCCTATTCATAAGGTCCATAAACGCGGCTGGTGCGTTAGTGAGATCGAATGACATGACCAAAAACTCATAGTGCCCATATCTAGTACGAAAAGCCATTTTAGGGACGTTTTCTCGCCTCACTCTAGGCTGATGGTAGCCTGACCGAAGGTCTATCTTGGAAAAGAAACTGGAACCTTGGAGTTGGTCAAATAAATCATCAATTTTGGGAAGAGAGTACTTATTCTTTATAGTGACTTTGTTGAGTTGCCAATAATCGATACACATTCTAAGGGTTCCATCCTTTTTGTTTACGAACAATACTGGAGCACCCCATGGGGATATGCTCGGCTAGATGAAGCCCTTATCAAGTAGATCTTTTAACTGCAACTTCAACTCTTTGAGTTCAGCTGGTGCCATCCTATACGGGGGAATAGAAATTGGCTTGGTGTTGGGATCTAAATCAACACCAAAGTCAATCTCACGTTCAGGAGGGATTCCTGGTAAATCCTTTGGAAAGACATCTGGGAACTCATTCACTATTGATACTAAGTCTATGGAAGGAACTTATTGATCTATGTCATTGACTCTAACTAAGTGGTACAAATACCCCTTAGCTATCATCTTATTGGCCTCTAAGTGTGTGAAACAATTTGGCCAACTGGACTTGAACCATGCCCTTCCCATTCCCGCTCTAACTTATTTGGAAACTGAAACCTCACTACCCTCTTTCGACAATCTATTGTGGCATAACACTTATGGATCCAATCCATACCCAAGATTATATCAAAATCGAGCATGGCTAATTCCACAAGATCAGCATGAGTGACTCTATCAAGGATATGAATTGGGCAATTTTTGTACACTCTTTCTGCTCTAATGCCGTCTCCTATGGGGGTACTTACTAGAATCGGCTCATGCAGGACGTCAGGAAGCACATCAAATCTACTAGCTATCAAAGGAGTAACAAATGATAGAGTGGATCCTGGATCTAACAATGCATACACTGGGAAAGTAAAGACATGCAACGTACCCATGACGACATCAACTGACTTCTCTTGCTCTTCTCTACCTTTCAGTGCATAAAATCGGTTCCTCTTAGGAGGTTTGGCTGCAGCATTAGCATTCGGTCGAGGCTGAGCATCTGCCTTGGCCTAATCCATCGTCTGAGGACAATCTAGGGCCATGTGTCCAGCCTTGCCACACCCGAAGCAGGTGTTAGTACCTATTAAACATTCACCTCCATGGGGGCGTCCATTTTTACCACAAAGCTTGCTTTTTCGCTGGACGTTCCGATCATTGCCCTTTCTGGGTCCAGACTTGTTCACTTTGGCATTCGCATTTCCTGAAGAAGCAGAATTACCTAAAAGTCTCTTGAACTTAGGTCTGTTCTGAACTCCAAATGAGCCCCTGCCCGATCTAGGACCAGCCTGATCCACAGTCCTAGGCTTCTTGCTTTCATGAACTCTCCTCTTACGGCGGCTCTCCTCCACTTGATGAGCATGCACCATCAACCTTCCCAGATCCATGCTATCATGCAACATGGCTGCCCGACAATCTTCCACTAGATCCTCTGACACGCCAGTCAAAAACCTGCTCATTTCATCCCTGCTATTTGCCACCAGAGAAGAAGCATACTTTGAGAGTTTAACGAATTTCCAGGAATACTCCTTGACTGACATTCCTCCCTGTCTCAGGTTGATGAACTCTTCAACCTTAGCTTCTCGTTTCTTTCTGGGGAAGAATCTCTCCAGAAAGGCAGTCTTGAGAACATCCCAAGTGATGGGAACATCTCCACGTGCTCGACTATCAGCCCACATCCGGTACCAAATTTGTGCCACATCTTTGAGTTGATATGCAGTCAACTCAGCCTTAGCCTCCTCATATACTCCCATGGCACAAAGGATCTTGTCGACCTCATTCACGAACTCCTTGGGATACTCATGGGTCTTGGATCCGTAGTAAACTGGGGGGTTCATTATGGTGATGTCCCTCAGCCTGCTAACCATGGTGCCAGCATGAGGATTCTCTCTGGGAGCACCCTCTATCGCGGCTTGAGCCGTGATGGCTTGAGACTGAGTAGTGATGTACTGTTCCATCTGTAGCAAGGCATTCCTCACTTCTCCATCTGTCAACCCAGCTGGATTGACAGGCACCTGATCAGCAACAACTGGGGCTTGAGGAGGAACTTGATTTCCTCCAGCAGCTGCCTCACCTACCCTCCTACCTACATTTCTCCTCGTATTCATAATCTACACATAGATACAAGACGAGAGTTAGATTCTTAATGACACAATCATGTCACAATTCCACATAGCACGATAGAGAGTAGAAGAAGGGAAAATTTCCTAAACATTATGCAGTCTCTAATTCATGATAGTGGTGCACTTCACTACCATAACTTAGAAACTACTTAATGTGGTTGATATGAGCCTGATGTCTTGGATATTTAATCTAATGCTCTCATACTAAGTTTGTCATGACCCGGATTCTGGAATCCAAATCGCAACCGGCGTCGTTGACCTCTTAGAGGTCGCAGACAAGCCTCTTCTTGCATTCATCACAATTCATACGGTTAATTTTAGCGGAAAATTTAAAATTTTTTGTGTATAGTTTAAGTATACATAGACTTCATATAAACGTATATTTGTAAGGAAGTTCATTGCTCATACATCAACCATCTAATTATAAGATCATGCAACTTGAAAGAAATGGAATCTCATGTCATAAGTAATACTTGCCAAAATGGCATCATTACAAGCGTCTGAATAAAATAGGAAAGAAATACTAGTGGAACATACCCCAATAGTTCAAACTAAGCAACAAATATAAAGACAGGCATCCTCGAATGCATGAGGACCTAACAAGTCCGGATGAAATCTCTGAGTCCGAACAACTGCAATGATACCCTCAACGTCCACCTGAGCCTACACCTAAAATATTAATATTGTATGGAATTAGTACACACTTGTACTAAGTATGGGTACATGCAACAACACATAACGGTAATGCATGAACAAGAATGGCTCTTCCTAATCAACATGCTTTCTTAGAAGGTCAAGTCTCTTGACTTTGACTATTTCGTAATAGGAAGGTCATACCATGAATATGTCACACATCATACACACATAGGTTCACATAATATACATTTCATGTTTCATATAGTATACATTTCATATCCATGAGACCTTGGAATCATGGACGTAGCATTAAGACATCTCAAGTGAGGGCCCAACATATGGGATCTCAACCCGAGGGTCTCCTTTAGCAAACACAGAGTCTGCTTCATTCGTTCATTTGTACTTCACATTATTCATTTCATTCATTCATAGGCTGATGTGAACATCAACTATACTTAGGATGAAGTTTAAGACTCTCATCGGGATCATGAAGTGCAATGACCAAGAATGACCTAATGTCATTACTTGAATCCGGTTTCACCTCTTGATTGTCTTGCACAAACACCTTCGATATCATTCATTTCATTGTCCTTAATACTTTGAGGAACTTCCAACCTTAACCGACATAGATCATGTGAGTATCATGAAATCCGGTGTCTTCCCCACACCAAAAAGAGGTGGAGTCACTGGCCAAAGTGAAACCAAAACATGCTAGCTTTATGGGTTCGAACCAAGCTAGTTACCTATGTTTTCAACATAGTTCAAAGACTAGCAGATTTAAGGAGACACATACCCACCTTGGTGGACAGTCTCATCTTCATGAGAATTATGTGAACCTCCGCCCTTCCCGAAAGAAGGCATCACCACTCATAACTAGTCTATCGGTGCTTAGTTTAAAGTTCCTATTTACATTCAACTCATACATCATCAAAGCTTGCTTCTAGCATGAGGTACTCATAACTCATTAGATGATTTCTCATCTCTTCTTTATGTATTAAGTGTGAATTGTCCTTACACTTATATATATATAATGTGATTGAGACTTGACTCTTAATATTCAACACCCTCTTAGGTGAGTACTTTTGGTGACCTTTACTTAGGCTTGGTTGAGACTTGTCTCCCATTCATCTTAGCCTCTTATCATGTTGTCACTATTTTCATTAGCATCATATATAATATAATTACTCACCTCATTACGTGAATGTTCATTTATTAATCTTACCATTAACTCATGGTATTACCCATTTTGGGTTACTCATAATTGACTAAGTGTTTCATGATAATCTAAGTATATGTTGTGTAAGACTTATGCATTTTACACATTCAGCCAAGAGACCAAAGTTCGATCCCTAGTGGCTGCATTTCATTTCATTATATGTGAGACTTATGTGTCTCACAATTTCGGTCAAGGGGACCCATGTTCGAATCCCTTGGGCAGCACTTTATTTTTAATTATTTAGAGTGCTAGGTGACTTCATTCATTCGGCCAAGAGGATCTGGGATCGAATCCCAGTGGCCTCAATTTTTATTAATTTATTTTGGTGTGAGATTTATGTATCTCACACCCTTGGCCAAGGAGCCGAGTTCGAACCTCTCTCTCTCACACTATTTTTTTTTTTTTTTTTAAGGCTTCTTTCAATGAGCCGGGTTTGAATCCCCTCTCTCACCCTATTTTCTTTTCTTTTAATTTAAGGCTTCTTCTCTTAATGTTAGGACCTTAATGTCTCGACATCCACCCTAAATGGAAGCATCTATTTCTCTTCATTTATACTAGTGACTAGCCGAAACCATGTTCAATTAACATATAATTTTAATTCACTTTCTTACATTTAGCCTAGGCGTTTAACTCATAGTTTTACATATACTTTAACCAATTCATTAAGGACTTTACTTTCACTTTCTTGTTCATGAACATCACAATTTCTTTTTGCATGTTAAACACACAACATTACATAACACATGATTCACCATTTTCTTCAAGTGAACCGTAACAATACAATTATGGAAGAACATCATGTTTTGTGCACATATGACATTCAACATTCGGACATACATAACAAATCGTAAACTGCTTTAAACACACATTGCACACAATCACAATCATTCCTAAAATCATCTACCTGAAGTTATACCAACGGATGCATCAATTCTTTCATAGGATCTAGTGACAGAGGCATGCAACGGGGGACAACCTTAGTTTTTTTATTGGACTTAAACTAAACCTTAGGGGACTCTTTGGAAAGGGACCAAGAGAGAAGAAAACCCATACCTTGACAACCAGCCACAACCACACGTCCCCACCCACACACAAACCTTTCTTCCGAGCTTTGATTCTTGTTCCCAAGTGAAGCTCTTTACTTAAAACACTTAGGCGTACGAATTCTTCCTTCTTTTTTTTTGTTGATGGATGCAACCAAGAATAATTTTAGAATAGTGAGTTTACGTTTATTTTCTATTTTTGAATTGTGAGGTAAAGCTGAAAATGTTTTTAGGAGTAATATAAAGAATTAGAGTGGGCATGAAGCACACTCCTAGTGGGAGTCCTGCGTCCCTTTTGTGGGAATTGTTGTTGACTTATTCAATACAATTTAAATGGCAAAAATTAGATTATAATTATATATTAAGTTATTATAATGGCCCTCCTTATTTTCTCTAATTTTTAATTATTTAATTCGTGCCCCCTAATGCCTCCAACTCAGCTTGAACCCGAGTGTTGAGGTCCGATCAAACTCGGGTTTGACCACCGAGATTTGACCCATTTTGACTAATTAATAA
>CM040623.1:46125295-46216644 GCA_022817965.1 Solanum lycopersicoides
ATTGACCCGAAACCCATAATCAAAATACCAAAACCCAAATCGTTAAAACTAAACCATTAGATTTTAAACCAAAAATCCTAAACCCCAAAACCTAAATTAAAAAAGACCCTAAACCCTAACCCTAACACGAAACCTTACCCTAACCCACCTTAACCCAACCCTAACCCTATACCCTAAACTCCAAAGCCTAAAATACCAATACCCAAACATTAAACACTAAACCATTCATATTAATTTCTCCAATCCTAAACCCTAACCTTACTCTAACCCTAGTCTAACCATAAACCAAAAACACGCCCAAAATATAAAAACCCTAAATTTAAATACTTAACCAAGATTTTAACTCAAAATGTAAACCTTGACAAAAACCTAAAAAAAACCTATACCCTAACCTTAATCCTAACCCTAATCCTAACCTTAACCCTAAGCCCTAACCCTATCCTTACCCTAACCCATCCCTTACCCTACTCAAAACCAAAAATACAAATAACTCTTAACGTTAAGCACTAAAACCATAGATTTAAACAATTCAAATCCTTAAACCCCAAACCCTAAACCCTAAAAACAATAAATCCTAACCTAACCCTAACATTAACCCGTTAATAACCCTACCATTAACCCTAAATCCCAGCCAAAAATACCAAAACCCAACACATAAACACTAACATTTGATATTAAACCTCAAATTGTACACCCTAAACTCAAAAAATCTAAATGAACCCAAAACCCTAAACCTAACCTTAACCCTAACCCTTACTCTAACATAAACCAAAACCCTAAGCCAAAAATACCAAACCCAAACATTAATTACTAAACAATTGAATGCTAAACCCTGAACCATAAAACCTAAAAAAACCTTACACCCTAACCCTAATACCTATGTCAAAAAAAAACCTAAGTTCACAATAATAAAACCCCAAACATTACAAACTACACCATTGATTTTAAAACCGTCAAAATGATAAACCACAAACCTTAAACCTAAGAAAAAAAAAAAAAACTAACCCAACCCTAACCAAATCTAATCCTAAACGATTAAACCTAAACCCTACCCTAAACCATTGACAAACCCCAAGCCCAAAATACAAAATCCAAACATTAAAACTAAACCATAGATTTTAAACCAAAAATCCTAAACCCCAAACCGTTAAAACTGAAAAAAAACCCACCTAACCTAACCCTTCCCTAACATGAAACCTAAAACCCCTTAACCCTTAAACCCTAACCCAATGCCAAATATACCAAAACCCTAAACGTTAAACACTAAATATAGATATTACACATCAATCCCTTAAACCCAAACCTAAAACTTAAAAACAAAACAACCTAACTCAAACCCTAATCCTTAACCCTAACCCTAACCTAACCCTAAACCATTAACCCAAAACCAAGCCCAAAATACCAAAAAACCCAAACATTAACACTAAGCTTAATTTTTAACCGAAAATCCTAACCCAAAACCTAAAACCTACAATTAAAACACAAAATCGTAACCCTAACCATATCCTTAACACGAACCTCACTCTAACCCTATCCTTCCCTAACCCAAACCCTATCCCTAAACCCAAGGCCAAAATATCAAAAACCCTAACATATGACCACTAAACCATAGAATATTAAAACTCAATACTTACCCAATCCCTTAAAACCTGAAAAAAACCTAAAACCTTAACCCCTAACCCTAACATATAACACTACCCTAACCCTACAATAATCGTAAACTCCCCAACCAAAATACCAAAATGCCAAACATTAAACATTAAATCAATTGATAATAAAACCTGAAATGCAAAACCCTTTAACCATAAAAATCTAAAAAACATATACCCTAACCGTAATCCAAACCCTACCCAAAACACCCTGAGTCCAAATAACGAAACCCAAAACATTATAACACTAAATCATAGATTTTAACACTCAAATCCTTAAAACCAAATCCTACAAACCTAAAAAAAAAACTAAACGTGACCCTAACCCTACACCTTATCCCTAACCCTAACCCTAAAAACGATTAACTCGAAACCCCAAGCGCCAAACTACGAAAAAACCAACATTAAACACTAAACTATATATTTTAAATTAAAAACCTTAACCCCAAAACCTAAAACCTAAAAAAAATCCTAATCCTAACACAACCTACCCTAACCCTATCTTACCCCTAAACCCTAACCTGAAACCCCTAACCCGAATCAAAAATTTACCAAAACCCTAAATTCAACAGTAAACCATAGATATTACAACTCCCAAATCTTGAACCCCAAACCCTAAACCTAAAACACAACCTAACCCTAACCCTAACCCTAACATTAACCCTAAACCCTAACCTACCATAATCCTAAACCCAAGCAAAAATACTAAAACCCTATCATTTAAAACACTAAAACAGAGATGTTATTAACTCAAATCTTAACACCCAAACCACTAAACCAAAAAACACCTAGATTCTAACCTTAACTAAACATTAACCTAACCCTACCATAAACCTAAACCCAATCCCAAATACAAAACCCAACATAATACTAAACAATAGATTTTAAAACTTCGAAAATGCTTAAACCCTAAACTATGAAAACCTGAAAAACCTACACGCCTAATCCTAATCCTAATCAATAACCTAACCCTAACCCTAAACCCTAACCCTAAACTCATAACCAAACATGCCTAAGCCTCAAAATACAAAACACCTAAAATTAAACACACAATCCAAGGAAGTTTAAACCAAAAAATCACATAAACACCAAACAACCTAAAACCTAAAAAATAAAACTTAAACCCTAACCTAAACCCTATCCCTAATATTAACCTAACCATACCATAAACCTTAACCCTAAACCAAAGCCCAAAATACCTAACCCCTAACATTCAAACACTAAACCATAGAATATTAAAACTCAAATAACCCCAAACTTTAAAACTTAAAAACAACCTTAAAACATAACCCTACCCTAACCCATAACCCTAACCTAACATTAACCTAACACTAACGCCTCTAACCCATACCCCAAGCCCAAAATACAAAACCAAACATTAAACACTAAACACATTGTAGCTCAAAGCTCTAAATACTAAAAACCCGTAAACTCAAAAACCTAAAAAACCCAAACCTAACCTAATACATAACCTGAAACTTAACCCCTAACCATAGCCGCTAAACCATAAAACCGAAACACTAAAACCCCCATAAATACAAAAACTCAAACATTAAATCTAAACCACATCATGATGTTAACCACGAAGCTTTAAACTGAACCATGAACTTTAAAAAACCTACACCCTAACCCCTATCCTAACCTAACCTAACCCCCCCCCCCCTAACCATGAACCTAAACTCTAAACTCAAGAAGTCCAAACAAAAACACCTAAGTCCATACAAAACCGACAACATTAATAATTAAACCATAAGAGTTTTAACCTCAAATCCTAAACACAAAACTAAAACCCTAAAAAAACTTAATGCCCTAACTCTAACTCTAACCCTAAAGCTAACCAACCTTAAACCTACACACTAAACCCTAACCATTACCCAAATCCTCACCAAAAACCTAAAACCAAAAATTAAAAACTAAACCATAGATTTATAACCAATATAACCCCAAACTGTAAAAAGATCACATAACAAATAAATCTGTGGACAACCAAAATACGACTTATGGCTAAGTAAGGCTAAACGTGACATAGAATGCTAGGTTAGGACAGAGTTCACACGGATTGAATGTGCTGTCTGAACCAGACCTCTACAACTATTGCAGCCATACCAAAACAACTTGGTGATCCTTAGTTGAGCTAGGCGGTTAGGATTCGCACCATGTATGGGTACCCCGATACTAGATTGCACCCGGATTGCGAAGCTCTTAATCGGACTTAGAGGGTTAGTTCCTGGTTTTAGACGATTCTAGGGTATAAAGGTTATATTTCTGGGCTTAGGGGTAGTATAGTAATTACCGCTACGGTTGATATTAAACTAATTACAATGAGGTCTATTTAGTCAAGTCAAAGTCTAACATGATCACTTAAGGCAACATAACTAGAAGAATACATACATGACTATATAACTTCACATGTAGATAAGTAATGACATACTCACATCATCAACTACACAAATAGCCACATAACTTCAATTAATTGTCAATAAGGCCATGCTCATAATATTGCATAAAGTAACGCCGACAAGGCCACATCAATTGCAAGTAAAACACATAACACCGCCACCATAAGTGGACCATACCAATCACAATAGAATCGAAGTATAATTAATATCAAATTAAGGAAAACGGGGCAGCATATCTTCATCCCCATATCCACACTTCAATTCAATGCCAAATCAACCAATTCAACATCACAAGGCCCTTACCCATGGCCATGAACAATAATTCAAAGAAATAACCATAAAACTCAATGAATATACATCAATTCAATCTAGGTTTAACAATCTAAGATCAATTATATATCAATTGAACACAATTCTTATATCATTAGGAAGCCCATAAGAAACTACACAACAATTCATCAACATTAGCTTAATATCAAGTAACCCAATAAGTAGTCAAAACTAGGGTTCATCAATTCACATGGGTTCATAGGTAATTTATGTTGAAATCATCAATACAATATCAATTAGATCATAATTCAATGTTTAGAAATCATTTATGCAAGAACCCATGGTAGAATCCCGAAATTGGACAATTCACTTTAGAAAACTTTGTAAAACACTTTGAGGATTGGGCTCCTTGATGAAATAAGTTTCAAGGATCAAAAGCCATACCTCAAGGATGATAATCTTCACTTTGATGAAGAATTTCCACTCAAGAACCCCTCACCAAGCTGCCTCTTCAATGGAGTCTTCAATGGAGGTTTTGGGATATCTAAGAGTTTGGGTTTTCAATTTGGAAGAATGAAGTCTTTAGGGTGTTAACCACTTAATAGTTAATTAAAATACCCATAAGACCCTAAAAAAACCGCCTAAACTCTTATTTAGACAGTGGGGTGAATTTACAATTCACCCCTGACTTGGCAGAAAAATCTGCGCACAGGGCTAGGCTTGCGACGACCTGCTTGTGACGGGGCGTCACGGGTGCAACGGCCCGTCATGGCCATCCGTTGCAAGCTCCAGTGGCTTGCCAAGGGTCCCCTCTACACCCTTGACAAGTCCCC
Source organism: Solanum lycopersicoides (assembly GCA_022817965.1). Classification (NCBI taxonomy): domain Eukaryota; kingdom Viridiplantae; phylum Streptophyta; class Magnoliopsida; order Solanales; family Solanaceae; genus Solanum; species Solanum lycopersicoides. The sequence goes on from CM040623.1 coordinate 46,130,447, forward strand.
ACGACGGAACCTTGTGGGCGTCACAGCCACTACTGGCCGTTGACAGCTCCGTCGCCAAGGCTGCCTGGGACAGCCTGCACCAGGTTTTGGGTCCTTCCTCAAGGACCCTTTGATGGTCCTTGGGGATAATTTCCCGGACGTTTCAACCCAAATATACATATATGAGTTTAACACCTCTCACATGAATTTCATCCAAAACGAACACATAAAACTCGACGAAACTCGCCTAGACGTACAAGGTCGACTCAAGGCACATCTTTCGAATGCCTTGGACGTTCTTATCGTTTGACCTCCAAACTTCACGAAACTTTAACCACTGCCTATACATGCTATATTAACTCTATTAAGAACCTTAAAACACCATGAAACACACATAAACACATAGAACCACATAAGAGACATTAGGTGACTTAGTCGTCAAACGTCTTAGTCGTCCCTTGACGTTTGACTTCCAACACCTCTAATATTTTAGCTACTGCCTCTATACCACATATTAAACATATTTAGGACCTTAGAACACTAATACCAACATGTTAGGCTCTAGTTAACCTATGTCATTTTCGAGGTCTTACAATCTCCCCCACTTGGACAACATTCGTCCTCGAATGACACTTGCCACTCTCCGAACACTTCCAAGATTGAGATTCAACTAGAGCACATAACAAACCATACAACACATATCTAAGAAGAAATCATCAATTTCACATAATCAAGAGATTCACAACACAACAAGAAACTAGAAGACAATTCTATAACTCGTTATGCTACAAAACTCACATGCTTCAATCCAAATAGCAAAAACTCATTTTATATTCAACATCATACTCATATACATCAGTTCTAACCACATAACAAATTTTAGACCAAAGATCAAATAGCCATTTTTACAAAAACTTTACAGTGAACAGTATATCAAGCAACAGTGATTTCAGCAATTTTTTCCAAAAATGCAATTTTTAGGCAATTCTTTATATAGACATGCTATATGCAAGATAACATCATGTAAACACATCATACAACATGCTCAAAGCTTCATAAACACACAATGCAAGAAGTAAATGAAATTCAATTTCAACCAAACTCCTAAACATCATGCACATGCAACAATTCAAGAACTTCTATCCCATCTACAAACCATACTCCCCCACTTAGAAGGAACTCATACTAAAAAGAGAAACAAGAACTTACCAACATCATCATCACCATCACCGGCTTCTCAATTCTAGTCCGGAGTGCATAGAAACGCCTCTTAGTTGGAGCATCTTCCTTTGGAACACTAGGCTCAACCCTCTTGCCCTCCTTCCTAGAAGCAATGTTTGGACAATCTCTCACTTTGTGCCCATCCTTTCCACATCCAAAGCAACTACCGGTACCCAATAAACACTCACCATAATGTCTCTTACCACAAGTGGCACAAGTAGGCTTGCATCCTTAGAACCACCTCCTTTCTCAAACTTCTTCTTAGGAACACTAGGTCCATCTTGAGATTGAACTCTTTTTTGAACCTAGGTTGCTCTTGATCACTAGCAACACCCTTTTCAAACTTCTCCATCCTTCTAAGTTTAGACTCCTCAATAGATTGTGCATACACCATGAGTCTAGATAGGGTCATATTATCATGAAGCATAGCGGTACGACATTTTCCTTCACCAAATCGGCTACTCCGGTACAAAAGCGACTCATTTCATCTCTTGGATTGGACACAAGAGAAGGAGCATACCTAGACAATGTCGAGAATTTCAAAGAGTACTCCTCAACACTCATATTGCCTTGCTTGAGATTAATAAACTCCTCCACCTTGACTTCTCTTCTCTCTGGGGAAAGTACTTGCCAAGAAAAGCTCCCTTAAACTCTTCCCACTCAATAGGACCCGAATCTTCCGGCCTATTGTCCTTCCATTGAGTGTACCAAATTTGAGAAACATCTCTCAATTGGTAAGAAGCCAACTCCGCCTTCTCCCTAGATGTAACCCCCATAGCACTCAAAACTTTGTACACACCATCAAGAAATTCTTGGGGATCCTCATTCACCTTAGAGCCAAGAAAGATAGGAGGATTCATCCTCACAAAGTCTCTCAACCTAGATGACATAGTGCTCTCCATAACCCTAGGCACCATACTCAAATTGATTTGAGTAGTTACGGCTTGAGCTAAAGCCATCAAAGCCTCTCCAATCATCCTATTAGACAACTCCGGTACCTCATCACCTCCATCCACATTAGGAACATGATCACCTTGGGGAGGCACTTGATCACCTTGCCATCTCACCTTGACACCTTGACACCTTGAGCACCTTGCTCAACTTGCTCAACTTGAGGAACCTCCTCATTCACCCTCTCCTCTTCCAACCTTCTAGCGGCCATCCTTCTAGTATTCATCTCCTAGCAAACACAAGGAAACTCATAAGAAGGATAATCATAACATTTACTCTACCGCACGATATAGGAGTAGAAAAGAAGGGAAACTCTATCGTCCTATAGCCTCTCGCCCATAGTGTGTCGCGACTCACACCGATGGTCAAGACTCTACTAGACGTGACTTGATGAGACTTTTTGATACCTAATACTACTTTCACCAATCCTATGCTCTGATACCAACTTTGTCACAACCCGAAACCATACCCTAGAAGATAGGGTGCAATCTCGGATTGCGACCGGCGTCGTCGAACTCTCAGAGTTCTAAGACAAGCCTCATTCATATCATTCACTGCATATACATAGTGAAAAGTAGTGCGGAATTAAAACTTTTCACAAAACATAATATAGTCTTTAAAAACCTCTTTCATATAAAAGTAATAGAAATGCTAAGTCTCAATCTCATCATCTTAAGACACAAGAGTACTTTGGGACACGGCCCATACTTCAATACGAAAATAGAAAGACATAGTCTATTACAATACTTCAAAGAAAAACAATAAAAGACATATGCACTCGAGTCAATTGAGGACATACTTCAACTTCTTCTTGAACGATCTTCTAAGTCCAAGTCTTCACTTCACAAGCTCTTCACCTACCAAGAACTATAGATAGAAAATAAAGCATGGAATTAGTACAACCACATGTACTAAGTATGGCTATATGCATAAAATCATGAAAACGGACTTTATTGGAAATATGCATCTTTTCATTTGGAAATCATAGTTTAAACATAAGAACATCATTTAGCAATTAGGAAACACATAAGATAACAATTAACCAAAGATAACATTTTAAGCTCACTTTACAGTGAGTTCACTTCACTGTACAGTGAAGTCCCTTCACTGTTACAGTGAAGTCAAACCTTCCTTTTAACATCCCTAGCATGTAATTCCCTCACTTAAAGTCATCCTAAGATTCACTTAAGTCACACAAAGAGAGACCGCCCATACACCCTCTCTAGATGTGCCTAAACGACCCTTAAGATTACCTACGATGAGTCACATACATACTTAGAAAACAATCATAAACATCTATGTAAGATTCTTCTACCAAAGGTCAATTCCAAGGTTCACTTGAGTGAGTGTGGAGCGACCGCCCATACAATCTCTATCACACACACACAAGAGATCCTATAGACTACCTCAAATAGAATCATTCTCACTAAACACACCAACACTTAGATTAGAAGACATTCTCCTTCCAAAGCCTATCAAAAGACCTACTTAAGTAAATCGAGAAGATATGTCCATAGTGCAATGACCTCTCCAAGATTACCTAAATAGTCCTTAAGACTTCCTAAGGTTTAGATCATGTCAACAAGATTAACCAACTTCCCTAACTAGAGTCATCCTCAAGACTTCCAAAGATAAGACATGAAGAGACCATCCTTTCATGTCCTCCTCACACTTTAGCTAAGGAATGCTTAAGTCACTTTAAATTAGGTACTCAACCATTTACATAGTTACTACAAAGGTCATTAGTTCATCAGTTCATTAAGACTCATACATCACCTAAGACACTCACATAAAGCATCACATAAGACACTCACATAATGGTCTTGGACAAGACCTAGGAACTCCACATAACACTTTCAAAGTCTATTGTGCAATGTCTAGATAGCGTCCCATACCACCACCTAAACCTCATAAACTTATCTAATGCTAATAGGTATTCCACATGATGAGAATAGGCAATAACCGACATAGACCATGATAGCAAGACATGGAATCCGAAGTTCTATCCTACTTCGATGAGGTTGTTCTACTTGCCAATGGTAGAACTTGGACACATCCCATGTAGGCACATGGTTAAGGAATATGAAGGCGTATAAGCATTATCTGTTCTTTAACTGAATCCACTTAACCCTACTCATACTCACTCGGTGCTAGCCTTAGTTCTCATAGATTCATTCACATTAAGGTTCATATAAATAGGTCTCTTATCTAGTTCAAGACCCCATTACATTCACCCTACAAAAGCAAGGTCCACTAGGGCATAACTCACTTTGGCGACAAGAAGCTCATAGCGACTTCCCTAAGATATGATATGATGCCGTTCCAGCCAATCAACCTTAAGTCCATCACTCATCACATGAAGGATACCATTACGGCTAACTACTTCACAATTCATAACCTCGCCACTAAGTTCAAGGTTCCACATAGTTTGACCTTCTTATCATTAAGGTCTCACCTATATTTATTATTCAAGACAAAGAGTTATAACACCCTATATCAAGACATCACATACTCATAATCATATATACATCAAGTAAGAGATACAAGTCAACCAAGACAAGACATCACATACTTCACTTTTAACACATAATACAAGTCATTCTAGAAACACTTCTAAAACAACTTAACATCTTCAAGTCATCCTATATATCATCATAACATCATTAATATACTCCACATAGACTCATAAAGTCAAGTAGGAATAACCAAGACTTAACGTAACACTACACTCATAATGTCAAGTCAAAGTCTAACATGATCACTTAAGGCAACATAACTAGAAGAATACATACATGACTATATAACTTCACATGTAGATAATTAATGACATACTCACATCATCAACTACACAAATAGCCACATAACTTCAAGTAACTGTCAATAAGGCCATGCTCATAATATTGCATAAAGTAACGCCGACAAGGCCCATCATGGCCATCCGTTGCAAGCTCCAGTGGCTTACCAAGGGTCCCCTCTACACCCTTGAACAAGTCCCCCACGACGGAACCTTATCACGGGGCGTCACAACCACTACTGGCCGTTGACAGCTCCGTCGCCAACGCTGCCTGGGACAGCCTGCTTACCAGGTTTTGGGTCCTTCCTCGAGGACCCTTTGATGGTCCTTGGGGATGATTTCCCGGACGTTTCCAACCCAAATATGATAATATATGAGTTTCACACCTCTCAAATGAATTTCAACCAAAACGAACACGTAAAACTCGACGAAACTCGCCTAGACGTACAAGGTTGACTCAAGGCACATCTTTCGAATGCCTTGGACGTTCTTGATCGTTTGACCTCCAAACTTCATGAAACTTTTATCACTGCCTATACATGCTATATTAACTCTATTAATAACCTTAAAACACCATGAAACACACAAAAACACATAGAACCACATAATAGACAATTAGGTGACTTAGTCGTCAAACGTCTTAGACGTCCCTTGACGTTTGACTTCCAACACCTCTAATATTTTAGCTACTGCTCTATACCACATATTAAACATATTTAGGACCTTAGAACACTAATACCAACATGTTAGGTTCTGGTTAACCTATGTCATTTTCGAGGTCTTACAAGTTTTTTTTTAGGATTTATGGTTCAGACTTTAGCATTTGAAGTTTAAAATCTATGGTTTAGTATTTAATATTTGGGTTTTGATATTTTGGGCTAAGGGTTTCGGTTTTATGGTTTAAGGTTAGGGTCAGGGTTAAGGTTAGGGTCAGGGTCAGGGTTAGGGTTAGGGTTTTGTTTTTTTTAGGTTTTTGGGTTTAGGGTTTAGGATTTGAGGTTTAATATCAATGGTTTAGTGTTAAATCTTTGAGTTGTCGTATTTTGGGCTTGCGGTTTAGGATTTATGATAGGGTTAGGGTTAGGGTTAGGGTTTAGGTTGTTTTTAGGTTTTACGGTTTGGGGTTAAGTATTTGAGTTGTAAATTCTATGGTTTAGTGTTAAATGTTAGGGTTATTGTATTTTGTTCTTTGAATTTAGGATTTAGTGTTTAGGGTTAGAGTTAAGCCTATGGTAGGGTTAGGGTTCGTGTTAGAGATAGGGTTAGGGTTCATGCTAGGGATAGGGTTAGGGTTTAGTTTTTTTTTAGGTTTTAGGTTTTGGGGTTTAGGATTTTTGGTTTAAACTCTATGATTCAGTGTTTAATATTTAGGTTTAGGTATTTTACGCTTAATGTTTCGGGTTAATGGTTTAGGGTTAGGGTTAAGGTTAAGGTTAGGGTTAGGGTTAGGGTTAGGGTTTAGTTTTTTTTAGGTTTTAGGGATTGTGGTTTAGGATTTGAGGTTTAAAATTTATGGTTTAATGTTTAATGTTTGGGTTTACATATTCTGGATTTTGGGTTTAGGGTTTAGGGTATAGGGTATAGGGCTAGGGTTAGGATTAAGATTAAGGTTAGGATGTAGTTTTTTTTAGGTTTTCTGGTTCATGGTTTAGCATTTGAGGTTTTAAATCTATGGTTTGGTATTTAACTTTTGGGTTTTGGTATTTTGGGCTTAGGGTTTTGGGTTTAGGGTTTAGGGTTAGGGTTAGGGCAAGATTACGTTAGGGTTAGCATTAGGGTTTTGGTTTTCTTAGATTTTTGGGTTTAGAGTTTAGGATTTGAGGTTTAATATTAATGGTTTAGTGTTTAATGTTTGGATTTTGGTGTTTTGGGCTTGAGGTTTAGGATTTATGGTAGGGTTAGGGTTAGGTTAGGTTTTAGCTTTATTTTTAGGTTTTAGGGTTTGGGGTTAAGGATTTGAGGTATAATATCTATGGTTTAGTGTTCAATGTTAGGGTTTTGGTATTTTATGATTTGGGTTTAGGGTTAGGGTTAAAGATAGGGTTAGGGTTAGGGTTCGTGTTAGGGATAGGGTTAGGGTTTGGGTTTGGGTTTAGTTTTTTTTAGGTTTTAGGGATTGTGGTTTAGGATTTGAGGTTTAAAATCTATGGTTTAGTATTTAATGTCTGTGTTTTTGTATTTTGGACTAAATTTTTTTGGACTTACGGTTTAGGTTTAGGGTGTAGGTTCTTTTTAGGTTTTATATTTCAGGGTTTAGCATGTTAGGTTTAAAATCTATTGTTTAGTGTTTAATATTTGGTTTATGGTAGGGTTAGGGTTAGGGTTGATGTTAAGGTTAGGGTTAGGTTTTAGGTTGTATTTTAAGTTTTAGGGTTTGGCGTTATTTGAGATATAATATCTATGGTTTAGTGTTTAATGTTAGGGTTTTTGTATTTTGGGCATTGGGTGTAGGGTTAAGGTTAAGGATAGGGTTAGTGTTAGTGTTAGGGTTAGGGTTTAGTTTTTTTTTAGGTTTTAGGTTTTGGGGTTTAGGACTTTTGGAATAAAATCTATGGTTTAGTGTTTAAAATTTGGGTTTTGGGTTTTTGGGATTAGGGTTTCGGGTTAATGGTTTAGGGTTAGGGTTAAAGTTAAGGTTAGGGTTAGGGTTAGGGTTTAGTTTTTTTTTAAGTTTTAGGGTTTGGGTTAAGGATTTGAGTTGTAATATCTATGTTTTAGTGTTCAATGTTATGGTTTTGGTATTTTGGACTTTGAGCTTAGGGTTTAGGGTTTATGGTTAGGCTAAGGATAGGTTAGGGTTAGGGTTTAGTTTTTTCTAGATTTTAAGGTATGTGATTTAGGATTTGAGGTTTAAAATCTATGGTTTATTGTTTAATGTCTGCGTTTTCGTATTTTGGACTTATGTTTTTTTTGGACATAGGGTTTTGGGTTAGGGTGTAAGTTTTTTTAATATGATTCCGGGTTTAACATTAGAGGTTTAAAATCTATTGTTTAGTATTTAATGTTTGGGTTTTGGTATTTTTGGCTTTGAATTTAGGGTATAGGGTTTAGGTTTAGATTTAAGGATAGGATTAGGGATAGGATTCATGTTAGGGATAGGGTCAAGTTTAGGGTTTAGTTTTTTTTTGTTTTGTTTTAGTTTTTGGGGTTTATGATTGTTGGTTTAAAATCTATGATTTAGTGTTTAATGTTTGGGTATTGGTATTTTGGGCTTGGGGTTTTAGGTTAATGGTTTAGGGTTAGGGTTAGGGTTAGGGTTAAGGTTAAGGTTAGGGTTTGGGTTAGGGTTAGGGTTTAGGGTTTTTTAGGTTTTAGGGTTTGTGGTTTAGAATTAGAGATTTTAAATCTATGTTTTTTTTTTGTTTAATTACCCTTGGAGGGGTAGGGGCTGAGCAACACCCCCAGGCCTTAGCATTGATATAGGAAAAAACAAAATACAAGGAGGAGGACATAAACCTAACCTCCGAACCTAAGATGGATTAGAGTCAACTCTCCAAAAGAAAGTCAACTCCTCCCCTTACAATAAAAGATGAAACCAAAATGCTAAGAACCTAAGGAGAGGACTCCTCTCCGTACGTAGCATCTATGAAGCATAAACAAGGGAGACTCTCCTTTTACATATTCAAAAAACTATAAACTATACTAACCTATTCAAAGAAGCTATAATTTTAAATTATAGCTAAGTTTAAAAGGTGAAATAATGATCAAGGAGGTTCCTTAATTTTCTTTGTCTTCTTCCTCATAAAGCTAGGCATTTCCAGTAAGTCGAGATGATAGTAGGCCCTTGCTTCCATAGGCATTTGCTGGCTGTTGAAATAAACCTGTGGAGTGGTTGTCTTGTGGCTGTGTTTTGACAGTGCATCTACTACCCAATTTGCTTTTCTGAATACATGTAAGCATTTGAAGTTCTGTGTTTGAGTGATGAGATTTTGCAGCCTTCCCAGTTGTTTGATGATACTCCATTGAGGGGCTGCTTTATGTAAGATCCAATGCACCACTAGCTGAGAGTCAAGCTCCAGCAAAATGTTCCTGTAACCAAGTTCAAGTGCCCAAGTTAAACCAAATATGGCTGCTTCGATTTCACCTTTGTTGTTTGTTCCTTCTCCCAGAGGTGTTGTGAAGGCCATCAACATTTTGCCATCTTTGTCTCTTAGAATACCTCCATCTCCAATTTTACTGGGGTAAGTGAGTGCACTACCATCTGTATTTACCTTGATCCATTGATCTGGTGGTTTAATCCATGTTACCATGTTCACCTTGGTGTCGTGAACACACCTTTCAATTTTTTGGATTAAATCTGTCCACTTGGCAGGCCATTTAACTTGAGGAAAGGCATTGTTCAGCATTTTATAATTGTCTTTGTAGACTGCATATTTCACCCTGCTGATGTTGGTTGTTTTGCCCCCGTATTTGCATGCACACCTGTTCTTCCATAAGTTCCAACAAATGAATATTGGTGTGGCTTGCAAGAGCATTTTGTGGGCTGCATTCTTTGGCTTGGCTGTCCACCATTGTTAGATCAGTAGCTGCAGTGATGATTGGTCTGGCTGCAATCCTGCACTGCCTCCAAAGCTGCTCCAAAATTTGGCTGCAAAATTTCCTGTGTTGAAGATGTGCTCTCTGCTGTCCATACCTGCTCTATCAAGACAACAAGCACACTGTGATGGCTCAATGCCGAAGTTAGCTAATTTTTCATTAGTAGGGAGTTTACCCCTAAGGGTTCTCCATAATAAAAAAGAAGATTTAAATGGAATGTTCTTATGCCATAAACAAGAATTGAAATGATTTTTAGCTTTTTTTCCCCTGATATCCTCCCAGGCTGATGAGCAACTAAAGCCTCCATGAGTGTTGAGTTTCCACACTATTTGGTCAGGAAGGTGCTGCTAAGGAGAAATCTCTGTAGCCAAAATTTTGGAGAGTTGACTAGCTGGTGCCTGCTCTATCAGCTTGCTCCAACTCCACTTCCCTCCCTCCCAGAAATCAGCCACTGTGGAATTGTTGAATCTGTTACTGTTGGTGGTGAATTGTGCTAGTGGTCCATTGCCAAGCCAATTGTCCCACCAAAAGGAACCGTTTCCAGCTTGAAGTTTCCACTGGATATGTTGCTCAACTTGTTGTCTATTCATCAACATTTGTTTCCAAGTCAATGAGTCTCCATTGTCCAAATTTTTGCTTACAAGGTTGGATCTTTGGCAAAAAAATTTTCTCTCAAGAAATCTCCCCACAGTGTTTGTTTAGTTCTAAAATTCCACCACTTTTTGAATTGGAAAGCCATGCAAATATCTTGTAAGTTTCTCATTCCCATCCCCCCTTCATCATAGGGGTAGCTTAGATTTTTCCATGAAGCCGAGTGATACCTCTTCCTATCACTCTTCCATCCACAGAAAAAGTCAGCTATAAGCATTTGAATTTGCTTGAGTACTGTAACTGGGGGGGTTACTGCAGATAGAAGGTGAATAGGGAGGGCCTGTAGAACATGCTTTGTAAGTACTGCCTTGCCACCATAGCTGAGTTTTTTGGTTTGCCAACCTGTAATCCTGCAAACAACCTTATTAACAAGATCAGAGAAGTAGATATCCCTAGGCTTGCCAACAAATAAAAGGCAGCCTAGGTAAGTAATAGGACCCTGCTTTTGTATAAAACCTGTAATCCTCTTAATTCTATCTCTTGTGCTATTGAAAGCATTAGAGTGTAGCATAAAGTGACTTTTGTCTCCATTGATGAGTTGCCCAGAAGTATCTTCATACTCCTTTAAAGTTGCCATTAAAAGTTTCAAAGTTTTTCATCTTCCAGAGGTGAACATGATTATGTCATCAGCAAAACTCAAATGATTCACTTGAGGCCCCCTCATTTCCATGAAAAAACCATGATAATCAGGATGATTGTGTAACCTGTTGAGTGATCTTGATAGTACCTCTGCACATAAAATAAATAGGGAAGGGGAAAGAGGATCGCCTTGCTTGAGACATCTAGTGGAGTGAAAGAAGCCATACCTCTTACCATTGACAATGATTGAATACCAATTGTTGGCCATGCTTCTCCACACCATATCAATGAACACCTCAGCAAATCCCATTTTCCTTAGAACCAGGCAAATATATGACCATGAAACCCTGTCATAAGCTTTTGCCATGTCTAGTTTAATGATGACATTGCTCCCAATATTGGGTTTCTTAATTTGGTGAATGATTTCCTGAGCTAACATGATGTTTTCAGAAATACTTCTACCCTTAACAAACCCGGATTGGTTGGGAGAAATTAAGGAAGGGAGGATAGGACTAAGTCTGTTGCTCACTAGTTTAGATATAATCTTGCTAGTGAAATTGCTCAGACTTATAGGCCTAAACTCAGTAAGCTTGTTAGGATTACTCACTTTAGGAAGCAGCACAATACAAGAATGTGAGAAGTACTTAGGAATCATTTGGCCACTGAAAAAAGCCTGAACAACTCCCATTAAATCATTCTTGATAATGTGCCAACACTTCTAAAAGAAGTACCCATTCATACCATCAGGGCCAGCTGCAAAGTTAGAATTCATAGAAAAGACCACCTCTTTAAGCTCATCCATACTGGGAACACTAGTAAGCTGAGTATTTTGGTCCTGACTGATCATCCTTGGAATGCATTCCAAGGTGTGCTCATTGATAAGTTTTTCGTCACCTGTGAAGATTGTTTTGAAGAGCTCACAAGCAGCCTGTGCAATGTTGTCCTCACCTTGTATCCAATCCCCATTTTCAGTGACAATTTTGTGAACAAATAGCTTCCTTCTCCTTCCCCTTATTACAGAGTGGAAGTATTTGGAGTTGGTGTCACCTTCCTTGAACCATTGGAGCTGGGTTTTTTGTTTCAAAATAGTGTCCTCCAACTTGAGAAACTTGATGTATTGAGCATTAATTTCATGAAGGGCACTTCTGTGTGAATAGTGCAATGATGTAATTTTCTTCTGCTTTGTGTACTTCTTCGTCATACATCCTAACCTTTTGAAAAATATCTCCAAATTCATTCCTTGACCAAGCACTAAGAGTGTTTGACAACCTTTTCATTTTATGGTGGAATTTTCACATACCATTACCTTCCACAGTCCTATCCCAGCAAGTTTTCAGAATTCCCATGAAGTGAGGGTTGTCAACCCAACAGTTGACGAATCTGAAATACTTGATGTGGTCAGTTTCTGTGGAAACCATTTCCATGAGAAGAGGACAATGATCTGTCCCAGTAGCTGACAAATGAGTTATGGTGGTTTGAGGCATCTTTTACAACCATGCATCATTTACCAAAGCCCTATCAAGTCTCTTCCAAATTCTGTGATTAATATCCCTTTTATTAGACCAAGTGAATTTGTGACCACTGAAGCCAATATCCAAAAGGCCACAGGCTTCAATGAGAGCTATAAAATCCATGCTTTTCCTCATGTTATAAGGCACCCCTCCAAGTTTTTCTTCCACAGCAGTTATAACATCGAAATCTCCAACAGCACACCAAGTTTTGGTATTAACTGTAGCTTGCTGTAACATCTTATCCCTAAGAGGTCTCCTGAGATGATCTTTGCATTTTGCACAGACAAAAGTACTAGCAAATTGGTAATGTAACTCATTGTGTTTCATTTCACAAGTGATTTGCTATTCATCTTCATCAAGAATATTACAGTCAATATCACTGCTCCAAAAAAACCAAATTTTACCATTATAATTACTAGTAGCATTTTCCTTGTTTAATTGAACCTTAAAGCTTTGTACATGCACACTATCAGAGAAAGGTTCCAAAATAGTGATAACAGATAAATGGTGAAGTTTCCTGAGCATCTTGAGTCTTTCCAACACCCCTTGAATGTTGATACCTCTCACATTCCATATGATAGTACTAATCATTGGTAAGATCTAGAGGAAAAAAGCCTAGTGTTTGGTCTGCCAGCAGTGACAATGTTGACATCTTGTTTCTTGAAGTTGAATTTGCCATGTTGGAACCCTCTTGGGGATAAGCACTGACTTTGTGTTACCTGTTGAATATCCTTCTCAAGGGCCTGATCATTATGAGGACTAAAGGCTTTATTAAGAGCCTCACTAGTCTCATCATCCTCATCCGGATCCTCTAGAGAGTGGTTGTCCCTATCCAGTTCATCTTCAGAATTATCCAGAGCATACTCATCTATAAGAGGTACTGTATTGACCTTACACATTTGTTGTCTCTTATCAGGTGGTTCAGTTGTTGGTGGAGTCATGTATTGTAAGACCCCGAAAATGAGATAAGGTGTCTAGAGCCTAACATGTTTTTATTAATGTTATAAGGTCCTACAATACCTTATTATATGATATAGAGGCAGTGTGCAAAGTTTGAAGTGATTTGGAAGTCGAACGTCAAGAGACGTCCAAGACGTTCGACGAATAGTCGCTTATGTGCCTCATGTGTGTATGCATGCCTAAATTGTATGAACTGAGTCTAATGAGTCTTGAAATGGTTTAAAATGATGTTTAATGTTATTGTATGAAGTTTTGTGAAGTGTGGAGGTCAAATGCCCAAGAACGTCCAAGGCGTTTGAAAGATAGCCCCTAAGACGTTCATCGTATGTCATGTTGGGGTAAAGGCTGTTTGGACGTCTTGTAGGTGTTTTTTTTTTATGAAATTTATGTGGAAGTTCTATAACATGTTGAGGTTTTTAATCGCGTTGGAAACGTCTGGGTACAACTTCTAAAGGGCCCACAAGAGGCCCCAAAAGAAGGACCCAAGGCTGGCTAAGAAACTGCCTGGGCAGTGTCCCATGACGGACCCAACGACGGATCGTTGGTCCCTCAACGGCCAGTCGAGCAGGTCTCGTCGAAGGGGACTTGCCTTGGGCTGGTCTTAAGCCAAGATTTTGGCTAAGTCTCAGGCGACGGAGGCCATGACGCCCCGTCAAGGCCATGACGCTCCGTCGAGCCCCTCGTCGAGCCTGGCCTGTAAGTTGCAGCCTGCGTTCTTTTAATTAAAGGGGTGAATGGGAAATTCACCCCACGTCCTAACCTGACTATAATAGGTTTGTTTAGTTAATTTTAGGTGTATATAAGTCTTCTAAAACGTGATCAACCCATTCAAAAATCCTCTCACATGTTTTAAGCCTTTCCCTCCAAAAATGTTCTCTCTAAAACCTCCATTGTTGGTGAAGCTCAAGATCTGCTTGGAGATGGATTTTCTATGGATGAATCATTAAGTCTTAGAGGTTTTTAACTAGACAAAGGTATGGTAATCTTCATCTCTAGTTATCTTTTCATCTAGTGAGCCATTCTCAAAGATTTCAAGAAAGAAAAATATGATCAAGTTTCCAATCTTCCAATCTAGCCATGGGTTCCTTCTCAAAATGTTTTTAATAATTAGTCTTGATGAATTGAAGTTAATACAACGATTTGAATGTGTTTTCACTCCAATTGCATAATGAACCCATATTCCTTCCAAAATTGGTTTAGCTTTTGCATGGGCTTTGTGATTATGGCTTGTTCTTGATTAGTTGGTGGTTCTCTTACGTTGAATTGCTTGTGGTTATTGTTATTTACATTAATTAATTGTGAATGGATGATTATCAGTCCATGATGATAAATATATGAAGATTTGAGCATGAATAGCCTTTGTTTCTACATGTTGTCTTGAAGTTGATTGTGAGATCGGTTGCGTAGACTCTTGATTATGTATGAACTGATGTAGCTACTGTTTTAGGGTGATGTAATGGATGAATTTTGTAGGTATAAATCCTAAATGTTCAAATTAAGAAGGGCTTGCATGAATTGATATAGATTCCTTTAGGCTATGAAGTCTAGAGGCTAAGTGTGTGATGTATCTCGAATTGTGATTTGATGAAGCATGATTTTGTCTTGATTTCTTATCTAATTAGCTACTGCCTAATGAGTGTATTGTTGATGAAATATGAATGATGATAAAACCCTTAGAGAGTTCATAGTATTGGTAAAGTCTTCTATACTCTAGCAAATCGATAAGCCAAAATGCCTATGTTGTAACCCTAATCTTGAAGGTATGTAATCATGATTTCAATATGGTTAAATGTAGGTTTATCTACTGCCTTATACCTATATATGTATGAACTATGATCTAAAATCAATGTAAGGGAAGTTAGCTAATGATCTATGTTATCCTACTTTCCTAGTATGTTGATATGTTGTATTATGTTATGGTATAATCTTGTAGCGACTTGTACATGGTTTCTTATATGTTTCAAGTACATTTAGCTACTTCCATATATGTTTTTTATTGATGAATAAGGTGTATAGATCAATGATGATCAAAGGGTGAGAAATTGGTAAGAATGCTTATATCCTCTACTCTTCTACTTCTCTACTCTTTTATAGTAATGTTGATGAAGCCTTGTATGGCATTGTGTGGTATGGTCCACTTATGATGGCGGTGTTTAACTTATTGTCATTATATATGTGCTGACCATGGCTATGAAGGCAAATTGATGAACTTATGAACATGTGCTTAAGATGATACTATGAGAAGCGTATGCCTACTTTCCTATTTTAGTTGTGAATTAGGTTGTGTGGCTATTGTTTGAGCATGTGTAGAATCATGTTAGTGTATTGTATAGGTGCTGCCATTGATGTGTTAAAGTGGTTAGTAACCCCTTACCTATGTACCCCTTATATGAAAGTGTAAATAGCTAAAGTTAGAAGTCTTGATTATAAGGTATATATTGTCTTGTCTCCTATGCTATTATGTGTTGTGTGCTATGTTCTTGGAAGTGTAATGTGGTCTAATAAAGTGGCTGACTCAAGAAGTTATTAATATCAATTATGCGATCATGTTGGTTAATGTACACACACTCTCACTTACATGCATCTTACAAGTAGTATGAGTCATTGTGTCTAAATGAAAGGTAGTTCTCATATTCACTAGTGTCTACTACTGTGCATATTAAGGTGATTTTTATGAAAGTATGATTTGTATTCCCTTACTAGGATGACTTGATAGGTGTACTAGTATAGGCAAGGGTATGGAACCTTGTCTATGCATTGCACATGTGTATCTTGATAGGATAGTTCCTAGGTTTGCTTTCTTATGTATATGAAGGATGATTATATGAACATGTTATGAATATGATGTATATGATATGATGAAGTATGAATGTGTATAGTGTCTTAGTAGGTTTATATGAGAGTATTGCTCATACAGTTATGCCTATAGACTTATGCATTGATATATGAACATGTGTGACATTATGTGTTATGTTAAAGGTTTGCTCACATCTATGTATACACTCACACACATGGATGATCTAGTTAGTGATAGGGGCCTTGCTAGGGGTGCCCAAGAATACTCCAAAACTAGATAGGTGCTTGAATATGCTATAAGCATATGAATGATGAATATCCTAAGCCTATGTTTTTATAAATAAAGGTAATAAAGGTTTTTCAATAAAGGGAACTTAGCTTAGCACCGAGTGAACTTGACATTGAGAGGTGTTGACTTTCCTTGGAGGAAGATTCACCATTTGTCCTTTATAGAGTGTTGAGTTCCCTTAGAGGAATACTCACCTATGGACCCACATGAGATGTTGACTTTCCTTGAGGAAGATTCACTCATGTTTTCTCATGAGGTGAGGCCCCATTTCCAAATGGTATGTAGAGGGAATACCTATCTCTTAGTTTCATAAACTATGCTTGCCACATAGGATATAGCAAAGTGAATTCACTTAGGATGCTAGGGTATATGTTAATGTTCTACCTTGGCTAGGTAGGAACACCTTCCTTTGGTGTAAGGCTCTACAACACCAAATTCCATGTTTAGCACCCATTGTCTTAGTGTCGGTTAAGGCTATGGTTTCCCTAAAGGTAAAATGGACAATGGAAGTAATTGAATAGGATCCTAACTAGGAGGACTTAAGGTAAGTTACTTAGAATAGATGGAAGTAATGAACCCATCTAGACATTGCACAAGTGACTCCTTAGGAAGTCTTAGGAAGGTGCCCTAATGCATATGATTATGTATGTGTCCTTTATGTATGACATTGTAGTCTTGGTTTAACTATGTCTATATTGTACTATACTTCTATGTTGGCATGTGTTCTTCTGTAGATGCTATGTATGGCTTTCTCTTATGTTCCTAAGGTGATACATTTCACCAAGTATCCCTAAAGGATTACTTGGAAGACTAATGGATTAAAAGAAAGAGTAAATGTTAAGAAGGGTGAGTTCACTGTAAAGTGACCTCAAATTGTACTTAAATTGTATATGTGCTTTTCTATGATGTTTGGCCTTTGATTGTGTTTCTATGAAGTATGTGAATGATATAAATGCTTTTGATAAAGGTTTTATGATGATACTCAAAATGGCATGAAGTATGGTTTCAAAGGAAATGTCCCTTTTAAATGCATGTTTTGCATGGTTGCCATACTTAGTACATTCTTGTGCTAATCCCATTCTTCTCTACTTTTTACACAAAGTGTAGGTGATGGATGCTTAAAGTATGTCTTGAATGGTGAAGAGCTTGATAGATGATTCCCAAGCTCAATGAAAGGACTCCTTAAAGTTCAAGGATGTCCTACTTACGTCTTTAATGTAAAGTCTTTAAAAATTATATAGTTATGTAATGTGTCTTATGGGCCGTGTCCCTAATGTACTCTACAGTTATTGAGTCTAAGATGGCAAAGAGACTTAGAGTCTAAATATGTATTATGACTTATATTTTATATATATATATATATGATGTGATGTTTCTAGCATATGATGTGCTATGAAAAGTTTTAAACTTTTTGCTAAATTTACTATGCCAATGCAATGAATGATATGAGAGGCTTGTCTTAGACCTCTGAGAGGTCGATGACGCCGGTTAAAATCCAAGATTGTATCCTATCTTCTAGGGTATGGTTTTGGGTTGAGACAAACTTGGTATCATATCCAGGTTTATAAAGTGGTCTTAGGTTCTAAGAAGTCTCATATTGCCACGTCTAGTAGAGTCTTGTATCATTGGTGGTGAGTCGCGACACATCAAATGGTACGAAAGGCTATAGGACGATAGAATTTCCCTTCTTCATCAATCTCATATTGTGCCATAGAACTTAACTCTATAAGATCTCCCTCTTATGTTTTCTTATCCGGTGGTCTTTTAGATGTGATTGCTTGGATGAGATTGCACTATGCTTGAGGGAGAAAAGGTGAGTTTAAAATGCTTATCTTTGTTTTATGGTTTGAATGAGTATGTGTGAAGGTGACACTTGTCCTTATTTGATGATGTATATACTAACTAGGGCGACTTGAAGGGTTAACTAGACTTAGGTAGGGGTATGGGACTCTACCTATGTCTTGCACTAGCTTGCCTTGATGGAGACCTTAGGAGGTTAATACTATGTATGTGTATGATGATAAATGTGAATGTCCTTATGAGATGATCTCTATGCTTGTAAACATGTAAATAGCCTAGTGTGCTAAAGATATGGAGTTATCCATGCATGAAGGTTATTGATGAGTGGAGTATAGTGGTAATTCTAGTTCTTGTTGGGTTACTTGATTTAGTGAAGTTATGGAGCTTTACTTGATCATTGCAAATGTTAACTCTATGGGGATTATGATTGGTTATCTTACCTTGCTATGTATGAAATATCCCTTATTTGATGATGTGATGCCAATTATGGCTTTGAAGGCAAATTGATGAACTTATGAACATGTGCTTAAGATGATACTATGAGAAGCGTATGCCTACTTTCCTGTTCTAGTTGTGAATTAGGTTGTGTGGCTATTGTTTGAGCATGTGTATAATCATGTTAGGGTATTGTATAGGTGCTGCCATTGATGTGTTAAAGTGGTTAGTAGCCCCTTACCTATGTACCCCTTATATGAAAGTGTAAATAGCTAAAGTTAGAAGTCTTGATTATAAGCTATATATTGTCTTGTCTCCTATGCTATTATGTGTTGTGTGCTATGTTCTTGGAAGTGTAATGTGGTCTAATAAAGTGGCTAACTCAAGAAGTTATTAATATCCATTATGCGATCATGTTGGTTAATGTACACACACTCTCACTTACATGCATGTTACAAGTAGTATAAGTCATTGTGTCTAAATGAAAGGTAGTTCTCATATTCACTAGTGTCTACTACTGTGCATATTAAGGTGATTTTTATGAAAGTATGATTTGTATTCCCTTACTAGGATGACTTATAGGTGTACTAGTATAGGCAAGGGTATGGAACCTTGTCTATGCATTGCACATGTGTATCTTGATAGGATAGTTCCTAGGTTTGCTTTCTTATGTATATGAAGGATGATTATATGAACATGTTATGAATATGATGTATATGATATGATGAAGTATGAATGTGTATAGTGTCTTAGTAGGTTTATATGAGAGTATTGCTCATACAGTTATGCCTATAGACTTATGCATTGATATATGAACATGTGTGACATTATGTGTTATGTTAAAGGTTTGCTCACATCTATGTATACACTCACACACATGGATGATCTAGTTAGTGATAGGGGCCTTGCTAGGGGTGCCCAAGAATACTCCAAAACTAGATAGGTGCTTGAATATGCTATAAGCATATGAATGATGAATATCCTAAGCCTATGTTTTTATAAATAAAGGTAATAAAGGTTTTTCAATAAAGGGAACTTAGCTTAGCACCGAGTGAACTTGACATTGAGAGGTGTTGACTTTCCTTGGAGGAAGATTCACCATTTGTCCTTTATAGAGTGTTGATTTCCCTTAGAGGAATACTCACCTATGGACCCACATGAGATGTTGACTTTCCTTGAGGAAGATTCACTCATGTTTTCTCATGAGGTGAGGCCCCATTTCCAAATGGTATGTAGAGGGAATACCTATCTCTTAGTTTCATAAACTATGGTTGCCACATAGGATCTAGCAAAGTGAATTCACTTAGGATGCTAGGGTATATGTTAATGTTCTACCTTGGCTAGGTAGGAACACCTTCCTTTGGTGTAAGGCTCTACAACACCAAATTCCATGTTTAGCACCCATTGTCTTAGTGTCGGTTAAGGCTATGGTTTCCCTAAAGGTAAAATGGACAATGGAAGTAATTGAATAGGATCCTAACTAGGAGGACTTAAGGTAAGTTACTTAGAATAGATGGAAGTAATGAACCCATCTAGACATTGCACAAGTGACTCCTTAGGAAGTCTTAGGAAGGTGCCCTAATGCATATGATTATGTATGTGTCCTTTATGTATGACATTGTAGTCTTGGTTTAACTATGTCTATATTGTACTATACTTCTATGATGGCATGTGTTCTTCTGTAGATGCTATGTATGGCTTTCTCTTATGTTCCTAAGGTGATACATTTCACCAAGTATCCCTAAAGGATTACTTGGAAGACTAATGGATTAAAAGAAAGAGTAAATGTTAAGAAGGGTGAGTTCACTGTAAAGTGACCTCAAATTGTACTTAAATTGTATATGTGCTTTTCTATGATGTTTGGCCTTTGATTGTGTTTCTATGAAGTATGTGAATGATATAAATGCTTTTGATAAAGGTTTTATGATGATACTCAAAATGGCATGAAGTATGGTTTCAAAGGAAATGTCCCTTTTAAATGCATGTTTTGCATGGTTGCCATACTTAGTACATTCTTGTGCTAATCCCATTCTTCTCTACTTTTTACACAAAGTGTAGGTGATGGATGCTTAAAGTATGTCTTGAATGGTGAAGAGCTTTATAGATGATTCCCAAGCTCAATGAAAGGACTCCTTAAAGTTCAAGGATGTCCTACTTACGTCTTTAATGTAAAGTCTTTAAAAATTATATAGTTATGTAATGTGTCTTATGGGCCGTGTCCCTAATGTACTCTACAGTTATTGAGTCTAAGATGGCAAAGAGACTTAGAGTCTAAATATGTATTATGACTTATATTTTATATATATATATATGATGTGATGTTTCTAGCATATGATGTGCTATGAAAAGTTTTAAACTTTCTGCTAAATTTACTATGCCAATGCAATGAATGATATGAGAGGCTTGTCTTAGACATCTGAGAGGTCGATGACGCCGGTTAAAATCCAAGATTGTATCCTATCTTCTAGGGTATGGTTTCGGGTTGAGACAAACTTGGTATCAGATCCAGGTTTATAAAGTGGTCTTAGGTTCTAAGAAGTCTCATATTGCCACGTCTAGTAGAGTCTTGTATCATTGGTGGTGAGTCGCGACACATCAAATGGTACGAGAGGCTATAGGACGATAGAATTTCCCTTCTTCATCAATCTCATATTGTGCCATAGAACTTAACTCTATAAGATCTCCCTCTTATGTTTTCTTATCCGGTGGTCTTTTAGATGTGATTGCTTGGATGAGATTGCACTATGCTTGAGGGAGAAAAGGTGAGTTTAAAATGCTTATCTTTGTTTTATGGTTTGAATGAGTATGTGTGAAGGTGACACTTGTCCTTATTTGATGATGTATAAACTAACTAGGGCGACTTGAAGGGTTAACTAGACTTAGGTAGGGGTATGGGACTCTACCTATGTCTTGCACTTGCTTGCCTTGATGGAGACCTTAGGAGGTTAATACTATGTATGTGTATGATTATAAATGTGAATGTCCTTATGAGATGATCTCTATGCTTGTAAACATGTAAATAGCCTAGTGTGCTAAAGATATGGAGTTATCCATGCATGAAGGTTATTGATGAGTGGAGTATAGTGGTAATTCTAGTTCTTGTTGGGTTACTTGATTTAGTGAAGTTATGGAGCTTTACTTGATCATTGCAAATGTTAACTCTATGGGGATTATGATTGGTTATCTTACCTTGCTATGTATGAAATATCCCTTATTTGATGATGTGATGCCAATTATGGCTTTGAAGGCAAATTGATGAACTTATGAACATGTGCTTAAGATGATACTATGAGAAGCGTATGCCTACTTTCCTGTTCTAGTTGTGAATTAGGTTGTGTGGCTATTGTTTGAGCATGTGTATAATCATGTTAGGGTATTGTATAGGTGCTGCCATTGATGTGTTAAAGTGGTTAGTAGCCCCTTACCTATGTACCCCTTATATGAAAGTGTAAATAGCTAAAGTTAGAAGTCTTGATTATAAGCTATATATTGTCTTGTCTCCTATGCTATTATGTGTTGTGTGCTATGTTCTTGGAAGTGTAATGTGGTCTAATAAAGTGGCTAACTCAAGAAGTTATTAATATCCATTATGCGATCATGTTGGTTAATGTACACACACTCTCACTTACATGCATGTTACAAGTAGTATAAGTCATTGTGTCTAAATGAAAGGTAGTTCTCATATTCACTAGTGTCTACTACTGTGCATATTAAGGTGATTTTTATGAAAGTATGATTTGTATTCCCTTACTAGGATGACTATATAGGTGTACTAGTATAGGCAAGGGTATGGAACCTTGTCTATGCATTGCACATGTGTATCTTGATAGGATAGTTCCTAGGTTTGCTTTCTTATGTATATGAAGGATGATTATATGAACATGTTATGAATATGATGTATATGATATGATGAAGTATGAATGTGTATAGTGTCTTAGTAGGTTTATATGAGAGTATTGCTCATACAGTTATGCCTATAGACTTATGCATTGATATATGAACATGTGTGACATTATGTGTTATGTGAAAGGTTTGCTCACATCTATGTATACACTCACACACATGGATGATCTAGTTAGTGAGAGGGGCCTTGCTAGGGGTGCCCAAGAATACTCCAAAACTAGATAGGTGCTTGAATATGCTATAAGCATATGAATGATGAATATCCTAAGCCTATGTTTTTATAAATAAAGGTAATAAAGGTTTTTCAATAAAGGGAACTTAGCTTAGCACCGAGTGAACTTGACATTGAGAGGTGTTGACTTTCCTTGGAGGAAGATTCACCATTTGTCCTTTATAGAGTGTTGATTTCCCTTAGAGGAATACTCACCTATGGACCCACATGAGATGTTGACTTTCCTTGAGGAAGATTCACTCATGTTTTCTCATGAGGTGAGGCCCCATTTCCAAATGGTATGTAGAGGGAATACCTATCTCTTAGTTTCATAAACTATGGTTGCCACATAGGATCTAGCAAAGTGAATTCACTTAGGATGCTAGGGTATATGTTAATGTTCTACCTTGGCTAGGTAGGAACACCTTCCTTTGGTGTAAGGCTCTACAACACCAAATTCCATGTTTAGCACCCATTGTCTTAGTGTACGTTAAGGCTATGGTTTCCCTAAAGGTAAAATGGACAATGGAAGGAATTGAATAGGATCCTAACTAGGAGGACTTAAGGTAAGTTACTTAGAATAGATGGAAGTAATGAACCCATCTAGACATTGCACAAGTGACTCCTTAGGAAGTCTTAGGAAGGTGCCCTAATGCATATGATTATGTATGTGTCCTTTATGTATGACATTGTAGTCTTGGTTTAACTATGTCTATATTGTACTATACTTCTATGATGGCATGTGTTCTCTTGTGTAGATGCTATGTATGGCTTTCTCTTATGTTCCTAAGGTGATACATTTCACCAAGTATCCCTAAAGGATTACTTGGAAGACTAATGGATTAAAAGAAAGAGTAAATGTTAAGAAGGGTGAATTCACTGTAAAGTGACCTCAAATTGTACTTAAATTGTATATGTGCTTTTCTATGATGTTTGGCCTTTGATTGTGTTTCTATGAAGTATGTGAATGATATAAATGCTTTTGATAAAGGTTTTATGATGATTTACTCAAAATGGCATGAAGTATGATTTCAAAGGAAATATCCCTTTTAAATGCATGTTTTGCATGGTTGCCATACTTAGTATATTCTTGTGCTAATCCCATTCTTCTCTACTTTTTACACAAAGTGTAGGTGATGGATGCTTAAAGGATGTCTTGAATGGTGAAGAGCTTGATAGATGATTCCCAAGCTCAATGAAAGGACTCCTTAAAGTTCAAGGATGTCCTACTTACGTTTTTAATGTAAAGTCTTTAAAAATTATATAGTTATGTAATGTGTCTTATGGGCCCTGTCCCTAATGTACTCTACAGTTATTGAGTCTAAGATGGCAAAGAGACTTAGAGTCTAAATATGTATTATGACTTATATTTTATATATATATATATATGATGTGATGTTTCTAGCATATGATGTGCTATGAAAAGTTTTAAACTTTCTGCTAAATTTACTATGCCAATGCAATGAATGATATGAGAGGCTTGTCTTAGACCTCTGAGAGGTCAATGACGCCGGTTAAAATCCAAGATTGTATCCTATCTTCTAGGGTATGGTTTCGGGTTGAGACAAACTTGGTATCAGATCCAGGTTTATAAAGTGGTCTTAGGTTCTAAGAAGTCTCATATTGCCACGTCTAGTAGAGTCTTGTATCATTGGTGGTGAGTCGCGACACATCAAATGGTACGAGAGGCTATAGGACGATAGAGTTTCCCTTCTTCATCAATCTCATATCGTGTCATAGAACTTAACTCTATAAGATCTCCCTCTTATGTTTTCTTATCCGGTGGTCTTTTAGATGTGATTGCTTGGATGAGATTGCACTATGCTTGAGGGAGAAAAGGTGAGTTTAAAATGCTTATCTTTGTTTTATGGTTTGAATGAGTATGTGTGAAGGTGACACTTGTCTTATTTGATGATGTATAAACTAACTAGGGCGACTTGAAGGGTTAACTAGACTTAGGTAGGGGTATGGGACTCTACCTATGTCTTGCACTAGCTTGCCTTGATGGAGACCTTAGGAGGTTAATACTATGTATGTGTATGATGATAAATGTGAATGTCCTTATGAGATGATCTCTATGCTTGTAAACATGTAAATAGCCTAGTGTGCTAAAGATATTGAGTTATCCATGCATGAAGGTTATTGATGAGTGGAGTATAGTGGTAATTGTAGTTCTTGTTGGGTTACTTGATTTAGTGAAGTTATGGAGCTTTACTTGATCATTGCACATGTTAACTCTATGGGGATTATGATTGGTTATCTTACCTTGCTATGTATGAAATATCCCTTATTTGATGATGTGATGCCAATTATGGCAATATATGAAGTCTTTGTGAAATAGCAAGTGATTTCGAATGATGTATGTCATGATATAGTTGAAGCATGCTAGAATTATGGTGATTAAAAGTGTGGATTGTTTTCCTTTGCATATATAAGTTGTACTTGATGAGTTGCTAGTATAAATTGGAGTCTTTCGTAGAGACTTGAGTTGTAAATATAGTATGCATGCTTATGAACGATGAGTTGGTAAAGCTTTGTATCTTATATTTCCATGCTTGTTCCATCAAATGTATAAATGTTGCACTTTTGGGATATTTGGAAACATGCTCACTGTAAAGACTAGGCAACTTATTGTAACATGTTTGGAGAACCTACTAAATTGTCATTTGATTGGATGTTGTTGAAATATGTGTAGAATTTATGAATATGAACATGATAAGGAATGTGGAAAAGAATGTTCGCTATTTATATTGAATGATGAGAATCTTATGACATGATGAGTAGTAGAGTTATTTCTAAACTTCTTGTTATGTTATGAACTTCTTGTTGTTTCCCACTAATGATGTATGACCTTTGTGTCTATTGCATTGTAGGAAGACCTTATGTGAATTGAATGGTATGATCAAAATTGATGGTTGAGGATGATTTGCCTAAAATGATAAGGTTTAGAATGCCTTAGTGTTGCTAAATTGAATAAATGAAAATTCCCTCTAAAGTAGTAATCACTTTAAGTGATGAATATGAAGGTTGTGTAGTTAAGATCCTCTATATGTTGGGTTAAGTTGCTCTTAATTGGGTTTACCCTAAGTGGGGGATGGTGTTTGAGTAGTGAGATTGTAGAAATTGTCTACATTGTTCTTCTATTCTTACATGAATTGGAAAATATGAATTCTTAGTAAGCTTGTTCATGAAAATAGTCTTGCATAAAGTGTGAATTGCATGATCTTTATATGATTGGTATGAATTGATTGACATCATCTTAGAGACATGGTGAATTTTCCAAAAAGCATGAGAGGGAAGTTTTGATAAAATCCATGTTTTTTCTTGTTGACTTGCATTTTAATGTGCTAATTGTGAAGTTGATTTTATGAGGTAAGACAAGGAACTTGGTGATAGTCACTTGTAGGGTAAATTGTTTAGCCTTGTAATGGGAGTTGAGTCTCTTTTACCATGAAATATGTTGACTCTCTTGAAAATTTAGTGACTTGATTATTTGTAATGTAAAATTGTAGGCTCATTCTTGAAAGGTGAAAGCATGTTTAGCTAAGTGTCCATGTGTATGCCTATAATTTGTGTTATTTTTTTCCAAAATGAGGCTTACTATAAGGGTGAGTATTATGTTAAGAAAAGAAATTTGTGGAATGACTTCCTATTTTGTTGTGATGTACTTGGTGTGACTTGCCATTTAGATTTCACTAAGAAGAAAAATGTATGCATGTCTTGGCTTGAAAGTTGAGATTTCTCATTTTTAAAGAAATTGACCTTGTACTTTGCTAAGATGTGAACTCATGATACATGTAATGTGTTGAGGAGCAAGATATTCCTCCATGTACACCATTAAGCATGGTATGGTTGAGTATGACCTTCATGGTACTAGGTCAAACTAATGAAGATCTTGGTAATTTAGCTAACTCAAGTTTATGTGCATTGAAGTATGAGTGTTTGAGTAACTTTGGGTATGGGTTGTGATCTGCCTATGAGTAGTTTTTCAAGATTTTCTTGTAATGAATTAAGGTGTAATGATCATGTTATGATTAGGATAAGGATGTTCTCCTATGTACATGAAAAAGGGCCTTTGTGTTTGATGCATTAAAAAGTGAGTGAGTAATGGTTTTTGCTTGCTTGTGTGCATTGAGTGCTAAAAATGATTTGATGATATTTTAAATGTGATGAACTGCTCTTATGTGCATTGAAGTCCTTGTTTTGATTAAAGAGTCCTAAGTGTCATTCGAGGACGAATGTTCCCAAGTGGGGGATATTGTAAGACCCCGAAAATGAGATAAGGTGTATAGAGCCTAACATGTTTGTCATAATGTTATAAAGTTCCTTCATATTCCTTAACCATGTGCCTACATTGGATGTGTCCAAGTTCTACCATTAGCAAGTAGAACACCCTCCATCGGAGTAGGTTACAACTCCGAAATCCATTCTTTGCTACCATGGTCTATGTCAGTTATAGCCTATTCTGATCATATGAGATACGTACTAGTATTAGAGAAGTTCATGAAGTTTAGGTGGTGGTATGAGACGATATCTAGACATTGCACAATAGGCTTTGAAGATGTTAGTGAGAGTCCCTAGGCCTTCTCCAAGACCATTACTTGAATGTCCTTTGTGTGATGAATGTCTCTTAATGAACTAATGAAGTAATGACTTATGATAGGAAGAATTTAAATGAATGAATACTAATCTAGAGTAAGTCTAAGGATTTCCTAGTTAAAGTGTGAAGGGGGCATAGAGGATGATCTCTTCATGTCTTACCTAGGGAAATCTTGAGAATGACTCTAGTTAGGAATGTTGAGTTATAGTGAATAATCAGACCCCTCTACTTCTTCTTCTGAGAAATCAGGTCCAGCAGGACCAACATCTATTTCATCATCAGTAGCAGCATCTGCAATAGCAGTATTTAAAGGAGGTGTGGTAGTGAAAGGATATGAGGTTGAAAAAGTAGTAGCAGGGTCTTCACTATTTAAATGGTCTTCACCTACCCCAAAGTTAAAGTTTTCACTTTCACTAGGCCTTGCATTAAAAGCTGCACCAGATTCTCCCATATCCACATGACTACCATTTTCTATTAAGATGGGCCCCACAATTGCCTCATCAACCAAATGCCTAACAAATACTTCCACTTCATCCCCATCTTCCAATGAACACATCATGTCTAAAATATCCTTATCATTATCAACATCTACCAAAATGCCATAGTTAGGTGCTTTAATACTAAAGGTGCAAGTTGTACTATATCCCAATTCTCTAATATAGCCTTTCAACTCAAAATATGACATTCTATCTACATCAACATCCAAAAATTCTGTAACTTTTCCACCATCATATATTGGTTTCCCACTACTTAAATCTAACACACCACCATGGTACCACCTTAGAGTAATCAAAGTAAACCCACTCATCACTTACCTGAAGGCAATTAAAAAAACAGAGTAGTAATTATAGATATACTCTAATCTGAGGGCAATCCAAAAAATAGAACAGTACTTAAAGACGAACATTATACAACACAGTAGAAAACGAACAAAATATAACACAGTACTTAACTTCTCTATGAACATAATTTATGAACATAAATACAACACAATAGCAAATTAGCAGCTTCTCCATGAACATAATACTAAGAAGAACATAAATACAACAGTCGATGTACATTATACTAAGACGAGCAGAATACAAGATTACGTGACTTAGACGAGAAAGGAAAAACCAAATTTCATGAAAAACATGGTATAATCTGGTGTAAATGAACACTTAACACTATAACAGTAAGCCACAAATAAGTTTTCACACAATAATGCTCTAAATTTCACGAATAAACAAAAACCCTAGGGATAAATCACAAACTCGAAACTAAGGGATAAAGAACTAAGCTTTTGATGATATCACTTGATAAACTACAAAATGGAGTTGACAATACGCAGCGAAATCGTTTGATGATGCAAGATCGTTTGACAATACACAGAGAAAAGAGGGTTTTTGGATTTTTCTTTCTACCTTTGTTCTTCTTTCAGTTTAGGAGGGAAATGGGGGGAAACAAGAAAAGGGAGAAAAAGAAGTAATGAGAGTTTCAAGGTGGGGGTCCCAGCGCGTGGAATCACGCAGGACGATTTATTTGGTTTATGTGTTGAGGTCAGCACTTAGGTGAGTAGAAAATAGATAAAAATATAGTTTAGGTGGGTAATGTGACACCTGTGAAGTTGGAGTGTGTAGTTGGGATTTCGGGTATAGTTTGGGTTTTTTTTAGACCATTTTCTCCTTTTTTAATAACGTCTAACTTCTTGATATTTTAAAAAATTCCTTACATCTAACCAACTATTTACATGGAGATTTTCTTACACTTCTTTTTTATACATAAAATCTATCTATGACTCATAACTTTTTTATAACAAAATATGGCACACAATAATAAAAAAGGGATTGATGGAGGTTCATAAGAAAGCAGTCCAACGTCGTCTATTTCAATTTAGTTAATTATGATCTTGTATGGACGTGATGTTCCACTTTACTTGGGAGTGTTGTCGTTCGACGTTTTTTGGTCTCTTTTTGAACCTCTAATGTTGTTCTTTATAACATTAATGTATTTAAAAAATTTCATTGCATCTGACCAACTATTTCCAGGAAGAGCTTCTTACACTTCTTATGTATACTTAAAATATATCTATCACTCGTAATATTTGTATAACAAAAATGAAAATTAAAAAAAAATAACACTTTAAGATTTCAGAGGAACACTGCCTTAAGATAAAATGTTCTTCACAATGTTGTGTATGTATCAAAAATACGAATATTACTTAATGATCATATGTAAACGTAATGAAAAAGTTCAATCCCGTGCAAAACACCGGTAGTTTACCTAGTTTTTTTTTTTATGATTTTAAATATGTTTATCGATACTTATCCTTATTTGTCAAAATTTAAGATTTTATATCTGTTAATTTTAGTTACATTTTTTTTGTCACAGTCAGTCGAATACGTCAAAATATTATTCATTTTGATTAAATCATTAGTTTTGTTAAATTGCATTTTTTATATATTATTAGGTACGTTCATTAAATTTTTTAATATTCATTTTACTTGTTATTTTTGTTAATATTTATTTTAATATTTTGCACTGTTTAGAAATTTGTTTAAATATGGATAAGATTTCATACAATGTGAGACCCTGTGGTTCTTTCGCATGATAGGCATAGTATTGCGTGAGTGTTTGAGGTTTATACAACTTGGTGTATCACGTAAGGAGAATTATTTTGCAAAGGGGTAAAAAAATGAAAGAATTAGACTAACATTATGGGTTAAGGATGTCCTAAAACAAGTTTGAGTTAAAGAATGTCTACTCTAACACCCCCGTCTGTTCGGAACGTTTAAATTAACCGGTACCTTTCGGGATAAGATAAAGAGCGTTTTATATGCTAATAAAGTCTGTTTTACCAATGATAGTAAGTTAAGTGTTGAAGTCAAGCAAGTTGGGAAGTAAAAGTTGACAGAGGTTAAATTAAGTTTCTTTGATAAGCCTTCTGAAATTTGGCTTAAATGTATAAGAGCTTTTCTCCTAATATATAAACCTTTACAAGGACCCCAATACATGGAATCGAAGGTCTACGAGTATAATTTCGAAGGCACTAAACCATTTGTCCATACGACTTAAGATTTGAGAGATATTGAGATTTTAGTGAGACTGCACATGCAGACATGTGAAGGTGGGTCCCTCGCCCCTAAGTCGGTTTAGCTTTATAAGATCAGGTTTCTCTTTGTTTTATCTCTTTTTTTTTCCGACAAAATAAGAAGAAAACAGTTATAAATCTTTTCTAAAGGTTCCTCTATCATCCAAGTAAGTATCTACAAGATTTCAATGTGGCTTCACCCTCGGAATGTTCATAGAGATTGCCTTACTTCTTTCCTCCTCGTTGGTTGTGATCTAAAGGATTTTTTGTGGTGAAGGAGTCTCATTTTTAGGAGGTGTTGCTGCTGTTTAGAGGTAATAATTCTCACCCTTTAATTTATTGAGTGATTTCAAGTTATAGCTATGCTATAGAAGCAAGAACACGAATAGACGGCGGGAAAATCGTATTTTGATAGTTATGTGATGTTGGGCTGTTTTTGAAGTATTTTGTGATGTTGTTGTTGCTAGAATTTTTTGAAATGATTTATTGTGTTTGGTTGTTTTTGGTATAACTCTTGAAGAGAAGAAGAAGTATATATGGGTATTTAATCATATATATATATATATATATATATATATATATATATATATATATATATATATATATATATATATATAAGAAAACCTTAACCCGGTGATGTGGCACCCTCACAATGCAGAATTTCCCTCAATTTTTTAAATTTACATTTTATATTCAGTCATCTCGCTTTCTAAACAACCTAACCCTTCACAACCTTCGCCCTCAACTTCCACCTTAAACCTCCAACAAATCATTCTCCTCCAGTTGCTGCAATTGTCCCTTAATGCCCGTACCCTCACATTCCCTTCTTAACTTTTGACTATTTTTATTGTTCTGAGATTTTGCATCCGACATAGTTACCAAAACAACCAGGATCAATTAGTTTTTGTACAGCCTCATAGAGACACAGAAGGTACTCTCCCCTGCCATGAATCCCGCAAACGCAATACATACGGTAATAGAACTATCCCCTGCTATGGACACCAAAGGTGCAAATTTATTTATAAAAGGATCGAATTGTTTTTGTAAACCTGACGGAAGCAGAACTATCCCCTTCTATGGACACCAAATGTGCAAATTTACTTATAAAAGGATCGAATAAGTTTAATAAAGCCTCATAGAGACATGGAAGGTACTATCCCCTGCTATGGATCCCGAAGATACAATATAGACTGAAACGGAACTATCCCCTGCTCTGGACACCAAAGGTGCAAATTTACTTAAATTCTGCATCCGGCATAGTTACCAACGCCACCAGGATCGAAAAATATTTGTATAGCCTCATAGAGACACAAAAGGTACTATACCCTACTTGTGGATCCCGAAAATGCAATATAGATGAAAATGGAACTATCCCCTGCTATGAACACCAAAGGCGCACATTTACTTATAAAAGGATTGATTAAATTTTGTAAAGCTTCATAGAGACACAGAAGGTACTATCCACTACTATGATCCCGAATATGCAATACAAAATGAAACGGAACTATCCCCTTCTATGGACACCAAAGGTGCAAATTTACTTTAAGATCTCCACGTTCAATCCAGGTTTGTCTTAACATGCTCCCTTCATTTCTAGCCTACCATCAGCTATTTGTTATCTCCCGTGTCACCCTCAGCCTTAAATTGCATTCACTCGTTAAGCCTTAGTTATCATGTTTCAGTATGCTTGTGACTCCTTTGTTGTTGGCACAACCTCCAATCCTTTCCCTTCGTTTTCATTCACCCGTTATGTCCACCTTAGCGGTAAAGTCTGCCTGGACTATGATGCCTCATTTATCGGTCCATATTTTTATCCCAAATATTTTTCAAAATTCCTTACAAGAGTATTATTCCTCTTTGTCGCCTACCAGTTCTCCCGCTATGGACGCAAATGAACTCCCTGCTGCTTTGGACCCAAACAAACTCAAACAAATCCCGGCTCAATCCAGGTAAACATTCATTAACTTTTCACTAACCCATTACGTCCATGTTACCACACATTCATTAAATTTCCATTCAACCATTACGCCCATGTTACCGCTAATCTGGACAATGGTGCCTCCTTGTGACGTTCATATTTCCTTGCCTTTTTTATTTTCCAATTCTTTACAAGAGTAGTATTCCTCTTAGTGGCCTTTAAGGACGCCTTCTCTGGATGCAAATGAACTGCCTGCTCAAAAAGAAACTGAAACACATCCCAGCACATTCATAAATTTAAGTGGCGCGCCATTTTTTTTGTTGTCTCACCCTCACACCCTTAATCTGAAATTACATTCACCCGTTCAGTCGTACTTTTACTGCCAAAATCTATAAAGGAGGAAAGAATCACATTCACCCCTTCAAACTTAACCCCTCCTGATTTTCCAGGAAGATCCCACACTATCACTTCTACATCATTATTTTTGCTCACAATTAATATTGGCTTCTTCTTTTGCTTTAGTAGCGGAACTACCTCCAGACCCCCTCGAACAGGCATATGCTCACCTATGGAAACTGCGAATCAACTACTTGCGGAGACAGAACGCCCAATTGAGGGCCTTCATTCATTCAAGAAATCTACAAGAAGCCTTCGTACATTCCACAAAGCTGCAATAACCACCAGGAGGAAATTAGCAGTGGCTGCGGAACGAATGTCTCATGTATTAATACATTATTATCTCTTGTTTACCTCATCACCTTGCGCCCCTTTAACTTCCAATATAAACGGTCGAACCCCATAGGTTGCTTAACATTGACAGTGTTATGGCAATAAAAATGTATTTAGAACACATCACCTGCTAATATATTTGTATTACATTTCACCTCGAGTTATAATGGTATATATCCTTTATTAGATCTTCTGTTCTTTCATTAACATGATTTTACCAGAACAGGCTGGCTCAATAGTCATTACCCAGACTGTATACATTCAAACCTTCTACGGGGGAAGGACAAACTTATTATAGCTCGGGCAATGTGTGCAAAGCAAGCGTAAATACTAACGAGGAGGATATGTTGTACCCGGCAGAATCCCTAAATAACTTACGATTCCCATGCATCCCAAACCATGACATTCACTTGAAAGTTGGCAGCCCGGTTATGCTTCTTAGAAATCTAAATCAAAGTGAAAACCCATGCAATGATACAAGATTAATTATAACACATCTTGGTATTTGATCAGTTACTGCTAAATCGTCTTTGGCAATAACCTGGGCTCAAGAGTCACAATACCACGAATTATCATGTCTCCAAATGATTCGAAGTGACCATTTAAACTTAGCAGGCGTCAACTACCTTTAGCACCCTGTTATGCTATGACAATCAACAAGAGTCAGGGACAAACTCTAAAGAGAGTTTGTTTGTACGTGCCAAAACAAGTTTTCACACATGGGCAATTATATGTCGCAGTATTACGTGTGACAACAAGACAAGGATTGACAATTCTCAATGCAGACGAGGACAAAGAAGACCATACATTCATAAAAAATGTTGTTTACAGAGAAATCTTTCAGAATGTACTTTGAAGAATTTTGGAAAGAGAGGAGGTATTTCTTAACAATAAACCATTCATTATACCGATCCAAAATAAACAATACAAAACTAATGGCACAACTGACTTATCCTACTAACTCATGTCCAGATAACTATCATACAAGTGAGGATTCTTGCTGGAGGTGGAATGCAAGTGCATCCGCACATAACCATGGCTCATACTCTATACGGCATAGCCAATTCAACAAATGCAAAATCAAATGCAATTACAAACCTTTCAGGTCAGTAGCTTAACCATTTATATGTATATAACACAGACAAACACCTGACAAATAATGAATCATCATAGGAAAATTGAATGAGGAAGGTATGCAAAACACATAGACAAAAAAAGGAACTGACCAAACAGAACTTTGATGGTCACTTCCAGATAAATCTTTTAGGGTATAAGTTTGGAGGGAATTATAACACCAAGGGACAAAGTACATAATCCGACACTTGCGTGCATGCCTAACCAATTAAAGATCAACTGGTGCACCTTCCAAATGTATATGAAAGTATACATTACATTCCTAATTAGGCAACCTATGCTGGAGGAGCTTCAGGCCGTCACCCGATTTGAGACGATAAAAAAGGGAATAGAATATGGAAATTACAATTACTACTTGTAAAAGAAATATTTATTTTATTTCTGTAGCTCACTATTGACTGACTCATGTACCATTACACATAAAAAAAAAAAATTCAAACTACGCGCTGCATACATAGGGGCCTTATTACATTAAAAAAAACATGCTATATACCATAGGGCGTTGTTTATACTGCTCGGGCGTTTTAACCATGTCGACATACAACAAACGAATTCTTGCAATGTATCATATTCCATTCTCAAGTATCCTCAATCATCACGAACAATAATTGTAACCCAACAATAGACCATAGCCCGCAAGAAACAATATCAACCTAATATGGGGCCCGATTTAATTAATTTAGACGAAAATAGGGGAAAATAGTGATGTGGATTTAACAATTCAGCTTCACGCAGAATAATCAAATGTATAAATCAAGTAGATGCTAATGTTTGCCAGAGTTCGGGTGGATTAAATAAATGCTATATTACAAAACATTGTGTTACGTAGAAATATATTAACAATACTATTACACGGTCGTTGCAAAACATATTGTTATGATTGCCGGACCTATTTGAACTAAATCAGACATAATACAATTAATGGGGTAATCAAACCCGCGCGAAGCGCTGTAGTTTCCCTAGTTGAAAGATAAATTAGTATAACTTTGGTTCTATTTTCGCATTGCAATTTTCAAATTGTTTCTTCTTGGTTCAACGTCTTGTGTTTAAGGAGACTGTTTATTATTGGAAATACATGTTAAATTACTGTAAGATCCATCATTTTTGAGTTAAGGTTTTGCCTTTTAACCTCTTATTGCTTTTGAAAAGAAAGACATGACTCGAAATGTAATTATGGGACGACGTATAGGGTGATGATTGGAAGTTGTGAGTTCAAGTTATTATGTTCATATTGATAAAATGTAGGACTGGATTAAAAAATGTAGGGAGCGCCAAATGTCAGCCTATGATCAGGTGGTATCTCTATTACCCTACCCTTTTTACTATAAATATTTGTAACTCTACTTTCCGCTTTACATACTAGTACATTTTATTCGTACTAATGTCCCTTTGCTTGGGGACGTTTCTTTTTTATTCATGCGAGAAGGTACATGCTTGGACTCTAAACGAGCCACCCGTTAAGATTCAGATTCAGTTTTGGGTTAATAAGATCCATCTTATCCTGGGACTATAACAAGATGTTTTACTATTGTGGATAAAGTATTCTTCGTTTCTTTCTGAAGCTTCCAATTTCTAGCCACATAGGCTTGTCATGTATTGATATGTATGTATGTGTGTGTGTCCTCAATTGCGGCCTCGTTGGCCAGCTAGTAGTTTATTATTTTTGGCTTGTCGACCTTTTACTATATGAGTTGTTATTCAGGTTATGACCCTAATGGCCCAGGTTTAATATTTTAGATGTTATGCTGCCCGACTTTCTAGGCCCTCAGTGGAGTAAATTTGTATGTTTCAGTGGCTAAATCGATTGCATAGGATATCGAGTGCCAGTTACGCATCCTCTAGTTTGGGGCGTGATACAGATATTTTATCAACCGATTTTTGGGCAACAATCTTGAGCCTATAACTTGGGCCCATTGTGTAACAATTCCCTATTTATGTTTTATTAGATCAAAAAAATAAAAGGGGTGGTAAATAAGATTTTATAGGTTAATTTTTAGAATTTTAGTGCGATAGCTCCACAGGAGCTTCGACCAAGTCCACCACCAAAACCCCAATCCCTCCATATTGGATGAAATTAGTAGAAGTCATTAAAATTTAATCTCTAGTTTTGATGATCTGTATTGACTCTCCCTAACTGAGTAATATTTTATTGGATAAATAATCTAGGAAAAATGATATTCACTTGGCATAATCAACATATAGTACTCTCCATCTTACATCACATATTTATGTTGCATGAGTAATTAATTTCATCAAATTTATCATTCAAGATACATGGATATCCATGAGTTATGATTTAAATTTTAATATACAATGTATACATACACATGCCGATTTTAAAAAAAATTGTAATAAGATAATGTAAATAATTTTAGAATTTTACTCTTTGTTCTTTGTTCTTAATTCTTGTATCTATTTGATTGTAATCAGATAATGTAAATAGTTTTAGAATGGAAAGAATTTAAGTTCTAATTTTACCAAATAGCGTTTTCAACCAAATTGATGATAGTTTTGAAAATAAAACAAATAAGGACTTTGATTGATTTAAAATTTGGTAGATTTTTAACGACCTAGTAAGAAATTGCTTTTTTGATTGTTATCTTAAGTTTTTTTGTGATAATTGGTTATAGGGGTCCCTCCCTTCATAACTAAGATTAAATAGTAGTTAATTATTAGTTTTCATGTGCTGGTTTAGACCCTGTCCACATCGGATGAAATTAGTAGAAGTCACTATTTATTTAATCCATAGTTTTGATAATCTGAAACTTGCTAAACTGAGTAGTATATTTAGCCTTGAATTTTGTTATACACTACTAAAAACTACTAAAAACAACGGACTACGTCGCCCAAAAAAGGACAAATTTTGCCTTGTTGTCCATTGCTTTTTAGTTAAAATAATTACTTTTTAAATTATTTGACAAAAAAACAACGGACAACATCACTTAGTCCATTGCTATTTTTAGCGATTTTTACGCCAAATATGTATGTAATTAATTTTTATTTATTTAATAGAAATAACGACGTTGTCCGTCGCTTTTATTAAAAATAGTTTTATATAAACTATAATATTAACGACGCTGTCCGTCGCTTTTAATATGGCAACGGACAACATTTTTTGTCTGTTGCTTTTGGTCAAAATACGTGGTCAACTATTTTAAGAAAGCGACGGACAATGTCTCTTAGTCCCTCACTTTTTGGTCAAAATGTTGGTCAATATTTAAAAAAAAGCGATGTCCGTCACATTTTTTTAAGTATGTAAAACAAAATCACAAATTTTCACCATTTCTCTATTTCCCCAATTTTGAAATTTCCCCACTCATCACCACCTCCACTGTCATTGACCCGCCGGACCTGCCGGAGTTGCCGCCGCCGCCACGCTGCCTCTCCTATCTCTTAAATATCTCCTTCTCCTTTAAGGTTAGGGTTAAATAATGTGTCAATCTTTTTTCCGAATTGAATCATCTGTTGATCTTGTTAGCTATTTAATTATAATTAGTTTATTGAATTTTAGTTATTAATTGTTAGTTTGAATTAGGATTATTAGTTATTTAGTGAATGGAAAATTTATTATTAGGGTTAGTTTGAATTAGGATATGATTTTAGGTTTTGTTTGAACTTGTGTATTTTTGAGTTAATTAGTTTAATTTTGGGATTTTAGGATTAGTTTGAATTAGACTTTAGCTTACGGAGTTATTTGAATTTAGGTATTATTTGAGTTTGTTTGATTTTCGGATTTTAGGACTAACTAGAGTTTTAATTATTATTGAGATTTTAGCCTAATAGTTTGAATTTGGGATTAGAAATAGCTAGCTAGTTAGATTTTAAGATTTTCACACTAGTTAGTTTTTAGGATTTTAGGATTAGTTTCAAATTACTATTTTAAGACTAGTTTAAATTTGGATTCTAAGACTAGTTTTAATTTTATTTGAGATTTTAAAGGAACACTAGTTTGATTTTTGTATTTTAGCACCATAGCTAGTTTGATTTTTGAATTCTAGGTGTAAATTGAATTTGTGATTTTAAGATTAGTTTGAATTTAGAATTTAGGACTAGTTTGAATTTGAGATTTTAGAACTAGTTTGATTTAAAATTCTAGGAGTACTTTGAATTTGTGATTTTAAGACTAGGAATTTGAATTACAACTTAATTAGAACTTACAAAAAAAACTAACTTGAACATAATTTGAACTTAATTAATTAGTATTGATTAATTAATTAAGCTTTAGCTTTGTAGATCTTGAACAAATTGAACTTAATGAGAACAAACAAAGCATATTTTCAAGTTGAACTTAGACTTAAAATTTAACTTAGAATTTGAACTTGAACTTAAAAATTGAACTTGAAATTAGAATTTGAACTTCAACTTAGAACTTGAGCTGAAATTAGAACTTGAACTTAAAGTTAAACTTCGACTTGAACTCGAAATCAGAACTTGAACTTAGAACTAATTAACTAGCTTGAATATATAACTAATTAAGTTTAGAAATTATTAAATATAAATTTGAATTGAAAACTTGATCTTATTAAAACATGAATATATATATGTATACATATATATATATATATATATATATATATATATACATATATACATATATATATACATATATATATATATATATATATATATATATATATATATGTATATATATACATAAAAAAAACTAATATTCTTCGATTGAATCTTATGTATAAACTAACTTTAGAACTTTTTGTGCTAGCCAACTTAGGAAGCTCAACATCTAAAAAAGTTGATACAAGACTATATTGCTTCTTTCATCAAAGTAGGAGATAAGATTGGTGCTTCTACATTTCTAAAGTTCAATTACAATTATTTTCAATAATGTGTTTGTGTCCATCTAGTATTGATACTTTGCTTTAATTTTGTGATAATTTATTAATTCGTGTCGATCGAGTGTTTGTTTAGCATAAGTACAAACAGTAGTTGATCCTATTGATGACAAAACTGATTTTCTTGCAAGATCGATTAGTGTCCATCTAGTGTTTACACTTAATTGAGGAATAATGTGTTTGTTTAGCATAAGTACAAACAGTAGTTGAACATATTGATGACAAAACTAATTTTCTTGCAAAATCGATTTGTGTCCATCTAGTGTTGATATTAAGTTTTAACTTAGGAATAATGTGTTTGTTTAGCATAAGTATCAACACTTGGTTATACTATTGATGATTAAATTGATTTTCTTGCATGATCGATTTATATCTATCTAGTTTTGATATTAAGCTTCAATCTAAGAATAATGTGTTTTTTTAGCATAAGTACCAATACTAGTTG
Organism: Solanum lycopersicoides; assembly: GCA_022817965.1. Taxonomy (NCBI): domain Eukaryota; kingdom Viridiplantae; phylum Streptophyta; class Magnoliopsida; order Solanales; family Solanaceae; genus Solanum; species Solanum lycopersicoides. The sequence continues at coordinate 46,169,809 of CM040623.1, forward strand.
ATCCTATTGATGACAAAATTGATTTTCTTGAAAGATCGATTTGTGTCCATATAGTGTTGTTATTAAGCTTTAATTTAGGAATAATGTGTTTGTTTAGCATAAGTACCAACACTAGTTGATCCTATTGATTAAAAAAATTATTTTCTTGCAAGATCGATTTGTGTCAATTCAGTGTTGTCACTTAGCTTTAAAACTAAACTAGTTAAAGTTAAAAAGTTGTAATGTTGTTTAAATATTAAATAATGTGGTTTAGTTGATAAATTTAGTTGTTGTATTAAGTCAATACTAAATTAGTTAAAGTTAAAAAATTGTTAAGTTTTTTAAATAAGTTAGAAAAAATAATGTGGTTTAGTTGGTGTTTTTAGTTGTTGACTTAAACTAAACTTCTTAAAGTTGTTTAAATAAGTTAGAATACATAATGTAATTTAGTTGGTGTATTTAGTTGTTGCAATTAAGTCAATACTAAACAAGTTAAAGTTAAAAAGTGGGATAATGCACAAGTACCCCCTCAACCTATGCCCGAAATCCCTGAGACACACTTATACTATATAAAAGGTCCTATTACCCCCCTGAACTTATTTTATAAATAATATTCTACCTATTTTTGTCCTACGTGACACTATCTTGTGGGCCCAGTGTGTGTTGATATTTTTTTTCAAACTAGTGCCACGTAGGCCGAAAAGGGGTAGAATATATATATTTCTTCATTGTTTTTGTTTTAACGTTAACTAAAGATTCAATGATTTATCATTTCGTGTATAATTCATTCATTAGAGCTTCTTGAGTTATGTGATAATGACAAATAATCAAATTCATGATGAAATATTGCTAATATTTTTTAAGAACCTATTTTCTCATTATTTTTAATGTATGAATATTAGTAAAAAAAATAATTGCAAATTCAATGCAATTTTTATTTTTAACCGTGCGAAGCGCGGGCAAATTAACTAGTACTAGTTAAAGCTAAAAAATTATTAAGTCGTTTAAATAAGGTAAAATAAATAATGTGATTTAGTTGGTATATTTAGTTGTTGAAATTCAGTCAAAACTAAACTAGTTAGAATTGTTAACTATTTCAGTAAATTTAAACTATGTTAGAAAAAATAATGTGATTTAGTTGGTGAATTTAGTTGTTGGAATTAAGACAAAACTTATTGAATATCCATATTTTTGTAAATGCATCATCATTTGTGGATGTATGATATGCATTTTGAAATGGGTGCTGGTTTGAAACCTGAGTTTATAGACGGTGTTAAATTTTTTATTGAACATACAATGACACTTGACATTTTCAAGAACAATGAATTTGTTAGGTGTCCTTGTTGTGTATGTAAGTGCTTAAATTTTTTTGTACCAAATAAAGTTATGGTTCACTTGTACCGTAATCGATTTTAGTTTAGATATTTTATATGGATTGATCATGCAGAAAGTGATGGATTCGATGGTATGTTTTATAATTCGATGCATATGAATGTATATAATATGGTTGCACCCTATGGACAAATTAGGGTTTAAAAGGTTAGGGTCGAACATGATAAGGTTCATGAAATGATCAACGATACTTTCAGGGTTCAAGGTGGGATGGAACCGGAAAAATATTTTTATGAATCTCCTAATGAAGAAGCAAGGCACTTCTATGATCAATTAAAAGAGTCTAGTCATCCACTATGTGAAGGGACTCCGCGTTCTTCCTTATTAGTTGCGGTTAAATCAATAAATACTAAATCTGATTCGAATGTTCCTAATGTGTCTATGGACTCGACGATTGATCTTTTGGGTGAACTAGTTAATCCGGAGTTTAACATATCAAAGAACTTCTATCAGGCAGAGCGTTTGCAGTCGCATGTTGTTTTACAAGATTGATAGTGAATTAGAAAATTTTATGTTTTATTGAATGCTTTTTATAAGAGGACTCCGGCTGGAAAGATTGTCCAGTTCAAGCGATGAATCATCTACCTCTCATTTCTAGGTTAAAGAGGTTGTATGCATCAATGAGGTCTGCCCCACATATAAGATGACATCATGAATATAGAAGACCGGCGGGTGTCTTATCTCATCCATTTGATGGTGAAGCATCGAAACATTTTGATAATGTATATCTTGATTTTGCTAGTGAACTAAGAAATGTTAGATTGGGACTGTGTTTATATAGATTTACACCATTACATAATGCACCTTTACCTTATTCATGTCAGCCGGTATTTTTTACTCCGTATAATCTTTCCCCTGAAATATGCATGATCAGTCCTTACAGCTTTCTAAGTTGTTTTATTCCAGGTCCCTGTGATCCAAAAGTTTTATTGATGTCTATCTACATCCATTGATAGATGAGCTCAAAAAATTGTGTTTTGAAGGCGTTTTGACTTGAGATATATCAACTAAGTAGAATTTTTTAATGCGTGCTTGTTTAATGTGGACTATTAATGATTTTCCTGCATACGGGATGTTGTCTGGATGGATGACGGCTGGAAAGCTAGCATGTCCGTATTGCATGAAAAATAGTAAGACATTCACTTTAAAGCATGGAATAAAAATACATGGTTTGATTGTCATCTCCAATTCTTGCCAATGGACCATGAGTTTTGAAAGATGAAAAATGCATTTAGTACAAATAAAGTTGAAAGTGACCCCCACCTCCATTACTCACTGGGCATCAGATTTGGGAGAGAATTTCTCAATTACCTAAAGTTACAAAAGGTTAACCTTCTAGACTTCCTGGATATGGTGTTAAACATAATTGGAACAAACAAAACATATTTTTGGAGTTACCGTATTGGTAGGACAATCTGCTACGACATAATCTTGATGTGATGCATATTAAAAAGAATTATTTTGACAATTTGTTTAACACAATGATGGATGTTAATCGTAAGACAAAAGACAATCCAAAAGCCAGAATGAACTTAAAGGAATATTGTAAGAGAAAAGAGATATGACTGCAAGAATTACCTAGTGGTAGAATATGTAAGCGCAAAGCCAACTTTTCATTAACATTGGATGAGTAACGTGAAATTTATGAGTGGGTTAAAAATTTGAGGATGTCAATTTAGGAAACCGGGCCGATATGAATGAAGGAAAATTGATAGGTATGAAAATTCATTATTTTAATGTGTTCATGGAAACTTTAATTCCTATAAGTTTTAGCCATCTACTAAAAAGGATATGAAAACCAATCACAGAGGCAAGTCTTTTTTTTAAAGACTTGTGTTTTGGATAGTTGTTAGTTTATACCGGATGGAGGAAAATATTGTTTTTATTACTACTAAGTTGGAAAAGATATTTCCATGTGGTTTCTTTGATGTGATGGAACATCTTTATATTCACCTTATACATGAGGCCCAACTCGGAGGTCCGATTCAAACAAGATGGATATATCCATTTGAAATATTCACTAAGTTATATATATTCGCCATGTCTTTTATTAATTAACATATATATATACATATATACATGCAGAAAAATTGGCATATCAAAGCAAACAATTAAGCAAAGGGGAAAGATCGAATGATCATTTGTTCAAGGTCATATTGGGAGAGAAACTAGTGATTTTTATTCTTATTACTTTGGTGATGATGTGTCGTGTAGGATAAACATGCAATCACAATGATGAAGGAAATATTGGTCCTTCATTTTCACGGATATCATTTTTTAATCAAAATGGTCGAGGGTATAAAGAGCGTGGAAAGAGAGTCTTCACTGATATAGAAATTCAATCAATTGTGACACATATTTTGCTGAATTTTCCAGAGATTCAACCATATCTCAAGTAAGTGTTAAAAATAGGTTATCAAATTACATACTAATAAGTGTTTCATTAACTAAAAGAATACTTGAATGTAAAATAATCAGCTTGTTCGTAAAATCATGGGGTAATGAAGCCATCTATAAAGAATTTTCCAAATGGATATACAACTATGTAAGTGTTCAATAACTATGTAGGTGTTTGGTCATGAGATACTATATCACGATATGGTATTGTGAGATGGAATCAATATTTGTACATGCGATTACACGCTGATTCCATCTCATGATTTCGTATTATGAGATGTGACTCCATATCCTCCAAAAAGCATGATATGGAATTACATGGTGATTCCTATCATTATTTGAGATATTTTAAGAGAAAAATTGATCCACAAGTTTATATTTTGTTAAAACAACCCCACATTTATATCTACTAACCATTTATTTCATATGTAATAAAATTTATAATCACATCATTACTTTTTAAAATTTATTATTCTCACCAACATATAGTCACTATAACTCACACCAACCAATTGTTAAATTGATGAAAAATTAGTCTATAAACATGAAAATATAGGATGAGATGATATTGACCAACAAATGGATCAATGTAACAATGTTGGTTTGTCTTCTCAGTCACATGATCGAGAAATGCAAGTTCAACTTGATGAAATTGTTCTTACTATATGGGAGGATTATATTAAAAACTAGTACACTACAATTTATGTTGAATTTTTTTATAAAATTATTAAAGCTAGATGAAATAATTACTTATGTGGTAAACAAATACCTTTGTAATAATTCACTATGCGATTTTATAAATTTTTATTTAATAAGATTGAATAAACAATTGGGGATATTTTAATAATTTTACAACTTATGGGATTTTTATGTTTATGAGAAAATATACAATACAAAAATTCCATATCGCATGTCCAAATAAAACATCAATTTCGTCTGATGATTCCATATCATGATACCATATCATGATATCATATCGTATGGCCAAACCGTCCCTAAGTATTTAATAATATATTCATGTTATAATGAATTATATTACTTCAAATAACAATCACGTAGGTTTACGATGAATACTCAAGTGTCCAACATTTGCAATTAGTCAAAGAAGTAGCACTTAGACCTGAATCTCAAGTACTGACAATGAATAAGTATTGCGTCAATAGGTTTAAGTTTCAAACTGAAGAATTTTCTAGGAAAAAGAAAACAAATAATAGTGGTATCTGCATACAAGGTGATGTTGATGGTACTGACCAAACTATCGAATATTATGATGCCATTCATGAGATTATTGAAGTGAGGTATTCAGGTTTGCCTAAGAAGAAGATTATATTATTTCAGTGTGAGTGGTTTGACCTATAACATAGAGGAACAACGGTGGACTATCACTATAATATAATTAAAGTTAAACACACCAGGAAATACATAAGTTATGATCCTTTTATCATTGCACAAAATGCTAAATAACTGTATTATGCTCCATATTCATTGCGTAGAGACAAAGCTGATTGGTGGGTGGTTATACAAAGTAAGTCTGTGAAAAATTGAAATTGACAATGTCTTAAATGTGACATATTAAAACGATGTTGCAACAATTAAACAACAAGTTGGTGTTGAACTGAAAACCACACTACAAAATCTTGAACACATATTAGAAGAAGTATCTGATGATGAGATACTGAATGTTGAGGAAGATATATCCGAGAATGAGGAAAATGAATAATTTTATGACAAATAATTGGATGATAGGTAAACGAAACAATTGACGAGGAAGAATGGGAGAATGATGGAATTGAAACCAAGGAGGAATAGTGTAGAATGAAACATAGCTAGTATATATATATATATATATATATATATATATATATATATATATATATATATATATATGTGTGTGTGTGTGTGTATGTATGTATATATGTACGCTACTCTATTTTTGTAGTTTTATTAAATTTATTATTTTATATATATTATACATGTAAATTTGCATATATACAGATGTTATCAAGCGGTGACGGTGATGGACATCGCGATCATCTTTGAGTTAGCTAGAATAAACAGGCTAAAAATAATAAGACTAGGAGACCTATAGATCTTGAGGATATTGCAGGATTTATTTCGTCTGCGCCAGAGCGCTTCACCCGTGATACTTATATACTTGATTTTCTGTTTTGGTATGTCGGATCCTTGACAATAATATCCTAATTACTGTCGACCAGTCAGTGCTTCCTCTTCTTCATAGTCATTGCCTTCAATACGCTACGAGGAGCCTGCATTACAGTCTATTCGATGAGGACACCCTCATTGGAAGGTACTCCATCTCCCACATGCACATCTCCTCAGTTATCTACCATGAGGATTAGAGATTCTAGTAGCAAGCACTCAGATGCTATGGCCAGTACGCCTCCATTGACTCAGAATTATGTGCATCTAGATGTATGACTTTTAGCTACACCTACTACTACTCTAGATTAGATGCCTCTTTTATTTCCTGGCCAGAAGGATGGACTTGTTAGAGTCACAATTGAGCTGGATAGATCATCAAAAGTTTGTTTGTTATCTATTTGTTATTTTAATTTATTTATTTCTTATACTTTAATATATTAGTGATGAACTAACGTATTTAGTATGTGTTTTGCAGGTGACATCCGACAAAGGATGCTGCCCAAGCTTTACAAGATTATGTTAGAAGAATCTTTATAGAAGCTTATCACTCTTGGAGCCAGATCCCAAACAGTATATGCCAGACGATGTTTAATAACTTTGAGGTATATATTTTTTGGTTAAGTTTAGTACGCTTTACTTTTTTTTAACTATCAATCTAATTAATGATATTTAACTTTTTTTATTCAGACTATGTGTACTTGGGAGGCGAGGCACAATTGTGTCATTTTGACCACATTTGAGAGGAAGGCATCCGCCATACTGTCTGTCTGCCTAAAGAAAGTTTGGGATAGTGCTGAACGTCCAGATTGGATGTTGCCTCATGTTTTTGATGAATTGGGTGTGTATTTGAATACATACAAGCTTAGGCAATATCAAACCAAGCACAAAATGCGAAAGGCAGTCTTAAGGGTGTCTCATTATATACCGGAGGTGCAAAGTCCGTTGGAACAATTTCAAGAGATATGGTAAGTCTAATTCAAACTTATGAATAAATAATTAGTTGATTAATATAAATCATCATAAATTTCTGTTTTTGTTTATAGGAAAAAGAATTGGGACTCCCATTGAACCGGAAGTTTTCAGGAAGGCTCATGTCAGGAAGAAAGAAAATGAGTCGGATCCGGATATGTGGGTGGAAGAAAGAGCCAAACAAACGTTTGTAAGTTATTTAATATGAATAATATATATTAATTGTGAATATATTTATGATATGTGTCACTATCGGGGAGCACCCCCAAGAAGTAACATGGCGTACTTGACCTCTCGGAGGTCTTGTACAAGACCATAGACATCATTCATCACATGTCATTAAAAATTAGCGGAAAATTTAAAGCTTTTCATAACACATCATATGCTATAAACATCACTTCATATAAACCTAATATAGGTCATAATACATAGTTAGACTCTAAGTCTCTTTTGTCAACTTTGACTCAACATCATAGAGTAGAATAAGGACACGACATAGGCAATCCTTATCAATATATAACTATAACTAAGCTATTACATAAACATTAATTATGAACTTTGACATAGGCAATCCTTGAATCTTAAGGACCCCTTTTCTTGAACTTGGGAAAGCTATCCAAACCCTTTACTTTAAGAGACATCCTGTAGTCATCACCACCTACACTTTGTGTAAAAAGATAAAGAAGAATGGTGTTAATACAAGAATGCACTAAGTATGACAACTGATATGCTCAAATTACACCTCCCTAAAGAAGTATAAGCGATCGTATCAAGTAAAGAACCCAACTAGTAGGTTGGGGTCGATCCCACGAGGAAAATGGTTTAGACTTAACTTTAATGGACGATTATTTCTATTTAGTCAAGTTCTTTCCAAAAGCAAGTAATTAAAGGGGGGGTTGCGACACAAATCTATGTTAACAATTCTAAGCAAAACAAGTAAATAAAAGCAAAGATTTGGTTTTTATCAAGTTATGAGAGAAACTAGGGTGTAAGTGTTCCCCTTAAGATCATAACGTCATATTCCTAGCTATAACAATTCTTCCCTAGTGATTTGCATGTAAAGTGATAAGTTAGATATCTCTAAATCCTTGGTCCGCCATTTAGAGAATTTCACCCCGCACCTTGGTCCAGCTACGTGTGTGTACACTACTAACCCTTACCTTTACCTCATATTAAGCATCATAATCGATGTATGTCTTAGTTGTTACTTCACACCAATCGACACTAGACTATTAGATAGTATCCCACTAAATCTATGTTGATAATTCTTTTCTTATTAACTACCTCCTTGGTCCGGCAAGTAGCAACAAGGCAAGCTCTAACATTGGACTCCGTTAAAAAGACATCTAAACAAAAGAATTATCAATACATGCAAGATCCTATTTGAGAATTGTTATTTAGCTAGGTTTACCTTGTCAATCACCCATGGTTCTCACAATCCTAGTTGTGGATTTAGTTACCCATGCTAATAAGAACACAATTCATCGTTGTTAAAAATGAAATCATGAACTTACTTTAACAATTCAAATAAAATCCAGAAAATCAACTTGAATTAGCCAGAAAACCTTAAAAACCAAATCCGGAAGTTGAATTAATGCTCAAGTTTGTGAAATCCAATCTCCAAACACAAACTAGAACAAAAGTAATAATGTCTAACCCCAAAAATGAGGTTTTAAACCCTATTTATAGAAAACATTGTCCTAAATTAAAAGGAATTAAAATAAGAAAAGATTTCCAAAAATGCGGTTGTAATCGATGACCCCCACAAACGGACCGTCGATTAAACGACGTCAGTTCAGACTTAGAATCATTTTTGGTCCTTCAAATGGCATCCTCTATGAATCAATCGACGGACCAATAACAAGGTCCGTCGATGAGTCTACGGTTCGTCGATGCCTTCCGTTGCTCCATACTTAGACTTTCTTCAACTTCGGATACTGGGACTATCTTTGATCTCATCGACGGTTCAACTGGACGGTCCGTCGATCAATCGACGGACCATCGATCCGCTCTGTAGCCCCACACTTGGTTGATTTCCCCGAGTTTCTCAAATTGCCTGAACTTCAATGGACAGTCACCATCTACGGACCGTCGATGGAACGACGCACTGTCGATGGCCTTCGTGGATTACTTTAGCACTTTATTTCAGCTGCCTTCTGCATTTTATTTCTGGACATCTTTTGGGCAAAACAAATATAGAAAAATATTAAAATACTAAAAAAAAGGCTCTTGACACAAACAACTCTTAAGGAAAAAACATTGACAACACCGTGAAACCACGGTAATCAACACCCTCAACCTAAATTCGTTTTTTGTCCTTAAGCGACACACTATGACTCAAAAAAAACACTTTGTACAAAAGTATACTCTTTTAAGCTCTCGCAATCACATGGATTTCAATCCCGACTTTTTCTTCGCTTTAGTGCATGTTTACGCTCTTAGGTTCGACAATCTAACTCATGTGGATTAGACTATGACACAAACTCACCATGCACCGATACCTCTACTGTTTCGCCTCTCACCAAGGTACCAACTTTCCGACATTGCAACTAGTGCCCTCACTTCAAATGAAATCCTCCTTTTTCGCACAATAATTTTAACTTTGGGTACAAGGATCTGTATTCAACACTCGAACTCAAAAACAAGTTCATACATAGCTAGTACTTGTCGCCATAGGCTTGCCCTTATTTTCACTGCTTAAGTTCACCACACTAGACTTCTAGGATCACGATAGGACTTTCTTGGCTTGTAACGTAGGTTCAGGGTGAGGTATGGTTACTTATAGGTACATGTTAGTGACTTTTTGCCCTCCTTGACATTATGGCCAAGCTTCCTACCTCTTCCATTGTCTTTTATGCCCTACTTTTCTCCTCTTTTCATCTTTGCCTTGCTTTTCCCTTTCTTCTTTGTGGATATGACTCTCACCTCATTTTGTTCACTTCTTTTCTTTCTTTTCTATATGTTTTCCATTTTAACTCATTCAACTTTTTCATTTTTTTTCAATTGATAACTTTACCGAGTCACATATTTTGCTCACGTCCTCTTTTCTTTTGCACATCAACTCTTTTCATACCCAATTTCGGGCCATCACTCATAATAGCCACCCTCAATTTATGGTTTTACCGTGAGTGGAGGTACACATTACCCACGGTTGGGTCAGGACCAAGACGAGGTCAATTTTTGTATTAGCCACCCTAAACTTAGACTTTTGGCCTAAGTCGAGGTGCACATGTCCAAGGAGGGACCAGGGCCAACACATTAAACCCAAGAAAGGTGAGTTGGTGAAGGAAAAAAAAGGTTCTATTATAGGCTTAACAAATTTGGATCAAAAAGGGATAATTCTTTGGTTCACTTCATTTTAGGCTAGATGTTTGCTAATTCGAACAAGGGGCTATGATCCTTTCCTAGTAGTCTAACACAGATTCCTTTTGCAGGACCTACCGGGGAAGTTCTATCTTGGTACCAATAGTTGAACACTAAAACTCCTCACACTCTCTTGACACTTCATTGCCCTTTCAAATTATAAGTTTACCCAGTTTAGGTGTTAGTTCGAGGGTCATGCAGTGGGTACATGTCTATGTCATGATTAGAGCCTACACCTTCAACTTATTTTCACCTATTCATGCAAGCATTTTCTTAGGACGGGATATCATTCATACTTAGCCATCATGCTTCATTTTTCGTGCTTTTATACTTTGTACAAGTTATGACATGCCGGTTCAACAGTAACGTAATTAGTCTCTTAGGGAAAAAGAAAAACACAAGCAAGAAAACCCCGAAGAGAGGATCATGAGTTGGGCTACTCAGATTTCACCCTAACACTCACTTTCCATTTACCCCACCCCAACAAAATAGCATGCAATTGGCCCCAATGCATAAATATAAAGACAAGGCGGTAGGTGAAGCAAGCCTGAGGCGCATAACGCCGACGATCAACAAGTAGGCGGGTCTAGTTTCTCAGAACCCGCAACATCAGTAGTAAGGACACCCTCAGTGGTTCCCACAACAATCTCGGCACCATCAGTGGTTCTCCTCTCACCAGCCTCCGGTCTGCAACTAGAAGCCCCAAAAGCTATCTCTCGAGCCTTCATCTGACGGGTCTCCTCATTAATCAAAGAGTCTCTCCTCGCAGCCTCAAGGTTCGTTTGCCCCTTCTTCCTCGCACGGGCATCCTCTCCCTCAGTAGTGCATCTATAACGGTGCCTCTTGGTATGACCACATGGCTCAGGAGGCAGCTCAGGAGGGGTTGTGAGTAGTGCAGCAAACATAGTGTTCTCTGCTAGCTCGAAGGGTGCTGTCTCGGGCTCAGTCCCCCTCATCTCCACAATGCTATCTACATTTGCCCGCAAACTCGCCACAACCTCTTGAAGAGTATTAAAGTCAATGGTGGGGGCTTGGCGTGCAAGAACCTGCAACTCAAATGCATCAAGGCGCTGGTGAACCGCCTGAATCTTCTGCTCCGTCTGCTGAGCCACCCTCTTCTCAATCCGGTCCTCATCCTTGGGGATGGACTTTTGCATCCAAGGTTGTATGTGATGCAACAGGGTGTCCATATGGGCCTCTAACTTCTGGACCCTCGTCAATGGGACAAGTTCTGCGGATGGTGGAGTAGACCGAGAGGAACTAGGTGCTCTACTAACCTCATGTGCGGACTCGTCCAGGGTGGTGTCAGCGGACTCTGAAGTGGCACGGTCATCCCCTTAGGCTAACTCAACCGTGTCCTCCAAGTTCTCACTCAGCGGCTGTAACGCAACTCTGGGCCCTCTCCGCGGTGCCGCTATATTGGCCTCATCCCTGATGAGACCTATATAAATTTTGCCACCCGGAGTGTAGAGTGTATCATAGTTCAAAATGGGCACTCCGGCATCCATGCATAGATGGAAGATCAGACACACAAATGGGTAAGTAGTGGAGGACTTGAAAGCCCTCTCATGTATCATCGTGATCAGCATCTTCGCAAATTCGATCTCCAAACCTGCCACCAAGGCTTCTACTAGTACCACTCTATCCCAAGAAAGAATATTGTCTGCTGCCGTCGGAGATAGGCTGTGGCGGACTAACAGCCAGAAGAATTTGGCTATGAAAGTGAGATTGACCTTTTTGATCATCCCTCTTGGGTTTAACACCCAATCTGCCTCCTCACTGTCGATGGATAGGTGTTGGGCAAGCCACCTCTTACCTACCTCTCTCTGTTCCACGGTCCTCTGAAACTGTCCACTTTTGACCATATCCCACTTGTAATCAAACTCCGGATTCAAGGGGGCCCGAGTAATATCGTTGGCGGTGCCATACATGAAATGGAGGAATGTGATAAGAGAAATATCCACCTGGCTGCCCTGAACTAGCACTGTGTTGAGTGGGTCCTGTTTGGAGAGTTTCGCCCACCTATCCAAAGAACCTCTGAGAGTCGCCACATAGGAGGCGAAGAACTCTCGAACAATCTCCTCGCTATACGTCCGCAAACTCCTAGTCATCCACTCGAGCCTGTGGCGGGTGAACAATCTTTACACATCAGGGACAGTGTGAAGACTCCTTGTAAGAACTCTACGCTCGACCATCACCAACTGGGTCATCGCCCCTTTGTCATTTAGACCCTTGGCGTCCTTGTAGACCTGATACTGACCATCTACGCACCACCGGTTTGGTTCCTCAGCAACGGGTGCTCCTAGGATAAACGATGTCTAGTTTAGGGGCCATATGTACCTGTAACGAAGTTATTAGTCTCATAGCAATCTTACTATACACTCAAAACAAACAAAACAAAGAATGGAAATAAAAAGCACATTCCAGTTCAGACCTGCACTACTGGTTGACGGGCACTATCGACGGTCCATCGATAGGGTCCATCGTTGGACACTTAGAATTTATTCAGCTTACTTACTTCTTAAGAACTCTCAATTAGAGATGACGAACGTGCAGAATGGCGCGTTAATCAATCGACGAACCATAGTCCACTTCCGTCGTATAACACTTAGAAGAATTTTAAAATCTATCACAATAGGGTCTATGAATGAAACGACAGACATGCAGAACGGCCCGTCGATCAATCGAAGGACCATAGTCCACTTTCGTCGTCTCATACTTGAACAAATTTAAGGGTGGGTCAATCGACGGAACCCATCGACGGTCCGTCGACGGGGTCTCATGTTGTTGGCCTGAGATAGTTTTCAGGCCTTGTTTCCAATTCCCCATTTTGACACCTTTGAAGACCCACACAAGTTTACACAACACATAACAACAATCAAAAGACACTTTCTTCATTCTTAGGGTTTCGATTTCACAAGATTCATGCTTCAATTCATCGATGCTACAAAACCCTCAGTCGGAAAGTCTATCATTACTACCATAAACACATCTTAAATAGATTACACCACAACCCACTCACTTTCTATCATTCTAAGGTACATTTTGTACTAGTTTCAACAAGCAAAATCAACCAATTTTTTCCCTAAGTCAATACCCACTTTCTAATTTTTGTTTCCAACAATATATGAACGAGAATTCATAAATCAAAGGGAATCGAAATACCTTATAATCGTAATGGAGTGATTGGGAGGGTGATCCTTGCAAGATCCTACTTGCCCGACTTGAACACCGACCGTATAAATCAATGTGAACAATCAGGAATTTTTGGGAAGAAGAGGGTTTTGTGAATTTGGGGGATTTGGGAAGTTTGAAGGAATCTAGATATTATGGAAGAAAGAAATATGATGTTTGATGAAAAAGGAAAGAAATAAAGGAGGACAAACGGTTGGTAAAGAATTTGAAAAGATTTTAGAGGTAATGAACGATCTTAACTTTTAATATTACCGGCCGGGTCGGATCGGGTCACTCGAACTTTGGACCAACGAAACCCCGTCGACGGTCCGTAAGTAAGTCGACGGACCTCGACTGGACCGTTGATTGAAACAAGACTTTGAAATTTTTTGAGACATACCTGGAATCTACGGAGACCATCGATGGTCCGTCTATTGAACGACGGCCCGTCAATGGGGTCCGTAGATCAGTGCACCAGACCATTTTCTGGAGAATTTTGGTTTTGGTCCCTGGACATGTAAAACCCATTAAGCTATTCTTTTTGTGTTTTTCTCGACTCTTGCGACAGGGAGCCTAAAATAATCTCTAGCCAACACTAATAATATATATAAAAAATAAAACATAAGGATGAGCAAAACAAAACAAAACAAGAGAATGCGACTATTCCTACAAAGAAAATAGAACCCTATCGTTGGCTACAGGATACACCTTGGGTTGCCTCCCAAGAAGCGCTTGATTTAACGTCGCGGCACGACGCAAGATCCTTGATTACTCAGATTTCATCAAGGTGATATGCCTCTACCACTTCCTAGACACTCTCTGCATGCCCTAGGTAGATCTTTATACTTTGCCCGTTGACCGTAAACTTTGCAACCTCCTTATTCTCCAACTCAACCGCTCCATGTGGAAATACTTTATTGATAAGGAATGGTCCCGTCCACTTGGATTTGAGTTTGACCGGAAACAAGCGTAGCCTAGAGTTGAATAAAAGTACCAAGTCCCCAACCGCAAATTCTTGCTTTCCAATATTTTGGTCGTAGTACTTCTTCATCTTCTGTTTGTATATGGATGAACTTTTATATGCTTATAGGCGAAACTCATCAAGCGTATTTAACCCATTAAGTCTCTTTCCACCGCTTCATTCCAATCCATCTTCAGTTTCGTCATTGCCCACATGTCTTTGTGCTTTAACTCGAATGGCAAGTGACAAGCATTCCCATAGACAAGTTTGTACGGAGACATACCTATGGGAGTCTTATATGCAGTCTGGTAGGCCCAAAGAGCGTCATCAAGCCTCCTTGACCAATCCGTTATATTAGCATTCACCTGTTTTCGACAGAATTTTCTTGATTTCTCGATTTGACACCTATACTTGCCCACTCGTCTAGGGATGATAAGGAGTGGCCACATTATGGCGAACCCCATATTTCTCCAATAATGGCCCTAGGTGTACCAAATCTGGAGAAGATGTTATTTTTAAACAATGTGGTGACACTCTTCCCTTTATTGTTAAAGAGCGCTATAGCTTCCAACCATTTTGACACGTAGTCCAACGCCACGAGTATGTCTTCATCCTATGAGAACTCACAAACCGGCCCATAAAATCAATGCACCAAACATCAAACAACTCACCAGAATAGGATTTACAGGAAGCTCTTGCCTCTTCAAAATTCCTCGATCTCTTTGGCACCTATCACATGACTTGGTGAACTCGTGAGCATCTTGGTGAATGGTTGGCCAATCGTACCCACATTGCAAAATCTTGTGGGCAGTCCCGATACCACTATGGTGCCCACCCACAGGCGAGGAGTGACATGCCTCCAAAACACTTAACATCACAACTTACGACACACAACGACAAATAAGCCCATTAGCACAACTCCGGTATAAGTAAGGCTCATCCCAAAACAACTTTTTCATATCATACATGAACTTCTTCCTCTGAGGGAAGGACAAGTATGATAGGACTATATCACTAGCCAGATAATTCGCAAAATCGGTGAACCATGTAATTAGATCATGAGAAGCGGCCAATACATGCTCATTAGGGAAGATATCATCAATTTCAACCCTTTCACCCAGTTCTCGCATAACTTCATCCTCTAACCTAGACAAGTTATCGACAACTTGATTTTAAGTCTATTTTCTATCTTTTACCTCAAAATCAAACTCTTGCAATAATAACACCCATCTAATCAACCGTGGCTTCGCATCCTTATTTGCCATCAAGTACCTCAAAGAGGAGTGGTTAGTATGCACTATGACCCTCGTGCCAAGCAAATAGGAGCGAATTTTTTCGAACGCAAATACCACCGCAAGAAGCTCTTGTTCAGTCATAGTATAGTTCTTTTGGGCCTCATTCAGGGCCTTACTTGTATAATAAATGGGGTGAAGGATTTTATCCCTCTTCTGTCCCAATACCACACCAAGAGAAATCCCACTAGCATCACACATCACCTCAAATGGCTCACTCCAATATGGGGAAATAATAATGGGCGCGTAGACCAACTTCTCCTTCAACTCTCCAAATGCTTTCAGACAGGATTCATCAAAATAGAACTTACGTTCCTTCTCAAGTAATTTTCACAAAGGATGTGCGATTTTTGAGAAATCCTTAATGAACCTCCGGTAAAAACCCGCATGTCCCAGAAAACTTCTCACACCTTTTACAAAGATGTGTCGGGGAAGCCTCTCTGTAACTTCAACTTTCGCTTGATCAACCTCTATCGCCTTCTGCGAGATGCGATGGCCCAATACTATACCTTATTTCACCATAAGTGACATTTTTCCCAATTAAGCACAAGATTGAAATCTTCACATCTTTTGAAAACCTCGGCCAAGTTACTCAAACACCAATCAAAGGAGTCGCCAACAATCGAGAAGTCATGCATGAACACCTCAATGGTCTCCTCCACCATAACAGAGAATATCGAAATCATATATCGATGGAAGGTGGCCGGTGCATTACATAACCCAAAAGACATCCTCTTAAAGGCGAACGTCCCATAAGGGCAAGTAAAAGTGGTCTTCTCTTAATCCTCCAGGGAAATAGAGATTTGATTGTAACCCGAATAGCCATCAAGAAAATAGTACCATCCTTTTCCTGTGAGTCTATCTAAAATCTTGTCCATGAATGGCATAGGTAAATGGTCTTTGTCAGTCCATGCATTCAACTTTCGGTAATCCATACAAACTCTCCATCCGTTCACTGGCCTCATTGGAACAAGCTCGTTCCTTTCATTAGGCACTACTGACATTCTCCCCTTTTTGGGCACACATTGAACATGGCATACCCAACTACTATCTGCAATAGGATATATGACTCCGGCATCCAACCACTTAATGATCTCCTTCTTTACTACCTCTTGCGTATGTGGATTCAACCGTCTCTGGTGCTCAATACTTGGCTTGTGGTCAGGCATGATTTGGATTTTATGTGAACAAATACTCGAAGGAATCCCAATAATGTCCGCAATAGTCCAACCAATGGCTCGTTTGAAACTCTTCAAAACTTCCACCAGACACTCTACTTGTTATACATTCAAATACGATGCAATAATTACCGGCAAAGTGTCATTTCTACCCAAGAATACATACTCAGATGAGGTGGTAAAGCGTTAAGCTATAATTTTGGAACCTCTTCAATAGATGGTCTTGCGGGTGGAGACTCACGATGCTTCATATCTAACTCCAATTTCTTTTGTTTGACCGATATTCATTTTGATCAAGCGCCGCAACCAAGGACCCATACTCTTCAATACCATCACTTGAAAAATTCATGATCACTACCTCTAGAGCCTCGCACCTAGGTGTTCTTCGATTTGTACCTCAACATATTCTCAACCCGATAGGATATCAAAGATACCGTTTGGAGCTCACCACTCTGCTTCATGGACCTACAATGTTGAATGTTGCTTCTTCATTGTTCAACCTAAACTTCATCTGCCCTTTCTCCATATCAACCAAGGCACGACTAGTGGCAAGAAACGGCCTCCCAAAAATAATAGGAACCTCAAAGTCCACCTCAAAGTCAAGAATCACAAAATTGGTCGGAAATATAAATGACTCCACTTTCACGAGAACATCATGGAGTATCCCAATGGGCTTCTTCACTGTTCGATCGGCCATCAGTAACCGCATCGCAGTAGGTTTTGGGTCACCCAAGCCCAATTTCTTATAAATGGAAAGAGGCATGAGGTTTATGCTTGCACCTAGATCACATAGCGCTTTAGCAAAATGTAATAATTCGATTGTACATAGAATAGTGAAAGCACCCAGATCTTCCTTTTTCTGCACAAGAGACCTTGTAGCAATAGCTCTACAATGCTGCATTCGGTATCATCGTCAAAACTTACTGATCTCTTCTTTGTAACCATATCCTTCATATATTTAGCATAACCGGACATTTGTTCTAGAGCTTCTATCAAAGGAACATTGATGCAAAGTTGTTTCAGCGTAGTGATAAAACACCGGTATTTACCATCCTCAGTCTTCTTCACTAATCTCCGAGGGAATGGTGGTGGAGGTCTAGGAATGGGGACCACTTTCTGAGGTACCTCTGCTTCTTCCGCCTTTTTATCCACCAATTCTCCACTAGTTTCCACCACCTCTTTGTCTTTTCTCATCTCATCTTCTAGCACATACGTCATAGGTCGATCAATAGTTTGCTTACCTCCTCGAGTAGTGACTGCCATGCAATATCCATCATTTTAAGGATTTTGGATGGTATTCCTAGGAAGAGTGCCCGGTTTGCGTGGGTTCACAATAGTGGATAATTGGACCATTTGTAATTTAAGATGTTTAATCGAGACCGCGTGTGCCTCCACCATTTGCCCAATGTTTGCTAAATCACCTCGCAATTCCTTGGTATGCTCATCACTAGCATCAAACCTCCTCCTCATCTTCTATAACATATCCTCAACTCGCGCCATACTACCTCCACCATCCCTAGGAGCAACTTCCTGATTTTGAGGTGGGACATAGGGCCCACTTCGATCATTTCTGTTACCATAGTTACCCTGGTTGAAGTTGTTATCGCGATTTTAGTGTCCAACTAGAGTTATACTGGCCTTCTCTATTGTAGTTACCATAGTTCTGACCTTTATTTCTTTGACCTTGACGCCAATTCTCCTGATTGGAGCCTTGGGTGTTTGGTCGAAAACCCCCCGTATGATCATTCACTATATAGGTATCCTCTTCATAATAGTACTCATCCACTGATGGTGGTGGTTTAGTCAAGTAATTCACCGCATTTACCTTCTCTGCACCTTCAGTGACATGTTTCAATATCAACCCAAGCTCAGTTCTCATTTGAGCCATCTCCTCACGAATCTCATCTACCGTCGGATTGTGTGTAGCTTGCACTTCAAAGGTGTTTCTCCTAGTGTCTGACTTTCTAGTACTCCAAGCCTTATTGTTGCGAGAAATTTTGCTCTAACTTCTCTGCAATCTCGGCATAAGTCCACTCACCATAAGAACCCCCACAATATTATCGAGTAATGCTTTATTGTTATCATCATGACCCCGATAGAAGTACACTTGCAATGACTCATCATCAATGCGGTGGTTTGGGACACTCCTCACAAACGCAGTAAACCTATCCCAAGAGCTACTTACCGACTCTCCAGGTAGTGGCACAAAGTTGTTCACCTTATCCTTATGATTAAGCTTCTTGGATACTGGATAGTACTTATCCAGGAATACATCTCTCAACTGATCCCAAGTATATATGGAATTATAGGGTAGCTCATTAAACCATTGTGCTGCCTCTCCCATCAATGATAGAGGAAACACTCGCAAACCCATGACGTTCATATCCAAATCTGTCCGACCTACGCAACCCTTGAAAATGGACCTCAATTTGGCTATGTGGGCATGAGGATCCTCTGATGGTAGTCCTGAGAACAAACCCCTCACAATGAGCATCTGCCTCAAACTACACGTCACCACGAATGTGTGCCCATGGGGTAGAGGTGGTAGGAGAAGGGGTCCATCAAAATCAGTGATGTTCATGTTGCCTTTATAGAACTCTTGAGGTCGTGGGGCTGGAGGCTGCATCCTCAGAGAATCATCATCTGGGTTGTCCTCAACCACTTGGTTATTAACATTAACCGGCAATGGCGGCTGACGAATTACCCCATCACCTTGGATAGCAAAAATCTGTTGATTGTTCATTCACCTTAAAGTACGATTTAGTTCTGGTTCGAATGGGCAGAGCGGCTCTCCTCGGCTCCGTATACTTGTCATACACTAGAACTAGACCTAAAAGAAACAAAAACAAAAGAAAAGTAAAATCAGGAAAGTGTTGACTAAACTTTAATAATGTTATTAAAGTTAATCTAAAAGCCACTTTCCCCGGTAGTGGCGCCAAAATTTGATACGCTCAAATTACACCTCCCTAAAAAAGTATAAGCGGTCGTATCAAGTAAAGAACCCAACTAGTTGGTTAGGATCGATCCCACGAGGAAAATGGTTTAGACTTAACTTTAATGGACGATTATTATTATATAGTCAAGTTCTTTCCAAAAGCCAGTAATTAAAGGGGGGGTTTGTGACACAAATATTCGTTAAGAATTCTAAGCAAAACAAGTAAATAAAAGCAAAGACTTAGTTTTTATTAAGTTATGAGAGAAACTAGGGTGTATGTGTTCCCCATAAGATCATAACGTCGTATTCCTAGCTATAACAATTATTCTCTAGTGATTTACATGCAAAGTGATAAGTTAGGTGTCTCTAAATCCTTGGTCCAGCATTTAGAGAATTTTACCCCGCACCTTGGTCTGGCTACGTGTGTGTACACTACTAATCTGTACCTTTACCTCATATTAAGCATCATATTTGATGTATTACTTATTTGTTACTTTGCACGAATGACACTAGCCTATTAGATAGTATCCCACTAAATCTATGTTGATAATGCTTTTCTTATCAACTACCTCCTTGGTCTGGCAAGTAACAATAAGGTGAGTTCTAACGTTGTCCACCGTTAAAAAGACTTCTAAACGAAAGAAATATCAATACATGCAAGATCCTAAGAATTGTTATTTAGCTAGGTTTACCATGTTAATCACCCTAGGTTCCCACAACCCTAGTTGTGGATTTAGTTACCCATGATAATAAGAACAAAATTCATAGTTGTTAAGAATGAAATCATGAACTTACTTTAACACTTCAAATAAAATCCAGAAAATCAACTTGAATTAGCAAGAAAACCTTAAAAACCAAATCCGAATATTGAATTAATGCTCAAGTTTGCAAGACCTAATCTCCAAACACAAACTAGAACAAAAGTAATAATGTCTAACCCCAAAAATGAGGTTTTAAACCCTATATATAGAAAACATTGTCCTAAATTAAAAGGAATTAAAATAAGGAAAGTTGTCCAATACGCGGCTGTAGTCGACGACCCACACAGACGGACCGTCGATGAAACGACGGACAGTCAACTACCTCTGTCAGTTAAGACTTAGAATCATTTTTCCTCCTTCATGTGGCATCCTCTCTGAATCAATCGACGGACCAACAACACAGTTTGTCGATGAGTCTACGGTTCGTCGATGCCTTCCATTGCTCCATCCTTAGACTTTCTTCAACTTCGGGTACTGGGACTATCTCTGAACTCATCGACGGTTCAACAGGACGGTCCATCGATCAATCGAATGACCTTCAATCCTCTCTGTATCCCCACACTTGGTCATATTTCCCCGAGTTTCTCCAATTGCCTGAACTTCAATCGACGGTCACCATCTACGGACCGTCAATGGCCTTCGTGGGTTGCTTCTGCACTTTATTTCAGCTGCCTTCTACGTTTTATTTCTGGACATCTTTCCTGCAAAACAAACATAAAAACATATCAAAATACAACAAAATAGGCTCTAGACACACACAAATCTTAAATAAAAAGCATTGAAAACACCGTGAAACCACGATACATAAATAACCATTCAAAAACATGCATTTAAAGAGGATATTTGGTTAGAAAATCATGCATCATGCCTTTTAGTAAAACTTCATAAAACCTTGATTCAATAAGTACAACATAGATCATATACTTCACATAGGCGTGGGCACTATTCATAACATCACATATAACTATAGAACTCATTTAAAGCTTATTTAATATTTCATAACATTACCCTTCTTTTACCTTAAGTCCTTTACCCCCAAGTAACCCTCTAGTAGCACTTGGTGCAATGCATGAATAGTGTACCATTCCACTACCCACTCTCAAGCATCACCTTAAGGTCACCAAGGCGAACATTCACATAACCTTCATTAACACCAAACGTAGTCATTCATGAAAACATAGCATATCATAAGACACATAGTTCATACATGACTCAACATGCTTCATAGACCACACAAGAGACTCATTCCAAGATATACAAGTCCAGACTTCCAACATCATCATAGCAAGGCAATAGTCAACATTAGCATATTTGGAATTCATTTCATAAAGACATCATAAGACTCTACTCATAATCCCAATCTAAGCCTACTAATGCAATGTCCATGTGAAGTCCCATAACCTCACAGACACTTAGTAAACTCACAAAGGTACCACAAGCATACCATTTACTATATGCATCCACATGACAACTATAGTCAACTATATACATAAGTAGGACCTTCATTAAATCAAAATTAAGGCAAATATCATACATATAAGGCAAGACCTCATCATATAGTCAATAAGATCAACATTGAAGATTTATGTCTTGTTACAGGACAAGAATGAAGAATCCTAGAAATCCAAGTTCATATCCTTGGATATGAAACCCTTTTGGTCTTCAAGTTCTTCTCCAAAAACCCTCTCAAACTTAGAACTCAAAAACTGATAACATATGTGTAAAATTTGATAAAAGTATGAAAATAATCGATATTAAGCTAAAAAACTCGACAAGTATTTATAGTTTTTAAGGATTTGTGCCGCAGCAGATACTCGGTGTAGTTAGTCAAAATCGCCGATTAAATCAGCGGTTCGCCCTTTGGTGACTTTAACGCCGTCCAGCGCTTAGTCCAAGCATCTTCGTGTTCTGAGTCGCTGGGTGATAAGGTAATGCTTCGCAGAAATGCTCGGTGATGCACCGACTGCTCTTTTTCACTGCCGATTTAATCCTTTGCTTTAGGGCTCAACACACTAGAAAAAAAGGAGATCTTTAGACCCATCGACAGTTCCCTAAGTGGACTCGGCGATCCCCATGCCTTCGTTTCATCGTTCTTTTGATCTTTTTTGCTCTTTTTTGCCAAGTAGTGTCCATGCTTTGCCTCAAACTCAAAATACCTTAAACCCAAGTTTATTCATCAATTATTGAGACAAAACAAACATTTAAGGATACTATTTCTATCAAGATATATCCCTAAATGAGACTAATTTGTGAACTCATCAGATCTTTGGGACGACTTATCTTAACAATCACGACCCTTGATGGATTCCGTGATGTACCCTTAAGTATTTTTGAATTTTCTCATCTTGTTCAACTTTTCCCACGCAGGTATAAACCTGTCTAGACATTCAACTAATAAATCAAAAGTTATTTAAATACACTTAGTTCTAGTATTAATCCTTAGTTTTGAACATACAATGTACAAATATTTCATGGCACAACATGAGTATATAAATGCCATTCTCAGATATTCATGTTAGTATTTTAAGCTATTCAGTATTTTAGTTATATTGTGTCATTTACATATTCAGTTGGGAGTAGACTTAGCACCGAATTGGACAAGGGTTCAGCGTACTCTCATAGTTCCAGAATTGCATGCCCCCAAAAGACTATAAGTCCCCTCTTTTGGGAATTCAAATTATTGATCACGCCAGTTATAGCTTTTTACTCGTGGCATGGTATATTGGGTCCTCTCTTTGGGGCATATACATCGAACACCAAGTTTAGCTAACGTGGTTTAGTATCGGTTTATAGTATCTCCCACAGTCAGACTTCAAGTGCATTTAACTAGTTTTTCAGTATATACTTCAGTATTCAATCATCATGTTACGTTCATGATTAGAAGTTGTTCGTTGCATTCCATTTACCCTTTCAATTATGTTTGAGTATTTACATTCTTGATCATTTTATGTCATTACTCAATTATGATTTGTTCATCTTATATATGTTGTTCAACGTAGTATCTATATCTTGCATGCTTAGTACATTTAAAGTAATGATGCATACTCTGCGCAACATCCTTTCCTGGTATAGGTTCAAGTACTCAATATTCAAGCCACACTTAGCTTGATTCTCGGTTATCATTCAACAACTTTAGGTGTGAGTGTCCATACTTTCAGGACTATATAGACCTGATTTTCTTTCAGTCTTATACATTTCAAATTTAGTTTGTTAGTTTTAGCTGGGGGCATGCCCCAACAACTCTACTCAGTTAGAGGCTTCTTAGACTCAGTAGTAGATTAGTATTTAGTCTCTGAGTGGTTGTTTAGTATCATTAAAACTCTTTGTATGTTTCTTATATTCACTAGTTGGGTATCCCCCATTTTAAGTTATTCATTGTTTGAGCTTCCGTATTGTATCTATTTTATTTAGTATTTCTCAGTATGCTTTTAATATGCCAGACAAAGGGTAGCTTGGGGTCGCTCGTTATCCTAGCTCCCGTGTTACGTCAAGGGGGAATCCTCGGGGCATGACATTATATCTCCAGACATCTTAATATTCACGAGATAAACTACTTGACTCATGAGCTCGAGTGGACAGAAGTAGTTTTATCTCTCAATATATGGTGTTACTACCTTTATGGCGTTCATGTGGATGTGGTCACAGACCACGAGACTCTCTAGTATGTTTTTCAGTCAAAAGGAACTTAATCTTAGACAAAGGTGGATTATGTGATCCAAAGGTGGATGAGCTCCAAGAGAGGATCATGGAAAAATCTCGTAGCTTGAGATATTTGATCCATCCAGGTTCCAGAATGATGCATCACGACTCAAGAGAAGTCTATTGGCAAAATAGCATGAAGAGGTGCATTGCATATTTTGTTACTAAGTGCCTAATTTTCCAGCAAGTCAAGGTAAAACACCAACGACCATGTGGTGTGTCTCAGAACATAATTCTTTTGGACTGGAAGTTAGAGATTATTAACATGGATTTCAGTACTCGTTTTCAGTGATCTCACTAACAACATGATTCGATTACGGTGATTGTAGACCAGATGAATGAATAAGCCCATTTCTTGCCAGTAAAGACTACTAATTCAGGTGCGAGATAGTCTAAATTTATGAATTCTCTTTGGTATCATTTAAGATAGGGATGCACAATTCACCGCTCAGTTTTGAGAAGTTATTTCCGAAAGGTTATGGTTTGAAGGTAAGCCTTAGAACTACTTTTCATCCTTAGACTTATGGTCAAGCAGAGCACACTATTCAGACATTAGAGGGTATGTTAAGAGCATATGTATTGGATTTCAATGGGAATTACAATTACCGCTTGCCTCTTATAGAATTTTAACAATAATAACTATCACTCTGGTATTCATATTGCTCCTTATGAGGCTCTTTGTGGGAGAAGGTGTAGGAATCCTATTGGTTAGTTTGAGGTTGGTAAAGTTGAGTTGATAGGACCATACTTAATTTATCAAGCCATGAAGAAGGTTCAAATAATACAAGAGGGGTTGAAAATAAGAATAGACTTATACAAATGTTAGAAGAAGAGATTTGGAGATCGAGGTTAATATTTGGGTCTATTTAAATGTTTCACCTATGAAGGGTTTTATGAGATTTGGTAAGAAGGGAAAGCTTAGTCCCTGATACATTGGTCCTTATAGGATATCCACGAGAGTTGGAAATGTTGCTTATGAGTTGGAGTTACCATCAGAGTTGGATGCAATGCATCCACGGTTTCACATCTCTATGCTGAAGAAGCGTTTAGACAATCCATCACTTATTGTTCCACCGAGAATATTGTTATCAAGGACAACCTATGTTATGACGATATTCCTGTCAGATCCTTGATCGCCAATTACGCAAGTTAAAATCTAAAGAGGTTGCAGTCGTCAAAGTCTTATGGAGAAATCAGTTTGTTGAGGAGGCTACATGGGAGGCCGTGGAATATATGAAGAAGATAATACCCTCATCTCTTTTTCTCCGGGTTATTTCCAGTCGAAGGTATAAGCTAATCCTAAAGTACTCATTCAACTCAGTCCCTCATTCATTGTTTTGAGTTCATGAGTTTTAATGCGTATTTTGCACTAATTTGGGTTGTTAGAAATTTCCTACCCATCCCATGTTCTTATGTGGTACCTCGAATTTTATTGGGTTTCAAACTTAATCAACTATTGCAATTAACAATTGAGATTTTTTAAAAAGAACAATATAATACCTAAATAATTGTAGTATAAAAGTTAGAGGAAACCCCTCTATTTATAGCTAACAAATTTTAGTTTGAGTATGATGTTATTGTGCCTTATTAAATAAGTCATAACCCTTCAAAAATGTCTCTGCTCATCGGAAAAGACATAACCTAGGAAAAAGTCACAACTAATCAGGTAAGGCACAACCCTTTTGTAAAGTCACAACCCTTTAAAAAATCACAATCCTTTAGAAAAGTAACAACTCATCAAAAATGTCACAACCTGTCAAAAAAGTCTCAACCTTTTGAAAAAGTCACAACTCATCGCAAAAGTCACGATCCATTAATGTGAAAAGGTATCAACTTTTAATATAAAATAATTAAATAAATTGAGTATTTTTAATTGGGTGAATTATAGTAATTAAACATTTGTGTTTGAGAGTTCATGCTTTTAAGGTAGTGTGTGTGTATATATATATATATATATATATATATACCCAGGAAGATAATATCTATCCTCCACTTGACTAGAAACTAGAAGAGTGCCAAAAAATTTACAACCAAATAACAACCTAACAAAGGCTCGTTCAACTCTAGTAAAAGAGTTATTCAAATTCAAAGTGAATAATTTATCCTCCTATCACCACCCAGACCATCGTGATTCGCACACACACTAACCATGTAATGGAAGAACCACTACTACAACCCAAACTAAGTAACTAAACAAAAACTAATGAAATTAAGTTACGGAAGCAAGTTAATGAACTAAACAAATGTGGAATTAAATACCTAGAACCTGAAAGCCAATGTACCAAAACTCTACTAACGACAAATCTAAGAACAAGGAGTACAACCCCAAAACTAAAAACACCTTAAAAAATAGTCTGAGTCCGAAAAGAGTGGACTTAAACAAGAGAAATCAAGGCAGCCCGGAAGAACTAGCTCACCCTTGAATTCTAAACGGCCAGTGTTATTCTAAATGAGGTATGTCAATAGCCGCTTGAAGATTCCCTGTACTCCACAAAATAAGAGCAAGTGCAGATTCAGTACCCAATCACAATGTACAACTACAATCACGTGGCTGTCCTACTAGTGTAACATAAGTAAGTAAAGCACCATTATAATCACATGCATAATATATCAACATCTACAATATTATGAACATGCTCATCAATATACAATTATCACACATCGTTGGTCCTCTAAAGGAACCCAAACCTAAATTGTTATCTTGTTGGAACGTGGCAATCGATCCCAATGTTATGCCAAAATATGGCAATCCGATCCCTAGTTGTATCTAAACGTGGCAACCCGATCCAAGTTAGTTATGCCAAAATGTGGAAAACAATCCCAATCACACACCACAATCCCAATCACACTATCAAGATCATACATTTACATCATGATTTCATGTCAACCATCATTCAACTATTTCAGTTACAACAAGTGTGATCGACATTGCAAAATCCATATTATCATAATCAATCAAGAACAAACAAACATCACACAAGATAGAATCACAAACATCACCTACCTTGAATCCAAGATTGAATCCCCTAAGGTACTTAAATCTTCCCTTTTCAGATTTTTCTGCTTGTTCTAGGTCTACAACAATTAATATATGCAAGGATCAACAACCAAAGGTCTAATTATTCAGATTATAACAAACCCAATAACAATAGACCAACCCAAGATCCTAATACCTAACTTAGGGTTTTTTCCACTATAATTATCAGATTAAAACCCTTCACTATCGATAATAACCCAAGAAAATAGGTTACACGGACCAAAAAATGGATTCGGGGAGTTAAAATCATACCTTTAGCCTCAAGAATGCTGAAAGTTGTCAAAAACTCCTCTAGGGTTGTCTCCTTAGCCCTAAAATTTGAAATGAGCAAAATAAGGTCGTTTAGGGGTTTATTAACGACTTTAAGTCGCGTCTGGACTGTTACGGCGGACCCATCCCGCTCTGGTGCCCATAATCCCGCCCCAGCAGCCTCAATGGAGCAAAATGTACCCGTTCACACTAAGTCATTTCTGGGAGTTCTACTTGCCCAAATTCGATTATGTAAAGTTGTACTGATTCCTTATCAGCTTAGCTATCCACTCATGTAATAAAATTCATAATTAGATCTCTCATTCATTATCATATTTCCCTACACCTTAATGACTCCAACTATTGTCCAAATCAGGACTAGGTTAGGAATTCCAAGTTACTACCAAAAAATTTTCTGACCCCAATTCTTTCTGCATTGACTTTTCCATAATGACGGAATAAGGTCATTACAATAGATTCCAATTTACGCATTACTCTTCCTTGAGTGATCAACTAGGAAAGTCTTGGCTAATATAAAGGTAGAGTAGTGTCTAAAACGTCAAATTACCAGGGATACTTTTCTCAAATTCCCTTCTTACCGAATCTCATTACCCCCTAAGGGTTTCACACCTCCCACCTCAAACCAACCAATTGAATACCTACACATCCTCCCTTACAATGCCTCAATGAAGTCATTACAATACTCAAGTGATAATTAAATTTTGTATGTAGCCTTAACTAACAATAAAACTATTCTCAATAACCACCAAAGTTGATCGTACACATGTCTGTCACATATTATCAAGGACTTCCACACAAAAATCAAGACAAATATTCTCTCACATAACCATGATAAAATTCTAACTAAAAACTTGCTACAATTAGAGGTAAACCTAAACCACCCAACACACACTCATAAGACTGAAACAAACACATTTCTTAACTACATCTTCATCCCACAACATGAATTCCCATGAGCTTA
Organism: Solanum lycopersicoides; assembly: GCA_022817965.1. Classification (NCBI taxonomy): domain Eukaryota; kingdom Viridiplantae; phylum Streptophyta; class Magnoliopsida; order Solanales; family Solanaceae; genus Solanum; species Solanum lycopersicoides. The sequence continues at coordinate 46,198,340 of CM040623.1, forward strand.
AGTTACACAAATTTCAATCTTTAGACATTTGATACTCCTTAAGATATGTCCAACCATACAAACAAACAAACCATCCAACAATACTATCGAAATGCTAGATTTAGTAACTGTAGATTACCTTTTAATAACAGTAAAATTGGATTCAATGATCTCCACATTGAACCACACATAATCGATACATGACCTTGATGACAAGATGAAAATCAAGATTGTCGGACAACCATAAATACACAAGGTAGATCTTATATAAATTCTCATAAGCAAGGTGGTACAAGTAGAACCATTAAAATACTTTAACAACTCAATGACCATACCACATAACTCATTTGAATTAACCATGTCTTCCCAAATCATCTCACTCAACCAAGAGAACATCGCCGGATCAATACAACTAATCCACCACTAGGGATCCATCCCCAAAAGTGAAAACACAGGTGAACATAGCTAGTGACAATCATACTCACAATGATAACAACCATCATAACATTCCGACCATTTACATTATTGTAACCCAACACTTTTTTAAATGAAACCTTTCTTAGGTAATTAACAATCAATTAGTAATAAGCTTTACGACTCATCTTAGGTGTACGTTATTTCAAATACTTAATACCTCATACAATTGATCATTCATCACCCTGCAAATTTATAGCTCGACAAAACATATCACCAAGAATATAGACTTTCAATGAAAAATCTAAATTGTAAATTCATCCGTATAACACTATCCCCTTATCTATCAACAGTAGTGTATACCTTGAAGATTTTTATGAAACTCCTGAATCATCACTTATCATAGATCGCATCTCTGTCGATCTTACAATATCTTTTTGCTAAACTTCAATCGTACTTTATACTAAACTCAAAACCAAATAAGGCACTTATCATCACACTCGAGCTAATGTATGTATACTCTATTGTCAAGTCTTTTCCAATAGTTTATAACCAAGATGATAGACGTAAGACACTATTCCATAGTTACAACAAAAAAAAAAAGAAATCACGCGTCTCCGAACCCAATTATATACCACTCTAAAGATACCTCTTTAGCCCTTGCAATCAAATACAATATTCTTGTTCTATCCTCTCTCTAAAGGTTGTACTACATCCAACTATTTTACTTCATTGTGAATCTTGCTCTTTAATTTCTATTGGAATGGTGACCCAACATCTCTTAAAACATTTCAAACAACCGCGTTACTCACCAAATATTAGAAAAACACGACCTTAGATACTCACAAGTCATAATTACTCTGCAAAATTCACTTAGCCACAATCGTATTATATCATTGCATCCTGTCATAATCTCCTACGAACTCTTAATACCATTATACTCAGTCATCCTTGACTATCACTTTGAAGTAAAAATTTCATAAACACGAAACCTCAAAGTACGGTAAACTCATCAAATTTAAAGGACTACCCCAATATTGACACACACTCTCTTACTAAAATCATCAATTTCCTTCACCCAAGTATAATCAATGGAACTCTATTTATCCATAAGCTTGTCATTACATTTATTAATTCACTCCCTTATGGATTAAGATAAAATAATCAGTCCTCGTACTACCATCCTTCTTTTTATCAAACAAGATAGGAACACCCTCTTTGGAAACACTAGAACAGATTAATCCTTTATCAAGACACTCTTGGATTTGAGCCTTATGATCTCTCAACTTTGACACCACACAAAAGACTCAATAAAGGGGGGATTCGACCTCAACATCCTGAATATGATCAAATTTCACCAAACAATTCTTCCTTACCAGTTTCCTAGCCAGAATGTAGGATATGATCTTAGCTAGCTTAGGCTTGTACACCCCTTCCCGTTCAAAATTTTCCCTACCAGAGATATCTAGAGTTACCGACTTAGAATTACAATTATGCTCAGTATAATTGGGGTACATCCAAGTCATGCCTAAGATTATTTCAAGTCAGACATATTAGTATAACAAAATCAACCCATGTCTGAAAATTTATAACCACAACAGGACAAATACGATATACGATAATGACTATAGATGACTCTTCACCTAGGTTAGCAACATTGATGAGAGCATCAAATATATAACAAACCACATCACATCGCAAGGAAATTGAACTAACATATACCAATAAGGAGAATTCGGATCAAACAACACATTAGAGATCTAGTCACAATAATTGTAGAACTCGTGATCACAACATCCGATGCTCATATGCCTAGGTGCTCCACAATATTAACACACCTTATAACTTATATTCAATTATTGATCACTGAATTAGGTCACTGGTGGCCTTGCCTCTGCGGTGAAAGTCCTGCCACAGTGGCCAAAATGGAAACATAACCTTGCTAACAGATTTTCTAGTGTTTTTTTCTTTTCGAAATTATAGAAAGGTTCACAACTTTACTTAGCTATTTTAGAATAATCGTTATAACTAGGATAGTCATTTTCTGCCCCCAGTAAATCTTAACGACACACACTCCACAATTTCCCTTATGTTATATTCAACACTACAACTCACTCATTCCTGGGATACACCAAGACATTCACACAATTATCAGTTAGTCACAACGCACATCCAAATTTCTTGCTTACGAACCAAATGGTAATTTATCTTGACCCTTGCGCCTAATCTCACTATAACCTTCTTTTCACAATAAGTTCCACGACACTCAAGTGGTTACAATTGGAACAAGTTCAACATTTAGGTCAGCACATATTAACATTTAGACAAGAAATACTGGACACATAATCAGATCCAAGCACACAAATAGTACATGAAACATCTCGTAAATTGAGATAGCTAGGAAGAAGCTTAGAAGTTTAAATAGTCAATGTTGGAAAGAATTAAAATCTGAAATTTTTCTTAAGTTGGGAAAATGTGAGTTTTTGGTCAACTTGAAATGAACATAACTCCCTTCTCAGGATGAGTTAGAGGTTGAAATAAAAAATCACTCTCATCTCTCCCAAATTCTCTCTTCCTCCAAACCTCCATTGAAGACCAATAGAGCTCCAAGAAGAAGATCAAGCCTTCAAGTTTCCAACCTAATTTCGTGGCTTTATCATCTCTAAGCTATGGTTTTTTTCACTCTTGGGATCCTTTTCCCCAAGAGGTCCCTCCAAAAGATGATTTCTAAATCCCCCAAATCTAGGTTTTTCTTCTACATATGGTTCTTCTTTGAAAAACGAAATTATGAATCAATTGTGATAATTAATTAATGTTGTTTAAGTATATATTGATGGTTAATTGATGATTTCCTATGATATTTCCCTAGACCCATGTCTTTCCCCCAATTTCATGAAAAACCTTGAATTGATATGGTGACTTGTGAAGATTATGAATATGTAGATTGACTACATTGTTGTTAATTATGTAATTTTTTTTTGAATTTACCCTGTTTATGTAATTGGTTATGTATTCTTGGAAATGGAAGTATGAAGGTTCTTGGAAGGCAAATGAGGTATGTTGATTGGTTTTTCTTGGATTCAATTATGAATTATGAGTTACTTAGATAATAATGCTTCTAGGTCTAATGTGTGGTTGTGATGTTGATGCTAAGTATTCCTCATCCTTATCCCTAGATTACAGAACTGGTTATGAATTATGCAAGTATGTCATGGTATGATTATTATATGATTGAAAGTAGTTTCTCATGATTATAATAAAGTATTAAGTGAAAGGTTTACTCACTTATGAAGTGGTGTCTAAAGTGAAAGGATTGTTCTCACTTGTGATGACCTATGATCTAGATATGATAAGAACTTTACATAGGGGTCTAGCAGAGACTAATGTGAACTTGTATGATGAGATAATATGATTACTAAAGGGAATAATTTCTTAGCACCAAAAGGGCATGTAAATGAGATGGAGGTCTCACGTTAGTAAGTCCGGCCTCCTACATGGGTTTCCTCACGTTAGTAAGTCCGGATTCCCTCATTATGTGTTGTATAATGAGATGGAAACCTCCACGTTAGTAAGTCAAGATTTCTAGTAACAATCTCCTTGACCCTTAACTATGTGCCTACATAGGAATCTAGCTTAGTGGATCCACCTAGATAGCTACGTACGAATGGTTACACCTTAGAAAAGTGTTAACCCTCTCATTTCAGTGTGGGAGTAGAACACCTGATTCAATTTAGGTTGCATGGTCTCATGTCGATTATTGCACTTCTTTCCCTAATGTAAAAGTAAATGAACAAGTTAAGTATGTGAACTCTTATTAGGGTTGTCTTGAAGGCTACTACATAGGGTGAGGGAGGGTATGTGACTTCTCTTACTCATTGCACATGTGGGATCCTAAGGGATGGTTCTAGTAGTGTTCTTTTACAATTATGATTATGTTGATAAGCTATGAGTAGTATTCATGTATTAATCATGTTATGATGACCTTAAGATAATATGTTGCAAGTATGAAGTGGTTGCTTATTGTGATACTTAGCCTTGGATAGGATTATGGGGTTCTATCTTTGGCATTGCACAAGTATTGCTTGGGTGATCTATATGTTGGGTTGCTATTATGTTGAATTGACTTTTTATGCTTCTTATATATGCATGTAGAGTTAAATTGATAGAAAGTATGATTTAGACTAAATTGTCCTTTTCTCATACATTGATGATTTTTGTGCATAGGAGCCATAATTAATACATGTGGTTTGTACTAACCCATATTTCTCCCTATTTCCCCAAAAATTATAGGTTCGGGCATTGAGGTATCTCGAGGCTAAGGCAAGAAGGATTGGACTAGACTCTCCAAGTTTTGGTAGGTCCTCTAGTTCGAGGATGCTACTACATACTCTACCTTAGTCGTACTTGTATTGTCTAAAGACATTATTTTCTCTCGTATTGTTTGAAGATATTGATGTAATCCCTATATGGAAACTATGAATTTGTATAAGGGATATGTCTTGATGTTTTACTTCATTTAGATGGTTTAATGTGAGAAAAAGATTTATACTAAATTCTTAAGTATTATTATGTTGTCTAAGCGAGAAGTCTAAGTAAGCTTCCTACGTGAGAGGTCTATGTAAACCTCACTAAGTATGCAAAAGTTTTAAATTTTTCCGCACTTTTGACCTATGATATGTGATGACGAATTCTAAGAGGCTTGTCTTAGTCCTCTTCGAGGACGATGACGCCGGTAACGACTAGGGTGTACTTTGGGTCGTTACAATCACAGATCGTTACAATGACCATGGTTCATCTAGGTTACCATTGTTTTTACTTGGACAAATCACATTTAAACTCCTCGAGGTCTTCTAACTGGTTAAACTCTATGAGAGCATCTGGCTCGTCATGAGGATCACGATCCATCATAGCCTCCGTGGTCCTTACTTAGCAATGCCAAAGTTTATCTTCTCTGGGCATGCACACTAGACATTAACCACAGGATTCTACGCAATCCATCATGAGGATCAAGATCCGTCAAGGGCTTTGTAGTCTTCACTTAGACATTGATCATCAGAAGCATAAATGTCAGGTTCATTGCTTCCACTTTAGAAGCTTGATCAGTGACTTCATCAAAGACACAACTTCCAATGCAAGTATCAACTATCGTACCGTAGTAAAGTAACCCAACCAAGGTTTTGGGTCATTTCCAAAGGGAGTGGTTAAGAGAATTAACAGAAAAGTAAAATTTAGTTCTAACTAGTCATAGCTAAAGACATTATTGAATAAAAACATGTTAAATAAAAGGGGGTGACACAAACATCAATTATCAATGTTTTTTTCTTGTCACAAGTAGTAAGTAAAAAGCTAAATTAACAAAAAGTGCTAAATCAAGGGAGGGGGAATTATTGGGATGTGATAAGAATATGATAGGAATATGGGATAAACGAGATTATTGGGTACATGCTTTTGATAGAAAATTTATAGTGTAACAACCCTAATAATGAATAGGATCAAGACTTAGGTTTTTCAAGAATGCTTGAGATTAGACCAAGGTCCACACGTATTGATACGCGTAGAATCAGACCTCAGAACCCTTACTACAACCAAGCCAACTAACTTGGGGAGTTAATTGAGCTTGGAAAGGTTTGAACCAACCATGTGAGGTTCGCGAAAACGAAGATCTAATTGAAAGAGTTTTTACCGGACTCAAAAAAATGAAATCTTAAGTTTTGAGAGTCCAAGGGTAAAATGGTCTTTTCCAAGCCAAGGGTAATATTGTAATTACCCTGAGGAATTAATTAATTAATTAATTAATTTATTTATTTAAGGTATTTCGGGTGGGGCAACCCGAATTGACCCATTTCTCGCAAATGGGGTAACTCGGGTTCGAGCCCCACTAGAAGCAAGATTTAACTTGCTTTTATTTTAATTTGTTAACTTAATTTTTAATAAATAATTAGTATTAGCTGATTTAGGAAAAAGAAATCAGATTTTATTAATTTTAATTAATTATTAAGTTGACTAAGTCCTACCCACAAAGTCCTATTTCTACTAGACCACTATCTCCTATCTTCCATTCTCTTTTCACGTTAGTCTCTCTCTTTCACTCTCTTTTCTTGGCTGCAAACGTGATAAAACAATCAGGAAAAAAAAAGAAAAAAAAACAAGTAAAGGCAAAAGTTCATCAAGAACTTGAAAGATAGAAACACAAAAGAGAAAGCAATCCGATAACGTTAAGCAAAACGTACTACACTAGTCAGGTAAGGTGTGACTTTGGGTGTGTGGACTGATTTGTGGAGAAGCTCTTGGGCAGCATTCTGGACATTTAACAAGAAATCAAAGATATGGGTCTTCTTACTCTTTGACCCTTTCCCAAGAGACCCCTAGGACTCAGTATATTCGGCTTAAAAACTAAGGTTGTTTCCCCGTTGCATGTCCCTGTCATTAGCTCCCAACGAATGTAGGTTGGTATGAATGCTGGTACACTTAGGATTATGTGATGTTTGTGCTGAATGTTAATGTGTTGGATGTACGTTAATTTATGAAAAGACAAACCATGTGTGTGTTCGAAATTAAGAAAAAAATGTATGCCATATTTTGAGTCTCGGCCTTGAGGCTTAAAATTGCTAATGTTGTGTTTGTTAATTTACGTACCCAAACTCATGAAGATTGTGATGTTCATAAAGAAGAAATGTGGCTGACTTGAACAAGGATTTGATAGCCAATAAATTCTCTGAAGGATGCATTTAAAAATACGTTGAAGTGGAATTATGAAAAAATTTATGAACTAAGTAAAACATTGATGTTATGAGTTAAAAGTAACTAAAATTTCCAGCATTGTACAAGTCAATATTGACTAAATATAAATGCTTTTGAATCTGGAAAATTTACAAAAAAAAAAATATAAAAGAATGAGGCCACTAGGAATTGAACCCGTGACCTCATCCTTGGGTGAAATAGACACGGCAAAGGGTGAGGGCTGGGGGGTTCGATCCTGGGTCTGATGCAAGGGAATGGGTAAGAGAAAAATTAATGAGGGGAGTGGGATTCGAACCCACCACCCCTCGGTCAGAACTCATGAAGGATAAAAGGGAAAAATTAAAAAAAAAAGAGTTGGGGCTAAGGGGATTCGAACCCCTTAGCTACTGCCCGCGAAATTCATTGATAAAACAAGTGAGGCCGTGGGGGTTCGATCCCACGACCTCACTGTACATTCTCTTAACTTAGAGAAAATAATAAAAATATAATTATGGGGCTGTGGGGGTTCGAACTCACCACCTCACAGCCCTTAAGCGAAAAATTAATTAAAAGGAAGGAGGTTGTGGGGGTTCGAACCCACAACCTCCTTACTTGGGCGAAATTAAGAGAAAAATAAAAGAGGTTGTGGGGGTTTGATCCCACAACCTCTTGGTTTAAGAAAGAATAGGAGAATATTATGTTAATGAAAAATAAAAAGTGGGGTTGTGGGGACTCGAATCCACAACCCATCGGCCAATGCAAGAGAGATTTAAAATAGAAAAGTAATCCTTCAAATTAAATATTGTGATTTGACTTAGAATTTAAAATGTTATGAATATTAGAATAAAATCAATTAAAAATGTAAATGATATCCAATTGATTCAAGACTTGGGATTCCTTGCCCAAATTTCCGTATTTATACATAAATCATACGTGAACAAAACGTAGAAGAATAAATGCCACCTACTTAGATCTAATTCAAGATCTTGGCATAAATACAAGATACATAAGTCTTGTACTACATAATCTTAGGAATGTAAGAATTACTTAACGAACTACAAATGAAGCCTCATGGCTTGTGTGTATAGACTCATAAGTCTAACATACGTTCAAAAGTAAGTGAACCTAAGATGTATGAAATGAAATGATGAACCCTAGAAGGGTTAAGTATGAGTGTAAATACACTAAATGGCCAAGTGCATTGGCATATGATGAGATGAACAATGAAATGATGAAATGAACATTCACATAATAAGAGGTGAGTAACTATGAAAAGCAAAGGTGCTAATGATAATGAATGTGGTGACAACATGATATGAGGCTAATGTAAATGATGAGAGTAATCTCAAATGAGCCTAAGTAAATGTTACCAACACGTACTCACCTATGAGGGTGTAAGATAATGAAGAGACAAATCTCTATGAACACTCTGATAAGAGTATTGAGCTTAACACACTCAATACGAATGATGAGATGAGAAATCACCTAATGAGCTATGATGTCCTCATACTAGAAGCCAGCTTCCATGACGTATGAGATGAATGTAATGGAACTTTATACTGAGCACCGATAGACTAGCTATGAGCGGTGATGCCTTCTTTCGGGAAGGGCGGAGGTTCACGTAACTCTCATGAGATGAGACTGTCCGGCTTGCCGGGTATGGGTCTCCTTATATCTCCTAGTCTTCAAACCTATACTGCCAATATAGGGATCTGGCGGGGTTAAATTCCCATGTACGCTAGCATGTTATTGGATCACTTTGGCAGGTGATTCCACCTCTTTTCGGTGTGGGGGAGACACTGGATTTCATGATGCTCACATGATCTATGTCGGTTAAAGTTAAAGTTCCCAATGAATGAATGAGGCCAGCCTCAAATGATGCACAAAATGAAATGAATGAATACCAAAGGTGTTAGCATAGGATAATCAAAAGGTGAGTTAGATTCAAGTAATGACATTAGGTCATTCTTGGTCATTGCACAACGAACCTAATGATAGTCTTAAACTACATCCTAGGTATAACCGGTGGTTACACTGGACTATGAACGAAATGAAATGAAGTACGTATGAATGAATGAAGCAGACTCTGTGTTTGCTAATGAAGACTCCCTAGTTGAGGTCCCATATCTTGAGCCCTCATTTCTGGAATGTCTTAATGTCAAGTCCATGATTCCAAGGTCTCATGGCATATGAATGAATGATATGAACGAAGTTATGTGCTACATGCAAAATGTACTGTATGCTATATGATATGTGCTATGTGTAAATGTTATGTGCTGTGTGAAAATGTGAAAAGTATGATGATGTATGTTATTCTCATGGCATAACTTCCCTATTCCAAATCTGGAAAGCTCACTGACTTTCCTAATCCAGATTTGGAAAGATCATTTACTTTCCTAATTCAAATTAGGAAACTTTCCAAATCTCAATTTTGCAAGTCCACTGACTTGACTTCCAAAAATCATGTTGTTAGGAAAGAGCTATTCTTTCTCATGCATGTCCTTGGTGTGTACTTGCATATACCCATACTTAGTACAAGTGTGTACTAACCCTATACAAACTCTACTATTTTAGGTGCAGGCACAGGTGGACGATAGAGCTACAAGATTATCGTTGCAGTTATCCGGACGTCCAGCATTCATCCGGTTTTTGGTAGGTCCTCATGCTTTCGAGGATGCTACTGTTTATGTTTTAGCTTAGTTTAGGAATTGAGCTAGTGGAGCATGTTCCACTAGCGTTTCTTTCTTATTTTATTCGGACTATGTATGGGTGCCATTTTGGCAATTATACAATTATGTTATTGAACTATTTCATTCATTTGATTATCTCTTAATGTTTAGATGGTTGATGTTGAACAAATTACGAATGTATTAGAAATGTTTAGTAAGAAATGTTTAGAAACAAAAAGTTTCAAATTTTCCGCTAAAAATTAACCTATGTAAAGTAAAAATGACGTATATAGGCTTGTCTGCGACCTCTGAGAGGTCAACGACGCCGGTCTCGTCTGGGGTCTAAGTTCCAGTCATGACACATAGAGTAATTATGACTAAGATAGACTTTAAGGGGGATAAGCTCTCTCTCGAGCAACTTACCCTATTTCAAATGGGTTGCTCTTGGACTCCCACTTGCCGCATGAAGCATAACCTCCGCGTTATCCCACTATCTCTCTCGAGATGAGTGTGTGGTGTGATACTAGGGTTTACTCTCTCGAGCTGAACCTCATGTCGAAACTCCCACACGCAATAAATTTAGCAATCTTAGTTTCTCGAATTCTCTCTCGAGCAAGCCGGAAATACATATATGAGATTATATTTTCCACTACAACCTCATTAGATTCATCCACAACTATTAAATAAAATCACAATTAGACTACGAATAAACTATCAGCAAACAAGAACTAATAACTAATTTAGCCTATATTCAAGAAATCACACCCCAAGAATTGGGGTTTTAGCTAGACATGAACAAGAGATAGAAATTATACCAAAATAAGCTTGCATTCAAATTGGTATGAAGATTTATGTCTTGTTACAGGACAAGAATGAAGAATCATAGAGATCCAAGTCCATGTCCTTGGATATGAAACCCTTTTATCTTCAAGTTCTTCTCCAAAAACCCTCCCAAACTTAAAACTCAAAAACTGATAACATATGTGTAAAATTTGATAAAAGTATGAAAATAATCAGCGGTTCGCCCTTTGGTGACTTTAACGCCGTCCAGCGCTTAGTCCAAGCATCTTCGTGTTCTGAGTCGCTGGGTGATAAGGTAATGCTTCGCAGAAATGCTCGGTGATGCACCGACTGGTCCTTTTCACTTCCGATTTGATCCTTTCCTTTAGGGCTAAACACACTAGAACAAAAAGGAGATCTTCAGACCCATCGACAATTCCCTAAGTGGACTCGGCGATCCCAGGCCTTCATTTCTTCGTTCTTTTGATCTTTTTTGCTCTTTTTTGCCAAGTAGTGTCCATGCTTTGCCTCAAACTCAAAATACCTTAAACTGAAGTTTATTCATCAATAATTGAGACAAAACAAACATTTATGGATACTATTTCTATCAAAATATAGCCCTAAATGAGACCAATTTGTGAACTCATCAGATCTTTGGGATGACTTGTCTTCACAATCACGACCCCTGATGGATTCTGTGATGTACCCTTAAGTATATTTCATTTTACTCATCTTTTTCAACTTTTCCCGCGCAAGTATAAACCTGTCTAGACATTCAACTAATATATCAAATGTTATTTAAATACACTTAGTTCTAGTATTAATCCTTTGTTTTGAACATACAATGTGCAAATATTTCATGGCACAACATGAGTATATAAATGCCATTCTCAGATATTCATGTTAGTATTTTAAGCTATTCAGTATTTCAGTCATATTGTGTCATTTACATATTCAGTTGGGAGTAGACTTAGCACCGAATTGGACAAGGGGTCAGCGTACTCTCATAGTTCAAGAATTGCATGCCCCCATAAGACTATAAGTCCCCTCTTTTGGGAATTCAATTTATTGATCACGCCAGTTATACCTTTTTACTCGTGGAATGGTATATTGGTTCCTCTATGTGGGGCATATACATCGAACTCCAAGTTTAGCTAACGTGGTTTAGTATCGGTTGATAGTATCTCCCACAGTCAGACTTCAAGTGCATTTGACTAGTTTTTTAGTATATACTTCAATTTTCAATCATCATTTTATGTTCATGATTAGAAGTAGTTCGTTGCATTCCATTTACCTTTTCAGTTATGTTTGAGTATTTACATTCTTGATCATTTTATGTCATTACTCAATTATGATTTGTTCATCTTATATATGTTGCTCAACATAGTATCTATATCTTGCATGCTCAGTACATTTAAAGTAATGATGCATACTCCGCGCTACATCCTTTCCAGATATAGGTTCAAGTACTTAACATTCAAGCCACACTTAGCTTGATTCTCGGTTATCATTCAACAACTTCAGGTGTGAGTCTCCATACTTTCAGGACTATATAGACATGATTTTTTTTCAGTCTTATACATTTCAAATTTAGTTTGTTAGTGTTAGCTGGGGGCATGCCCCAACAACTCTACTTAGTTAGAGGCTTCTTAGACTGAGTAGTAGATTAATATTTAGTCTATGAGTGGTTGTTTAGTATCATTAAAACTCATAGTATGTTTCTTATATTCACTAGTTGGGTATCCCCCATTTTCAGTTATTCATTGTTTGAGCTTCCGTATTGTATCTGTTTTATTTAGTATTTCTCAGTATGCTTTTCATATGCCAGACAAAGGGTAGCTTGGGGTCGCTCGTTATCCTAGCTCCCGTGTTACGTCAAGGGGGAATCCTCGGGGCATGACATTATGCCTCCAGACAGCTTAATATTCACGAGATGAATTACTTGACTCATGAGCTCGAGTGGACAAAAGTAGTTTTATCTCTCAATATATGGTGTCACTACCTTTATGGCGTTCATGTGGATGTGGTCACAGACCATGAGAGTCTCCAGTATGTTTTTCAGTCAAAAGGAACTTAATTTTAGACAAAGGTGGATTATGTGTTCCAAAGGTGGATGAGTTCCAAGAGAGGATCATGAAAAAATCTCATAGCTTGAGATATTTGATCCATCCAGGTTCCAGAATGATGCATCACGACTCAAGAGAAGTTTATTGGCAAAATAGTATGAAGAGGTGCACTGCAGATTTTGTTACTAAGTGCCCAATTTTCCAGCAAGTCAAGGTAAAACACCAACGACTATGTGGTGTGTCTCAGAACATAATTCTTTTGGAATGGAAGTTAGAGATTATTAACATGGATTTCAGTAATCGTTTTTTCAGTGATCTCACTAACAACATGATTCGATTTGGGTGATTGTAGACCAAATGACTAAATAAGCCCATTTCTTGCCAGTAAAGACTACTAATTCAGGTGCGAGATAGTCTAACTTTATGAATTCTCTTTGTGTATCATTTAAGATAGGGATGCACAATTCACCGCTCAGTTTTGAGAAGTTATTTTCGAAAGGTTATGGTTTGAAGGTAAATCTTAGAACTACTTTTCATCCTTAGAATTGTGGTTAAGCAGGCACACTATTCAAACATTAGAGGGTATGTTAAGAGCATATGTATTGGATTTCAATGGGAATTACGATTACCTCAAGCCTCTTATAGAATTTTAACAATAATAACTATCACTCTGGTATTCATATTGCTCCTTATGAGGCTCTTTATGGGCGAAGGTGTAGGACTCCTATTGGTTAGTTTGAGGTTGGTAAAGTTGAGTTGATAGGACCAGACTTAATTTATCAAGCCATGAAGAAGGTTCAAATAATACAAGAGGGGTTGAAAATAGGAATAGACTTATACAAATGTTAGAAGAAGAGATTTGGAGATCGAGGTTAATGTTTGGGTCTATTTAAATGTTTCACCTATGAAGGGTTTTATGAGATTTGGTAAGAAGCGAAAGCTTAGTCCCTGATACATTGGTCCTTATAGGATATCACGAGAGTTGTAAATGTTGCTTTGAGTTGGAGTTACCATCAGAGTTGGATGCAATGCATCCACGGTTTCACATCTCTATGCTGAAGAAGCGTTTGGACAATCCATCACTTATTGTTCCACCGAGAATATTGTTATCAAGGACAACCTATGTTATGACGATATTCCCGTCAGATCCTTGATCGCCAATTACGCAAGTTAAAATCTAAAGAGGTTGCAGTCGTCAAAGTCTTGTGGATAAATAAGTTTGTTGAGGAGGCTACATGGGAGGCCGTGGAATATATGAAGAAGATCATACCCTCATCTCTTTTTCTCCGGGTTAGTTCTAGTCGAAGGTATAAGCTAATCCTAAAGTACTCATTCAACTCAGTCCCTCATTCATTGTTTTCAGTTCATGAGTCTTAATGCGTATTTTGCACTAATTTGGGTTGTTAGACATTTCCTACCCATCCCATGTTCTTATGTGGTACCTCAAATTTTATTGGGTTTCAAACTTAATCAACTATTGCAATTAACAGTTGAGATTTTTTAAAAAGAACAATATAATACCTAAATAATTATAGTATAAAAGTTAGAGGAAACCCCTCTATTTATAGCTAACAAATATTAGTATGAGTATGATGTTATTGTGCCTTATTAAATAAGTCATAACCCTTCAAAAATGTCTCTACTCATCGGAAAAGACATAACCTATGAAAAAGTCACAACTCACCGGGTAAGGCACAACTCTTTTGTAAAGTCACAACCCTTTGAAAAATCACAATCCTTTAGAAAAGTAACAACTCATAAAAAATGTCACAACCTGTCAAAAAAGTCTCAACCCTTTGGAAAAGTAACAACTCAACGCAAAAGTCACGATCCATTAATGTGAAAAGGTATCAACTTTTAATATAAAATAATTAAATAAATTGAGTATTTTAATTGGGGGTATTATAGTAATGAAATATTTGTGTTTGAGAGTTCATGCTTTTAAGGTAGTTTCTGTGTGTGTATATATATATATATATATTATGGACCCAGGAAGATAATATCTATCCTCCACTTGACTAGAAACTAAGAGAGTGCCAGAAAATTTACAACAAAATAACAACCTAACAAAGGCTCGTTCAACTCTAGTAAAAGAGTTATTCAAATTCAAAGTGAATAATTTACCCTACTACCACCACCCAAACCATCGTGATTCGCACACACACTGTCACGACCGGGGTCTAGACCTAGCTGAAACCGGCGTCGTTGACCTCTCAGAGGTCGTAGACAAGCCTACTTACGTCGTCATTACATTCGTTAGGTTAATTTTAGCGGAAAATTTGAAACTTTTTGTTTTGTTTGAAGTGTACATAGACTTCATAGTTATAACATGCATATGCGTATAAAGAAGTTCATTGCTCATGTGTATCAACCATCTAATAAATAATCTTTCAATCTTAAAATTAATAGTCTTATAGCATAAGTAACAATTGCCAAAATGTCACAATTACATAAGTCTGAACAAAATAGGAAAGAAATACTAGTGGAACATACTCCATTAGCCTTAACCTATTACTAAGCTAGAAACATAACGGCAGGCATCCTCGAATGCATGAGGACCTACAAAGTCCGGATGAAAAGCTCTGATGTCCGAACAGCTGCAATGAATGTCTTCAACACCCTCCTAAACCTACACCTAAAATAGTATAATGTATGGGATTAGTACACACTTGTACTAAGTATGGGTGTATGCAAGCACACACCACGGACATGCATGATTTAGAATAGCTCTCTCCTAACGATATGAGTTATGGGAAGCCAAGTCAGTTGGACTTGCCAAATCAGATTAGAAAAGTCATGCTATGAGAGTAACATGTATCATAATTCTTTTCATATTGCACACATCACATAACATATTTCATATAGCACATACATATATTACATATCATTCGTTCATATGCCGTGAGACCTTGGAATCACGGACTTAACATTAGGACTTCCCAAAATGAGGGCTCAACATATGGGACCTCAACTAGGGAGACTTTTTAGCAAACACAGAGTCTGCTTCATTCATTCATACGTACTTCATTTTCATTCGTTCGTAGGCTGGTGTGAACACCAGCTATCCCTATGATGTTGTTTAAGACTCTCATCGGGTTCACTGTGCAATGACCAAGAATGACCTAGTGTCATTACTTGAGTCTAGTTCACCTCTTGATTATCCTATCCAAGCACCTTTGGTATCATTTTCATTATCTTTCATACTTTGAGGAACTTCAACTTTAACCGACATAGATCATGTGAGTATCATGAAATCTGGTGTCTTCCCCACACCGAAAAGAGGTGGAGTCACTGGCCAAGGTGAAACCAAAACATCCCTAGCTCGCTTAGGTGGAAAACCACTGTCTAGTTCCCTATGTTGGCAGCATAGTTCAAAGACTATGAGATTTAGGGAGACCCATACCCACCTTGGTGGATAGTCTCATCTCATGAGAATTTCGTGAACCTCCGTCCTTCTCGAAAAGAGGCATCACCACTCATAGCTAGCCTATCGGTGCTCCGTTTAAAGTTCCTATTTACATTCAACTCATACATCGTCGAAGCTTGCTTCTAGCATGAGGTAGTCATAGATCATTAGATGATTTATCATCTCTTCTTTACGTATTAAGTGTGAATTGTCCTTACACTTACATATGGAGTGTGATTGAGACTTTTCTCTTAATATTCAACACTCTCTTAGGTGAGTACTTTTGGTGACCTTATATTGGCGTAGGTACAGCTTGTCTCACTTGCACTAGCCTCATATTGTGATGCCACCCTGTTCTTTCTTAGCATCTTTTCATTTTATCTTTACTCACCTTTCATTATTTGTTCATCGTATAACATACATATGCTCTCTTGGGATTTACTTTGAGGGACATTGATTCTAGGCGTAGATACAACTTGTCTCACTTTTACTAGCCTATCCTCATGTAGCCACTCTTTCTTGATTATTCATCGTTTAGCATAAATATACTCTCTTAGAAATTTCATTTAGTGACATTGATTTTTAGGCGTAGATGCAGCTTGTCTCACTTGCACTAACCTATAGTCATGTAGTCACTCTTTTCATTAGCATCATAGTATAACATAATTACTCACCTCATCACGTGAATGTTCATTTCATCTTATGCCAATGCACTTGGCCTTTTAGTGTGTTTCACACTCTTACTTAACCCTCCTGGTTCACATCATTTCATTACATACATCTTAGGTTCACTTACTTTTAAACGTACGCTGGACTTATGGATCCATACGTACAAGCCATGAGGCTTCGTTCATAATCCGTCTAAGTGATTCATACTTACCCAAGATTATATGGTACAAGACTTATGCATCTTGTAGGTATGCCAAGGTCTGGAGTTCTATTCCTATAGGCAACATTCATTAAATATTTATTCACGTAAGACTTATGTATCAATACGGAATTGGGCAAGGGAACCCGATTTCAAATCCCTTGAGCAACACTTAGTCTTATATTAAATTTTGATTTAAAATTTCAGCTTGGGGACCCAAGTTCGAATCCCAACGCCTACATTTCTTTTCTTACTTTTCTCTCCTTGACTTTTCTGTTTTAGGCCGAGAGGATGTGGGATCGATCCCCCACAACCTCATTTTATTTTCCTTTAGTTTTTCTCTAATTTCCTCACCTATCCGAGAGGTTGTGGGTTCGATCCCCACACCACTCATTTTATTTTTCTATCATTTTTCTCCTAACTCTTCACTTGAGCCTTACCCCATTTCGAATCCCCCTTACCTCATTTTATTTATTGCCTTTTTTTTATAGCTTGCATATGGTGAGGTCTTGGATTCAATCCCTAATGACCTCACACCTTAATTTTTTTTCAAAAATCAGCATCCTTAGCCGAGACCAAATTTCCAGATTTCTTGAAATTTAGTCACGTTTTTGGTCTATTTTTCTCAACATGTGTACGTTAAATTCTTAAGCAATTCGCTAGATATTTTGTACGTTATTATTTGTATTTTTCGTGGTTACATTTGGCCAAGAGTTTTCACTCAATTCATCAACAACACACCTCATATGAACATCACGATTTCTACAAATAATTGCATACAAAACACAAGAATTTAACATGCCATTTTCACATAGTTTCAGAAAACATAATTAATAACCACATAAATCTGAACATACATACAGAACATAATCATCACGAAAACACATTATATCCCTAAATTCTACCAGTAAACATACCCAACCTACAACAATCGATGGGAGCTAGTGACAAGGACATGCAACGGGGAACATTCCTAGTTTTTGGATTAGAATTCGACTGAAACTTAGGGGTCTCTTGGGAAAGGGACCAAGAGGAAGAAAACCCATACCTTTTCTCGTCGTTTAACACCTTTCAAATCTGATCTCAAGTGCTGCCAACTCCCACGAAAAACAAATGCTTCTCAAACAAAACTCACGCGCAAACCATTTGAAAGATGCTTTCGCTTTTCCTTTTTAATTTAGTTTTTCTTTTGAGTTTTTGTGTGCAAGTTCTTCAAGTGATGAAATTTGATTTTTTGTTCTTTTGTATGATAAATAACGTGAGAAGAGAGTGGAGAAAGTCGTGAGAATGAGAGTGGAGAGAGATGAGAGTAAGTGTAGGAGTTTTTAGTTGAAGACTTAGTCAAACTAGGACTCCTTGTTATTTATTAATTAAAAATCTGATTTTTAAGGTTTAGGTGAAAT
>CM040623.1:46216669-46276179 GCA_022817965.1 Solanum lycopersicoides
TATTGATAAGCTTGAGTAGTATTCATGTATTTAATCTGTTATGATGCCTTAGGATAATATGATCAAGTGATGAAGTGGCTTGCTTATTGTGTACTTAGCCTTGGATAGGTTATGGGGTTCTTCTTTGGTTGCACAGTTTGTTGTGTGATCTTATGTTGTTGCATATTTGTTGAATTGACTTTTTATGCTTCTAATAAGTGCATGTGAGTAAATGATGAGAAAGTATGATTTAGACTAAATTGTCGCTTTTCTCATACATTGATGATTTTTGTGCACTGGAGCCATAATAACATGTGTTTGTACTACATATTTCTCCTATTTCCCCTAAAATATAGGTTCGGGCTTGAGGTAGCTCGAGGCTAAGGCAAGAGGATTGGACTAGACTCTCCAAGTTTTGGTTAGGTCTCTCGTTCGAGGATGATACTACATCTCTACCTTAGTGTACTTGTTTGTCTAAAAGAATTAGTTTTCTCTCGTATTGTTTGAAGGAATTGATGTATCCTATTGGAAATATAATTGTTATAAGGATATGGTCTTGATGTTTTACTTCATGTGGTGTTTAATGTGAGAAAGTTTATATAATTTTTAAGGTATATTTGTTGTCTAAGCGAGAAGTTACGTAAGCTTTCCTCGTGGAGGTCTATGTAAACCTCAACTAAGTTATGGAAAAGTTTTTAATTTTTCCGCCTTTTGGAACCTATGATATGTGATGAGAATTGCTAAGGGCGTTTAGTCCTCTTCGAGGACGTGCGCCGGTTAACGATAGGGTGTACTTTGGTCTTACAAATACAGATCGTTACATGACCAGTCAATTCTAGTTACATTGTTTTTACTTGGACAATCACATTTAACTCCTCCGGTTTCTAACTGGTGTAAACTCTTATAGAAGGCATCTGGCTGTCATAGAGGATCACGATCCATCATAGCCTCCTGTCCTTACTTTAGCCAATTGCCGAAAGTTTATCTTCTCGGCATGCCAACACTTATAGGCATTAACCACGAGATTTACGCATCCATCATGAGGATCAAGATCCGTCAAGGGCTTTTAGTGCGTCACTAGAATTGATCAATCAGAAGCATAAATGTCAGGTATTGCTTCCACTTTAGAATGCTTGATCCAGTGATTCTCAAAGAAACAACTTACCAATGCAGTATCCTATCGTCCGTATAGTTAGTAACCCAACCAGTTTTGGGTCATTTCCAAAGGGAGTGGTTAAGAGGAATTAACAGAAAGTACAATGAGTTGCTAATAGTCATAGCTAAAGACGATTATTGAATAAAAGCATGTTGTTAAATAAAAGGGTGACACAAACATCAATTATCCAATTGTTTTTTTATTGTCAGAGTAGTAAGTAAAAACGTAAATTAACAAAAGTGCTAAATCAGGGAAGGGGGAATTATTGGGATTGTGATAAGATATGATAGGAAATATGGGATAAACGAGGGATTATTGGTACAGTTTTGATAGAAATTATGGTGTAACAAACCCCTAATATGAATAGGATCAGACTTAGGGTTCAAGGATATGCTGGAGTATTAGACCAAGGGTCCACACGTTTGATACAGCGTAAGAATCAGACCTCAGAACCCTTACTACAACCAAGCCAACTAATTGGGAGGTTTATTGAGCTTGGAAAGGTTTGAACCACCATGTGAGAGTTCGCGAAACGAAAGATCAATTGAAAGAGTTTTACGTACTCAAAATTGAATCTAGTTTTGAGAGTCCAAGGGATAAATGGTCTTTTCCCAAGCAGGTATATTTGTAATTACCTGAGGAATTAATTAATTAATAACTTAATTATTTATTAAGTATTCGTTGGGTGGGCAACCGAATTGCCCATTTCTCGCAAATGGGGGGTAACTCGGGTTCGAGCCCACTAGAAGCAAGAATTTAACTTGCTTTTATTTTAATTTTAAACTTCTTTTTAATAAATATGAGTGATTAGCTGATTAGGAAAAAGAAATCAGATATTTATTAATTTTACATTACTTATTTAAGTTGACTGTCCTACGCCACAAATCCTATTTCTACAGACCATATCTTCCTATCTTCAATTCTCTTTTTCACGTTCGTCTCTCACTCTCTTTTCTTCTGGCAAACGTGATAAACAATCAGGAAAAAAAAAGAAAAAAAACAAGTTAAGGCAAAGTTCATACAGAACTTGAAGATAGACACAAAAGAAAAGCAATCGGATAACGTTAGGCAAAGACTGCCTAGTAGGGTAAGTGTGACTTTGTGGTACCTTATTGTGTGGAATGATTTGTGGGAGAACTCTGGGCGCATTCTGGGACTTTAACAAGAAATCAAAGATTGGGTCTCTTACTCTTTGACCCGTTCCCATAGAGCCCCTAGGACTCAGTATATTCGGCTTTAAAAACTAAAGGTTGTTTCCCGTTGCATTGTCCCCCCCATGTCATTTAGCTCCCAACGAATTTAGGTTGGTTGAATTGGTATACTGGATTATGTGATGTTTGTGAATGTTATGTGTTGGTGTACTTAATTATGAAAATACAAACATGGTGTGTTCGAAATTAGAAAAAAATGTATGCCATTTTGAGTTCGCTTGAGGCTTTAATGCTTGTCAGATGCTTGTGTTTGTTATTTCGTACCAACTCAATGAAGATTTGTGAGTTCATTAAAGGAAGAATGTGGTGGACTTGAACAAGGTTGATAGCAAATAATTTCTGAGGAGGATTGAAAAATGTTGAAGTGGATTATGAAAAAATTTCATGAACTAAGTGAAAACTTGATGTTATGAGTTTAAAAGTAACTAAATTTCACAGCATTTAAAGTCAATACTGACTAAATATAAATGCTTTTGAATTGGAAATTTTACAAAAAAAAAATATAAGAATGAGGCCACTAGGATTGAACCCGTGACCTTCTCCTTGGGTGTGAATGATCACGGCAAAGGGTGAGGGCTGGGGGTTCGATCCTGGCTCTGATGCAGGTAATGGGTAAGAATAAAATTATAGAGGGGAGTGGGATCGAACCACCACCCGTCGGTCAGACACTCTGAGGGATAAAAGGAAAATTAAAAAAAAAAAAAGAGTTGGGGCTAGGGGATTCGAACCCGCTTACTACTGCCCCGCGATTCATGATAAAGAGGCGTTGGGGTTCCGATCCCACGACTCACTTCATTCCTTTAATCTTAGAGAAGAATAATGAAAAAATAATCTTGGGCTGTGGGGGGTCGAACTCACCACCTACAGCCCCTTAAGCGAAAAAATTAATTAAAGGAGGAGTTGTGGGGTTCGAACCACAACCCTCCTTACTGGGGCGAATTAAGGATTCTCTCGAACGAAATAAAAGAGGTTGTGGGGGTTCTGATCCCACAACCTCTTGGTTTAAGAAAATAGGGATTGATGTATGTTACAATGAAAATTATAAGTGGTTTGTGGGGACTCGAATCACTATGCCCATCGGCCATGCAAGAGAGATTTAAATTAAGAAAAGTAATCCTTCAAATTAAATCATCTGTGATGTTGACTTTAGAATTAAAATGTTTATGAATATGAGAATAAAATCAATTTAAAAAATGTTAAATGATAATCCAATTGATTCAAGACTTGGGATGTCCTTGCCCAAAATTTCCGTAATTTATACATAATCATCGAGTTGAACAAAACGTAGGAAAGAATAAATGCCACCTACTTAGATCTACTTCAAGACTTGGCTATAAATTACAAGATAATAAGTTTTTGTACCTAATAATCTTAAGGATGTAAGAATTATTAACGAACTACCAAATGAAGCCTATGGGCTTGTGTGTATATGACTCAAAGTCTAACATACTTCAAAGTAAGTGAACCTAAGATGTATTGAAATGAAATTGAAGAACCTAGAGGGCTTAAGTATGAGTGTATAATACACTTTAAATGCCAAGTGCCATTGGCATATGATGAGTCATTGAACAATGAAATGAGTTGAAATGATAAACATTCACATAATTAAGAGGTGAGTAACTAGGAAAGCAAAGGTGCCCAATTGATATGAATGTGTGACACTGATATTGAGGCTAATGAAATGATGAGGAGTAATCTCAATTTGAGCCCCTAGTAAATTTACCCACACCGTACTCCTATGAGGGGGGGGGGAGTGGTGAGATATTGGGGAAAGAGACAAATCTCTATGAAACTCTGATAGAGTATTGAGCTTAACCAACAACCCTCAATTACGAATGATGAAGTGAGAATCCACTAATGAGCCTATGATCGTCTTACCTAGAGCCAGTCCTTACCGATGACGTATGAGGGATGAATGTAATGGAACTTATATGGCACCGAAGATAGCCCATGAGCCGTGATGCTTCTTCGGGAAGGGCAGGAGGTTACCGTAACCTCATGAGATGAGATGTGGTTGCCGGGTATGGTCTCTTTTCTCTGTCTTAAACCTATACTGCCCAATATAGGGATCTGGCGGGTTAAATTCATGTACCGCATAGCCCGTTATTGGATAACTTTGGAAGGGATTACTCTTTTCGTGTGGGAGTACCCACCTGGATTTCATGATGCTACTGATTATGTCGGTTAAGTTAAATTCAACAAGGATGAATGGGAGTAATGATGAAAAAAATGAATGAATGATTACAACGTGGTAGATAGGATAATAAAAGGTGGTATGATTCAAGTAATGACCATTAGGCATTCTTGGTCCGATTGCCACAACCGAACTATGATAGTTTAATACATCTAGGTTATAATGGTGGTTACTGGAACTATGAAGAAATGAATGAGTCGTATGAATGAATGAAGCAGATCCTGTGTTTTAGAGGGATCTAGTTGAGGTCAATCTTGAGTATTTGGAATTGTCTTAATCAATGTGTTAGTATCCATGGCATATGAATGAATGATATGAAACGGTTATGTGTAAATGAAAATGTAATGTACTGTATGCTATATGATATGTGCTATGTGTAAATGTTATGTGCTGTGTGAAAATGTGAAAAGTATGATGATGTATGTTATTCTCATGGCATAACTTCCCTATTCCAAATCTGGAAAGCTCACTGACTTTCCTAATCCAGATTTGAAAGATCATTTACTTTCTTAATTCAAATTAGGAAACTTTCCAAATCTCAATTTTGCAAGTCCACTGACTTGACTTCCAAAAATCATGTTGTTAGGAAAGAAGCTATTCTTTCTCATGCATGTCCTTGGTGTGTACTTGCATATACCCATACTTAGTACAAGTGTGTACTAACCCTATACAAACTCTACTATTTTAGGTGCAGGCACAGGTGACGATAGAGCTACAAGATCATCGTTGCAGTTATCCGACGTCCAGCATTCATCCGGTTTTTGGTAGGTCCTCATGCTTTCGAGGATGCTACTGTTTATGTTTTAGCTTAGTTTAGGAATTGAGCTAGTGGAGCATGTTCCACTAGCGTTTCTTTCTTATTTTATTCGACTATGTATGGGTGCCATTTTGGCAATTATACAATTATGTTATTGAACTATTTCATTCATTTGATTATCTCTTAATGTTTAGATGGTTGATGTTGAACAAATTACGAATGTATTAGAAATGTTTAGTAAGAAATGTTTAGAAACAAAAGTTTCAAATTTTCCGCTAAAAATTAACCTATGTAAAGTAAGAATGACGTATATAGGCTTGTCTGCGACCTCTGAGAGGTCAACGACGCCGGTCTCGTCTGGGGTCTAAGTTCCAGTCATGACACATAGAGTAATTATGACTAAGATAGACTTTAAGGGGGATAAGCTCTCTCTCGAGCAACTTACCCTATTTCAAATGGGTTGCTCTTGGACTCCACTTGCCGCATGAAGCATAACCTCCGCGTTATCCCACTCTCTCTCTCGAGATGAGTGTGTGGTGTGATACTAGGGTTTACTCTCTCGAGCTGAACCTCATGTCGAAACTCCCACACGCAATAAATTTAGCAATCTTAGTTTCTCGAATTCTCTCTCGAGCAAGCCGGAAATACATATATGAGATTATATTTTCCACTACAACCTCATTAGATTCATCCACAACTATTAAATAAAATCACAATTAGACTACGAATAAACTATCAGCAAACAAGAACTAATAACTAATTTAGCCTATATTCAAGAAATCACACCCAAGAATTGGGGTTTTAGCTAGACATGAACAAGAGATAGAAATTATACCAAAATAAGCTTGCATTCAAATTGGTATGAAGATTTATGTCTTGTTACAGGACAAGAATGAAGAATCATAGAGATCCAAGTCCATGTCCTTGGATATGAAACCCTTTTATCTTCAAGTTCTTCTCCAAAAACCCTCCCAAACTTAAAACTCAAAAACTGATAACATATGTGTAAAATTGATAAAAGTATGAAAATAATCAGCGGTTCGCCCTTTGGTGACTTTAACGCCGTCCAGCGCTTAGTCCAAGCATCTTCGTGTTCTGAGTCGCTGGGTGATAAGGTAATGCTTCGCAGAAATGCTCGGTGATGCACCGACTGGTCCTTTTCACTTCCGATTTGATCCTTTCCTTTAGGGCTAAACACACTAGAACAAAAAGGAGATCTTCAGACCCATCGACAATTCCCTAAGTGGACTCGGCGATCCCAGGCCTTCATTTCTTCGTTTTTTGATCTTTTTTGCTCTTTTTTGCCAAGTAGTGTCCATGCTTTGCCTCAAACTCAAAATACCTTAAACTGAAGTTTATTCATCAATAATTGAGACAAAACAAACATTTATGGATACTATTTCTATCAAAATATAGCCCTAAATGAGACCAATTTGTGAACTCATCAGATCTTTGGGATGACTTGTCTTCACAATCACGACCCCTGATGGATTCGTGATGTACCCTTAAGTATATTTCATTTTACTCATCTTTTTCAACTTTCCCGCGCAAGTATAAACCTGTCTAGACATTCAACTAATATATCAAATGTTATTTAAATACACTTAGTTCTAGTATTAATCCTTTGTTTTGAACATACAATGTGCAAATATTTCATGGCACAACATGAGTATATAAATGCCATTCTCAGATATTCATGTTAGTATTTTAAGCTATTCAGTATTTCAGTCATATTGTGTCATTTACATATTCAGTTGGGAGTAGACTTAGCACCGAATTGGACAAGGGTCAGCGTACTCTCATAGTTCAAGAATTGCATGCCCCCATAAGACTATAAGTCCCCTCTTTTGGGAATTCAATTTATTGATCACGCCAGTTATACCTTTTTACTCGTGGAATGGTATATTGGTTCCTCTCTGTGGGGCATATACATCGAACTCCAAGTTTAGCTAACGTGGTTTAGTATCGGTTGATAGTATCTCCCACAGTCAGACTTCAAGTGCATTTGACTAGTTTTTTAGTATATACTTCAATTTTCAATCATCATTTTATGTTCATGATTAGAAGTAGTTCGTTGCATTCCATTTACCTTTTCAGTTATGTTTGAGTATTTACATTCTTGATCATTTTATGTCATTACTCAATTATGATTTGTTCATCTTATATATGTTGCTCAACATAGTATCTATATCTTGCATGCTCAGTACATTTAAAGTAATGATGCATACTCCGCGCTACATCCTTTCCAGATATAGGTTCAAGTACTTAACATTCAAGCCACACTTAGCTTGATTCTCGGTTATCATTCAACAACTTCAGGTGTGAGTCTCCATACTTTCAGGACTATATAGACATGATTTTTTTTCAGTCTTATACATTTCAAATTTAGTTTGTTAGTGTTAGCTGGGGGCATGCCCCAACAACTCTACTTAGTTAGAGGCTTCTTAGACTGAGTAGTAGATTAATATTTAGTCTATGAGTGGTTGTTTAGTATCATTAAAACTCATAGTATGTTTCTTATATTCACTAGTTGGGTATCCCCCATTTTCAGTTATTCATTGTTTGAGCTTCCGTATTGTATCTGTTTTATTAGTATTTCT
The DNA here is from genome assembly GCA_022817965.1 of Solanum lycopersicoides. Lineage (NCBI taxonomy): Eukaryota > Viridiplantae > Streptophyta > Magnoliopsida > Solanales > Solanaceae > Solanum > Solanum lycopersicoides. The sequence continues at coordinate 46,224,567 of CM040623.1, forward strand.
CAGTATGCTTTTCATATGCCAGACAAAGGGTAGCTTGGGGTCGCTCGTTATCCTAGCTCCCGTGTTACGTCAAGGGGGAATCCTCGGGGCATGACATTATGCCTCCAGACAGCTTAATATTCACGAGATGAATTACTTGACTCATGAGCTCGAGTGGACAAAAGTAGTTTTATCTCTCAATATATGGTGTCACTACCTTTATGGCGTTCATGTGGATGTGGTCACAGACCATGAGAGTCTCCAGTATGTTTTTCAGTCAAAAGGAACTTAATTTTAGACAAAGGTGGATTATGTGTTCCAATGGTGGATGAGTTCCAAGAGAGGATCATGAAAAAATCTCATAGCTTGAGATATTTGATCCATCCAGGTTCCAGAATGATGCATCACGACTCAAGAGAAGTTTATTGGCAAAATAGTATGAAGAGGTGCACTGCAGATTTTGTTACTAAGTGCCCAATTTTCCAGCAAGTCAAGGTAAAACACCAACGACTATGTGGTGTGTCTCAGAACATAATTCTTTTGGAATGGAAGTTAGAGATTATTAACATGGATTTCAGTAATCGTTTTTCAGTGATCTCACTAACAACATGATTCGATTTGGGTGATTGTAGACCAAATGACTAAATAAGCCCATTTCTTGCCAGTAAAGACTACTAATTCAGGTGCGAGATAGTCTAACTTTATGAATTCTCTTTGTGTATCATTTAAGATAGGGATGCACAATTCACCGCTCAGTTTTGAGAAGTTATTTTCGAAAGGTTATGGTTTGAAGGTAAATCTTAGAACTACTTTTCATCCTTAGAATTGTGGTTAAGCAGGCACACTATTCAAACATTAGAGGGTATGTTAAGAGCATATGTATTGGATTTCAATGGGAATTACGATTACCTCAAGCCTCTTATAGAATTTTAACAATAATAACTATCACTCTGGTATTCATATTGCTCCTTATGAGGCTCTTTATGGGCGAAGGTGTAGGACTCCTATTGGTTAGTTTGAGGTTGGTAAAGTTGAGTTGATAGGACCAGACTTAATTTATCAAGCCATGAAGAAGGTTCAAATAATACAAGAGGGGTTGAAAATAGGAATAGACTTATACAAATGTTAGAAGAAGAGATTTGGAGATCGAGGTTAATGTTTGGGTCTATTTAAATGTTTCACCTATGAAGGGTTTTATGAGATTTGGTAAGAAGCGAAAGCTTAGTCCCTGATACATTGGTCCTTATAGGATATCACGAGAGTTGTAAATGTTGCTTTGAGTTGGAGTTACCATCAGAGTTGGATGCAATGCATCCACGGTTTCACATCTCTATGCTGAAGAAGCGTTTGGACAATCCATCACTTATTGTTCCACCGAGAATATTGTTATCAAGGACAACCTATGTTATGACGATATTCCCGTCAGATCCTTGATCGCCAATTACGCAAGTTAAAATCTAAAGAGGTTGCAGTCGTCAAAGTCTTGTGGATAAATAAGTTTGTTGAGGAGGCTACATGGGAGGCCGTGGAATATATGAAGAATATCATACCCTCATCTCTTTTTCTCCGGGTTAGTTCTAGTCGAAGGTATAAGCTAATCCTAAAGTACTCATTCAACTCAGTCCCTCATTCATTGTTTTCAGTTCATGAGTCTTAATGCGTATTTTGCACTAATTTGGGTTGTTAGACATTTCCTACCCATCCCATGTTCTTATGTGGTACCTCAAATTTTATTGGGTTTCAAACTTAATCAACTATTGCAATTAACAGTTGAGATTTTTTAAAAAGAACAATATAATACCTAAATAATTATAGTATAAAAGTTAGAGGAAACCCCTCTATTTATAGCTAACAAATATTAGTATGAGTATGATGTTATTGTGCCTTATTAAATAAGTCATAACCCTTCAAAAATGTCTCTACTCATCGGAAAAGACATAACCTATGAAAAAGTCACAACTCACCGGGTAAGGCACAACTCTTTTGTAAAGTCACAACCCTTTGAAAAATCACAATCCTTTAGAAACGTAACAACTCATAAAAAATGTCACAACCTGTCAAAAAAGTCTCAACCCTTTGGAAAAGTAACAACTCAACGCAAAAGTCACGATCCATTAATGTGAAAAGGTATCAACTTTTAATATAAAATAATTAAATAAATTGAGTATTTTAATTGGGGGTATTATAGTAATGAAATATTTGTGTTTGAGAGTTCATGCTTTTAAGGTAGTTTCTGTGTGTGTATATATATATATATATATTATGGACCCAGGAAGATAATATCTATCCTCCACTTGACTAGAAACTAAGAGAGTGCCAGAAAATTTACAACAAAATAACAACCTAACAAAGGCTCGTTCAACTCTAGTAAAAGAGTTATTCAAATTCAAAGTGAATAATTTACCCTACTACCACCACCCAAACCATCGTGATTCGCACACACACTGTCACGACCGGGGTCTAGACCCTAGCTGAAACCGGCGTCGTTGACCTCTCAGAGGTCGTAGACAAGCCTACTTACGTCGTCATTACATTCGTTAGGTTAATTTTAGCGGAAAATTTGAAACTTTTTGTTTTGTTTGAAGTGTACATAGACTTCATAGTTATAACATGCATATGCGTATAAAGAAGTTCATTGCTCATGTGTATCAACCATCTAATAAATAATCTTTCAATCTTAAAATTAATAGTCTTATAGCATAAGTAACAATTGCCAAAATGTCACAATTACATAAGTCTGAACAAAATAGGAAAGAAATACTAGTGGAACATACTCCATTAGCCTTAACCTATTACTAAGCTAGAAACATAACGGCAGGCATCCTCGAATGCATGAGGACCTACAAAGTCCGGATGAAAAGCTCTGATGTCCGAACAGCTGCAATGAATGTCTTCAACACCCTCCTAAACCTACACCTAAAATAGTATAATGTATGGGATTAGTACACACTTGTACTAAGTATGGGTGTATGCAAGCACACACCACGGACATGCATGATTTAGAATAGCTCTCTCCTAACGATATGAGTTATGGGAAGCCAAGTCAGTTGGACTTGCCAAATCAGATTAGAAAAGTCATGCTATGAGAGTAACATGTATCATAATTCTTTTCATATTGCACACATCACATAACATATTTCATATAGCACATACATATATTACATATCATTCGTTCATATGCCGTGAGACCTTGGAATCACGGACTTAACATTAGGACTTCCCAAAATGAGGGCTCAACATATGGGACCTCAACTAGGGAGACTTTTTTAGCAAACACAGAGTCTGCTTCATTCATTCATACGTACTTCATTTTCATTCGTTCGTAGGCTGGTGTGAACACCAGCTATACCTATGATGTTGTTTAAGACTCTCATCGGGTTCACTGTGCAATGACCAAGAATGACCTAGTGTCATTACTTGAGTCTAGTTCACCTCTTGATTATCCTATCCAAGCACCTTTGGTATCATTTTCATTATCTTTCATACTTTGAGGAACTTCAACTTTAACCGACATAGATCATGTGAGTATCATGAAATCTGGTGTCTTCCCCACACCGAAAAGAGGTGGAGTCACTGGCCAAGGTGAAACCAAAACATCCCTAGCTCGCTTAGGTGGAAAACCACTGTCTAGTTCCCTATGTTGGCAGCATAGTTCAAAGACTATGAGATTTAGGGAGACCCATACCCACCTTGGTGGATAGTCTCATCTCATGAGAATTTCGTGAACCTCCGTCCTTCTCGAAAAGAGGCATCACCACTCATAGCTAGCCTATCGGTGCTCCGTTTAAAGTTCCTATTTACATTCAACTCATACATCGTCGAAGCTTGCTTCTAGCATGAGGTAGTCATAGATCATTAGATGATTTATCATCTCTTCTTTACGTATTAAGTGTGAATTGTCCTTACACTTACATATGGAGTGTGATTGAGACTTTTCTCTTAATATTCAACACTCTCTTAGGTGAGTACTTTTGGTGACCTTATATTGGCGTAGGTACAGCTTGTCTCACTTGCACTAGCCTCATATTGTGATGCCACTCTGTTCTTTCTTAGCATCTTTTCATTTTATCTTTACTCACCTTTCATTATTTGTTCATCGTATAACATACATATGCTCTCTTGGGATTTACTTTGAGGGACATTGATTCTAGGCGTAGATACAACTTGTCTCACTTTTACTAGCCTATCCTCATGTAGCCACTCTTTCTTGATTATTCATCGTTTAGCATAAATATACTCTCTTAGAAATTTCATTTAGTGACATTGATTTTTAGGCGTAGATGCAGCTTGTCTCACTTGCACTAACCTATAGTCATGTAGTCACTCTTTTCATTAGCATCATAGTATAACATAATTACTCACCTCATCACGTGAATGTTCATTTCATCTTATGCCAATGCACTTGGCCTTTTAGTGTGTTTCACACTCTTACTTAACCCTCCTGGTTCACATCATTTCATTACATACATCTTAGGTTCACTTACTTTTAAACGTACGCTGGACTTATGGATCCATACGTACAAGCCATGAGGCTTCGTTCATAATCCGTCTAAGTGATTCATACTTACCCAAGATTATATGGTACAAGACTTATGCATCTTGTAGGTATGCCAAGGTCTCGAGTTCGATTCCTATAGGCAACATTCATTAAATATTTATTCACGTAAGACTTATGTATCAATACGGAATTGGGCAAGTGAACCCGATTTCAAATCCCTTGAGCAACACTTAGTCTTATATTAAATTTTGATTTAAAATTTCAGCTTGGGGACCCAAGTTCAAATCCCAACGCCTACATTTCTTTTCTTACTTTTCTCTCCTTGACTTTTCTGTTTTAGGCTAGAGGATGTGGGATCGATCCCCCACAACCTCATTTTCTTTTCCTTTAGTTTTTCTCCTAATTTTCTCACCTATCCGAGAGGTTGTGGGTTCGATCCCCACACCACTCATTTTATTTTTCTATCATTTTTCTCCTAACTCTTCACTTGAGCCTTACCCCATTTCGAATCCCCCTTACCTCATTTTATTTATTGCCTTTTTTTATAGCTTGCATATGGTGAGGTCTTGGATTCAATCCCTAATGACCTCACACCTTAATTTTTTTTCAAAAATCAGCATCCTTAGCCGAGACCAAATTTCCAGATTTCTTGAAATTTAGTCACGTTTTTGGTCTATTTTTCTCAACATGTGTACGTTAAATTCTTAAGCAATTCGCTAGATATTTTGTACGTTATTATTTGTATTTTTCGTGGTTACATTCGGCCAAGAGTTTTCACTCAATTCATCAACAACACACCTCATATGAACATCACGATTTCTACAAATAATTGCATACAAAACACAAGAATTTAACATGCCATTTTCACATAGTTTCAGAAAACATAATTAATAACCACATAAATCTGAACATACATACAGAACATAATCATCACGAAAACACATTATATCCCTAAATTCTACCAGTAAACATACCCAACCTACAACAATCGATGGGAGCTAGTGACAAGGACATGCAACGGGGAACATTCCTAGTTTTTGGATTAGAATTCGACTGAAACTTAGGGGTCTCTTGGGAAAGGGACCAAGAGGAAGAAAACCCATACCTTTTCTCGTCGTTTAACACCTTTCAAATCTGATCTCAAGTGCTGCCAACTCCCACGAAAAACAAATGCTTCTCAAACAAAACTCACGCGCAAACCATTTGAAAGATGCTTTCGCTTTTCCTTTTTAATTTAGTTTTTCTTTTGAGTTTTTGTGTGCAAGTTCTTCAAGTGATGAAATTTGATTTTTTTGTTCTTTTGTATGATAAATAACGTGAGAAGAGAGTGGAGAAAGTCGTGAGAATGAGAGTGGAGAGAGATGAGAGTAAGTGTAGGAGTTTTAGTTGAAGACTTAGTCAAACTAGGACTCCTTGTTATTTATTAATTAAAAATCTGATTTTTTAAGGTTTAGGTGAAATGACTCATCATGCCCTTACTTAAATCAGATAATTAATATTAATTAATTCAATTTAACATTGCTTCCACCAAGGATCGAACTCGGGTGAAGCTTAACTTGTGAAAAGGGTCAAATTCGGCCAACCTTACCCGAATTGCCCACCTTTTTTATTTTAATTAATTAATTAATTAAATATTTAGGGTAATTAAAATACTACCCCTAGCCTGGAAAAGACCATTTTACCCCTAGACCCTCTAAACCTAAGATTACCCTTTCAAGTCCGGTAAAAACTCATCCGGGTGAATCTCTTCAATTCGGGTGCTCTACATGGTTGGTCCCAACCTTGCCTAGCTCAACTAACTCATCAAGTTGGTTGGCTTGGCTAGTGCATGGTTTCTGAGGTCTGGTTCCACGCGCATCAAGCCGTGTGAACCCGCTCTAATCTAGGCATTCTAGGTACGTTTAGGCATTACTTCGCATAGTTATTTTCGCGTTGTTACACACACTAACCATGTAGTGGGAGAACCACTACTACAACCCAAACTAAGTAACTAAACCAAAACTAATGAAATTAAGTTACGGAAGCAAGTTAATTAACTAAACAAATACGGAATTAAATACCTACAACCTGAAAGTCAATGTACCAAAACTCTACTAACGACAAATCTAAGAACAAGGAGTACAACCCCAAAACTAAAAACACCTTAAAAAATAGTCTGAGTCCGAAAAGAGTGGACTTAAACAAGAGAAATCAAGGCATCCCGGAAGAACTAGCTCACCCTTGAATTCTAAACGCCCAGTGATATTCAAAACGAGGTATGTCAATAGCCGCTTGAAGATTCCCTGTACTCAACAAAATAAGAGCAAGTGCAGATTCAGTACCCAATCACAATGTACTAGTAGAATCACGTGGCTATCCCACTAGTGTAACATAAGTAAAACAACATTATAATCTCATGCATAATATATCAACATCTATAATATTATGAACATGCTCATCAATATACAATTATCACACATCGTTGGTCCTCTAAAGGAACCCAAACATAAATTGTTATCTTGTCGGAACGTGGCAATCGATCCGAATGTTATGCCAAAATATGGCAATCCGATCCCAAGTTGTATCTAAACGTGGCAACCCGATCCAAGTTAGTTATGCCAAAATGTGGAAACCAATCCCAATCACACACCACAATCCCAATCACACTATCAAGATCATACATTTACATCATGATTTCATGTCAACCATCATTCAACTATTTCATTTACAACAAGTGTGATCGACGTTGCAACATTCATACATATATAAGTATCATAATGTATCAAGAACAAACAAACATCACACAATATAGAATCACAAACATCACCTACCTTGAATCCAAGATTGAATCCCCCAAGTTACTTAAATCTTCCCTTGCCAGATTTTTCTGCTTGTTCTAGGTCTACAACAATTAATATATGCAAGGATCAACAACCAAAGGTCTAATTATTCGGATTATAACAAACCCAATAACAATAGACCAACCCAAGATCCTAATACCTAAATTAGGGTTTTTTCCACTATAATTCACAGATCAAAACCCTTCCCTATCAATAATAACCCAAGAAAATAGGTTACACAGACCGAAAAATGGATTCGGGGAGTTAAAATCTTACCTTTAGCCTCAAGAATGGTGAAAGCTGTCAAAAACTCCTCTAGGGTTGTCTGCTTAGCCCTAAAATTTAAAATGAGCAAAATAAGGTAGTTAGGGCTTTATTAACGACATTAGTCGCGTCTAGACTGTTACGGCGGACCCATTCTGCTCTGGTGCCCCAAATCCCACCCCAGCAGCCTCAATAGAGCAAAATGTACCCGTTCACGCTAAGATCATTTCTGAGAGTTCTACTTGCCCAAATTCGATTATGTAAAGTTGTACCGGTTCCTTATCAGCTTAGTTATCCACTCATGTAATAAAATTCATAATTAGATCTCTCATTCATTATCATATTTCCCTACACCTTAATGACTCCAGCTATTGTCCAAATCAGGACTAGGTTAGAAATTCCAAGTTACTACCAAAAAGTTTTCTGGCCCCAATTCGCTCTGCATTGACTTTTCCATAATGACGGAATTAGGTCATTACAATAGATACCAATTTATACATTACTCTTCCTTAAGTGATCAACTAGGAAAGACTTGGCTAATATAAAGGTAGAGTAGTGTCTAAAACGTCAAATTACCAGGGATACTTGTCTCAAATTCCCTTCTTACCGAATCTCATTACCCCCTAAGAGTTCACACCTCCCACCTCAAACCAACCAATTGAATACCTACACATCCTCCCTTACAATGCCTCAATGAAGTCATTACAATACTCAAGTGATAATTAAATTTTGTATGTAGCCTTAACTAACAATAAAACTATTCTCAATAACCACCAAAGTTGATCGTACACATGTCTGTCACATATTATCAAGGACTTCCACACAGACATCAAGACAAATATTCTCTCACATAACCATGATAAAATTCTAACTCAAAACTTGCTACAATTAGAGGTAAACCTAAACCAACCAACGTACACTTATAATACTGAAACAAACACATTTCTTAACTACATCTCCATCCCACAAGATGAATTCCCATGAGCTTAACTTACCCAAATTTAATCTTTAGACATTTGATACTCCTTAAGATATGTCCAACCATACAAACAAACAAACCATCCAACAATACTATCGAAATACTAGATTTAGTAATTGTAGATTACCTTTTAAGAACAGTAGAATTAGATTCAATGATCTCCACATTGAACCAGACATAATCGATACATGACCTTGATGACAAGATGAAAATCAAGATTGTCGGACAACCATAAATACACAAGGTAGATCTTGTATAAATTGTCATAAGCAAGGTGGTACAAGTAGAACCATTAAAATACTTTAACAACTCAATGACCATACCACATAACTCATTTGAATTAACCATGTCTTCCCAAATCATCTCACTCAACCAAGAGAACATCGCCGGATCAATACAACTGATCCACCACTAGGGATCCATCCCCAAAAGTGAAAACACAGGTGAACATAGCTAGTGACATTCATACTCACAATGATAACAACCATCATAACATTCCGACCATTTACATTATTGTAACCCAACACTTTTGTAAATGAAACCTTTCTTAGGTACTTAACAATCAATCAGTAATAAGCTTTACGACTCATCTCAGGTGTACGTTCTTTCAAATACTTAATACCTCATACAATTGATCATTCATCACCCTGCAAATTTATAGCTCGACAAAACATATCACCACGAATATAGACTTTCAATGAAAAATCTAAATTTTAAATACACCCGTATAACACAATCCCCTTATCTATCAACAATAGTGTATACCTTGAAGTTTTTATGAAACTCCTGAATCATCACTTATCATAGATCGCATCTCTGTCGATCTTACAATATCTTTTCGCTAAACTTCAATCGTACTTTTTACTAAACTCAAAACCAAATAAGGAACTTATCATCACACTCGAGCTAATGTATGTATACTTCTTTCTCAAGTCTTTTCCAATAGCTTATAACCAAGATGATGGACGTAATACACTATTACCATAGTTATAACATCAAAAAAAAAAAAATCACGCGTCTCTGAACCCAATTATATACCCCTCTAAAGATACCTCTTTAGCCCTTGCAATCAAATACAATATTCTTGTTCTATCCTCTCTCTAAAGGTTGTACTACATCCAACTATTTTACTTCATTATGAATGTTGCTCTTTAATTTCTATTCGAATGGTGCCCCAACATCTCTTAAAACATTTCATACAACCACGTTACTCACCAAATATTAGAAAAACACGACCTTAGATACTCACAAGTCATAATTACTGTGCAAAATTCACTTAGCCACAATTGTATATTAACATTGCATCCTGTCATAATCTCCTACGAACTCTTATTACCATTATACTCAGTCATCCTTGACTATCACTTTGAAGTAAACATTTCATAAACACGAAACCTCAAAGTACGGTAAACTCATCAAATTTAAAGGACTACCCCAATATTGGCACACACTCTCTTACTAAAATCTTCAATTTCCTTCACCCAAGTATAATCAATGGAACTCTATTTAATCATAAGCTTGTCATTACATTTATTAATTCACTCCCTTATGGATTAAGATAAAATAATTAGTCCTCGTACTACCATCCTTCTTTTTATCAAACAAGATAGGAACACCCTATTTGGAAACACTAGAACAAATTAATCCTTTATCAAGACACTCTTGGATTTGAGCATTATGATCTCTCAACACTGACACCACACAAAAGACTCAATAGAGGGGGGATTCGACCTCAACATCCTGAATATGATCAAATTTTGCCAAACAATTCTTCCTTACCAGTTTCCTAGCCAGAATGGAGGATATGATCTTAGCTAGCTTAGGCTTGTACACCCTTCCCGTTCATATTTTTCCCTACCAGAGATATCTAGAGTTACCGACTTAGCATTACAATTATTCTCGGTATAATAGGGGGACATCCAAGTCATGCCTAAGATTATATCAAGTCAGACATATCAGTATAACCCAATCAACCCAAGTCTAAAAATTCATAACCACAACAGGACAAATACGATATACGATAATGACTATAAATGACTCTTCACCTAGGTTAGAAACATTGATGAGAGCATCAAATATATAACAAACCACATCATATCACAAGGCAATTGAACTAACATATACCAATAAGTAGAATTCGGATCAACCAACACATTAGAGATCTAGTCACAATAATTGTAGAACTTGTGATCATGACATTCGACGCTCATATGCCTAGGTGCTCCACAATCTTAACACACCTTATAACTTATATTCAATTATTGATCACTGAATTAGGTCACTGTGGTTAGTTCAGGTACGATTCGGGGTCCATAATTGTGACTAGGGTAAAAAGGGAGACATGGTTGTGATTCTGTCTCACAATGTCCCACTCTAGCGGGAGAAATCCCTCACTGGTGGCCTCGCCTCTGCGGTGAAAGTCCTGCCACATTGGCCAAAATGGAAACATAACCCTGCTAACAGATTTTCTAGTGTTCTTTTCTTTTCGAAATTATAGAAAGGTTCACAACTTTACTTAGCTATTTTAGAATAATCGTTATAACTAGGATAGTCATTTTCTACCCCCAGTAAATCTTAACGACACACGGTCCACAATTTCCCATACGTTAAATTCAACACTACAACTCACTCATTCCTGGGATACTCCAAAACATTCACACGATTATCAGTTAGTCATAACGCACATCCAAATTTCTTTCTTACGAACCAAATGGTAATTTATCTTGACCCTTGCGCCTAGTCTCATTATGACCTTCTTTTCACAATAAGTTCCACCACACTCAAGTGGTTACAATTGGCACAAGTTCAGCATTTAGGTCAGCACATTGCACATATTAACATTTAGACAACAAATACTGGACACATAATCATATCCAAGCACACAAATAGTACATGAAACATCTCGTAAATTGAGATATCTAGGAAGAAGCTTAGAAGTTGAAATAGTCACTTTTGGAAAGAATTAAAATCTGAAATTTTTCTTAATTTGGTTAAATGTGAGTTTTTGGTCAACTTCAAATGAATATAACTCCCTTCTCAGGATGAGTTAGAGGTAGTTCATGATATGGTTGGAAATACCTTCGAGAGATCTTTCCAACGCCACCAAGTTTGCACAATTTTGATATCGTATGAGTGAGTTATGCCTTTCGGAAGTTTGGTTGTTGGATTAAGGATAGTCCAATCCGGATTTGGGAAGGGCAAAGTTGTCTTTTCCTTACCCAATTATTTTATTTCATTTTTAGAAAATAATTTGGGGTCTAAACTGATCCTATTCAGTTCATTTTTTTAGAAAACAAGTTAGGGATTTGAGAAAAGAGAAAAGAAGAGGAGAAAAGAGGAGAAAGGAGAAGAGGAAGCAAGAACGTTCAAGATTGTCAAAGTTCGGCTTGTGAAATTCATTGGGGGTGATCCCTAAGAATGTATGTGAGATCTTTTTGTGTTGGGTTAGTTCACCCACACACCAACTTGTTTAATTTTGCGAATTTTGAGTAGATTGAATGATGAAAAGATGAAGTTCTTGAAGAATATTGTTAAATTCTTGTTGGTTGAGTTGTTGCATTCCTAGACTTTATTTGATTCATGTTTCTGGGTTGTTTTTTCGAGTATAATCTATTGGGTATTGAGGGTATTAGTGATTATAAATGTTTGGGGAATGATCTATGGAAGTTTAGAGTGTTTAGAGATGAAAACGGAGAAGAAAAGTTAAAATGCACGTCAATAGAGCCCTGAGGCACCGCGCCTCCCATAGCCCCACAAAATAGTCTCTGTCCGCAGGTCCTTGGGGTGGTGAACCAGCCAGAGCGCCCCAAATTGGCCTCTGAAGTTTGGGGCCTAGATCCCCACGCCTCTCAGAGCGCCAAAGACGCCTGGACACCTCATTCATTCCCCAATATTTTCGTATTAGTTCCTAAGTGATATACCCACGTTTTCTAGTTGATTCCAACACTCTAAGGTACGTCTATACATCATGAAATCATTCATAAACATGAGATCATGAACCTTGAATCTATAATCCAGTTCAAGGAAAGTTAAGATCAAAGTCAAAGAAGTTAAAAGTCAAGTCTAAAAGTTAAGAAGCAAGTCAAAACAAGTTTTTAAAGTTTTCAAGAGTCTTTAACAAACATGTTAACTTTGTTTTAAGGCTCAAGTTAGAAGTTAATCAAAGAGTAAAGAGTTGAGTTCAATTCTCATGAGTTATAACCTATGAGTTAAATTTCAATTTAAGTAAAGATTAAAGAGTTGAAGTTTTTCCTTCAAAGAAATATAAGGAAACTAACTACTTCCAGAAGAGTTGTTTCAAGACTAAATTTTCAAGCTAAGTAAAGAGTAAAGAGTTAAGTTCAAATTATTTTCTTCAAATGTATAGGGGGACTAAGAATCCCTAAAGAGATTTAAAAATGTTTTCACATTTAAACAAGTAAGGAAACTAAGTTTTCCAAAGAGCTTTCAAGCTAGATTTTAGAAAAGACATATCTTTATAAAATGAAGCAAGTAGGAAAACTAAGATTTCCAAGATATCCTTTGAGCTATGTTTTTGAGCACTAATCTCAAATCACCTGAAAAAGTTGTTTTTAAAACATACATGATAAGTATATTTTTGGGATTAGTATTGAGCACCGATGTGGGGATGCGAGTTTGACATTAACTAAAGTCTCCATGAAAACCATGTAGCCATCATGGGTAGAAAAGGGTAATAATATTTCGATGAATCATTTTCACAGTTTACTAGTGGATCCATTAGGCAGTTCTTGTCTTATACTCTAGCAAGTTTAGGATGGTCCTTAGCATCGTGAAGTAAAAGTTGTATCATCACTACAAGTATTAAGTGATTGTTGTTGGTAAGAGAAACTCCCTCAACAGTAGTTGTGTGGTTCCTCCTAGAGGTTTTGCTTAGTATGAATTGGGGTATCAGACTTCATTCATGCATTGCACGAGTAGACTTTGAGAGGAACATGATGCCTTTTATTAAGATTATGAGTTATATCAGCTTATTTTGTATTTTTACATACGTCTCATAGTCAATTGTGTCTTTGCATATACAGAGTTGAAAACCATCTGTTATACAATTTTTCTTTATATGGTACATGTCTTTAAATTGCCATGTAATGAAATGAGTTAGTTATCATGAGTTGAGCAGAGCCAAGGTAAGTGTTCCTTCTTACTCCTTTTCAAGATTAAGTTATTTTTGCATTCCAACTCATATACTCGTACATTCAATGTACTGATGCCAGTTGGCATGCATCGTATCATGATGCATACGCAGGTAATTAGAATCGGCATTCGGCATACGTTGATAAAGTGAGCGGCTCAGAGTCAATTGGTGAGCCTCCCTTCATTCAAGAGGACATCTTTATCATTTAGTTAATTTTTTTAGGTTTTATTTGTTAGGATGATTGTGAGGCCTTCCCTAACATCAGTCTTTATTTTAGAGGCCTCATAGACACATAATATTATTTTTCTTTAGTCTTTTCCTTTCTCTTGTAATCGATAAGACTTGAGTTTCCATTTTGTCTAAGTATAAATTTTAAGTTATTTGTTGAGTTACCTTTAGTGTCTAAGTCTTCCGCTGAGTTACGAAAGCCAGGACAAGTGTTCGCTTGGGGCCATCAATGGTCTTTGAGTGCCGGCCACGTCTAGGGTGTATGCTCGAGGCATGAAACACTTGGTATCAGAGCCAGGTTAGTCCTAGAGAGTCTACGAAGTCGTGTCTGTAAAGTCTTTGTCATGGGTGTGAAGCAAGCCACATCCATGATTAGGAGGCTAAAACATTTAGGAATTCCTCACATCTTTCATACTCATCTTACGTTAGAGTTTAATCTCTAAAAAGTTTTCTTCTAATTCATGCATGAGCGTGTTTTTAGAGAATCATGCCTCCACAAAGAGAAGTCAGAGGTCGTACAGTTAGGAGGAATGTTGGAGAACAAAAGTTTCCAAATGCACCTGAAGTGCAACCTCTAACAGAAATTACCCATACTAAATTCCGTGAGACTATGCGGATATTATGTCAAGTTGTGACTCATCAAGTATGACAGAGAGGTAATTGACATGAAGTGGATGATACCTCAAGGATTGGTGAGGTTTTAGGGATGAATCCACCAAGATTCACAGGTTCAAGTGTCACAGAGGATCAAGAGAACTTTGTTGAAGTACTTTTCAAAATATTTGACATATTGCATGTTGTTGATGCTACCAACTAAAGGTAATCACTAGATTCTGGTTCGACCAATGGAAAAGGAATAGGGCTGAGGATGCACCAATTGTGAGTTGGACTGTTTTTGAGAATGCTCTCATGGGACGTTTCATTCCCCGTGAGTTGCGAGAAGCAAAGATTTGAGAGATTCTAACCCTTAATCCGGAGTCTATGAATGTTCATGAGTACAGTCTGAAGTTTACACAACTTTCCCGCTATGCTCCGGAGATGGTTGTTGAGATGAGGAGAAATATTAATATATTTGTTGCTGGATTGTCTCGTCAGCCAAGAAATCAAGGCAAGACAACAATGTAAATAGGGGATATGGACATAGCAAGTCTAATGATCCATGTGCAACAAGTTGAGGAGGATAAGTGAAAGATAGGGACTGGTTTAAGAGTAAGAGGTCTAAGACATAGGGCAACGATTTTAGGAAACAAAAGAGTAGTATGAATTCTTTCTTCCAACAGAAACAGAAGGGACCTACTCCGTTCCCTTGCACCCAAAAACAAAAGTGAGCATAATGGTCGGAGTTGACAACCCTTTAGATATAGACGCGCCAAGTCTCAAGGTAGTGAGGCACAGGGAGGTAACTGGGCTCCTACATATTCTAGGTGAGGTAAAACCCACCAAGGTATTTTTCATGAGCGGTCCAAGGGTTGTTTCAAGTGTGGTAACACTGGCATTTCATGCGAGAGTGTCCAAAGAACATGCAAGGAAATGGTATTAGCGGAGGAACAAACCGCTTGTATGTTGTCAAAAATTTCCATGAGCAAGAGGATTCACCAGATGTCCTCATTGATATGATTCAAGTCTTTGACTTTACTGTTTATGCCTTGCTAGACCTAGGAGCGAGTTTATCTTTAGTAACACCTTTTGTTGCTATGAACTTTGATATTATTCCTGAGCAACTTAGTGAACCATTCAATGTTTCCACACATGTTGGTGAGTCCATTTTAGCAGAGAGAGTTGATCGTGATTGGCCCATTTTTGTCAATCACAAGAGAACCATGGTTGATTTAATTGAGTTAGAAATGGTAGAGTCTGATGTCATTCTTGGTATGGGATGGCTTCATGCCTATTATGCCTCAGTTGATTATAGAACTTGAGTAGTCAAGTTTCAATTTCCAAATGAGCCCATCTTAGAGACGAAAAGCAGTTTAGAAGTGCCTATGAGTCATTTCCTTTAGCGCCTTAAGGCGAGAAAGTTAGTTTCAAAGGGATGTATCTATCACTTAGTCTGAGTTAATGACTCAAGTACTGAGGTACCTTCCCTTCAATCAATTCCTATAGTAAAAGATTTTCGAGAATTTTTTCGTGATGATCTTTCCGGAGTCTCCCTTGAGAGAGAAATAGACTTCGTCATAGACAATATTCCAGATACTCGTCATATCACTCTTCCACCATATAGAATGATACAAGTAGAGTTGAAAGAGCATTTGAAGGATTTTCTAGAGAAGGGTTTTATTGACCAAATTAACTTAGGAGACATTTAAATTTTCAATTGTTTGAAGCTTGTGACAAAGGTTTTCAGGAATTGAAAAAGTAGTTGACTACTTTCCAGTTTTGACTTTACCGGAAAGTACTCAAGTTTTCTGGTGTATTGTGATGCATCTACCGTTGGTTTGGATTGTGTATTAATACAGAATGGCAAAGTTACAACCTATGCCTCTAGAAAGTTAAAAGTTCATGAGAAAAATTACCCAACCCATGAGTTAGAGTTGGTTGATGTAGTATTTATTTTGAAAGATGACGCCATTATATTTATGGTGTTCATGTGGAAGTGTTCAACGATCACAAGAGTTTTCGTCATGTGTTTAGTTAGAATGAACAATCTCAGGAAAAGAAGGTTGTCTATGGGTAGTACCGCCCATTCTGAGGAAGATAAGAAAGAGTTAGCAAAGGAGGTGCATAGATTTTCACGATTAGGAGTTTGATTAATGAATTACATAGAAGCATGAGTAGTGATGATGAATGATTCTGAATCATCATTAGTATCAGATGTAAAAGGCAAGCAAGACCAAGGCCCTATCTGGATTAAATTAAAGGCAAGTGTTCACAAGCAAAAAGTGATGGCTTTTGAACAAGGGGGATATGATGTATTGAGATATCAAGGTAGGTTGTGTGTACCAATGCTAGATGATTGAATTACATTAAAATTTCACCCATGAAGGGTGTTATGAAATTTGATAAGAAGGGAAATCAGTTTGTACAGAAGCTACTTGACAAGCTAAAGAGGATAGGAAGAATAGATACCCACATCTCTTCGAATCCGCAGAAGTTCCAAATAGAGGTACTAATCCTTTTCTTGGCATTTATATTAAGTTGGAATGTTGTGTTTATATTTTTTTGTTGGGTGTACGAGTTGAATGTAAGATGTTACACCATAAGCCTAGTAATAAGTAATCTCATTCGAGGATGAATTTTCTCAAGGGGGATATATTGTAACATCTCGTAAATTTATATATCTAGGAAGAAGCTGAGAAGTTGTAATAGTCACTCGTGGAAAGATTTAAAAAAATTTCTTAAGTTGGGGAAAAGTGATTTTTTCGTCAACTCCAAACGGCCATAACTTCCTGCTAAGGATGATTTAGAGGTAGTTCTTGATATCGTTGAAAATCCCTTGGAGAGATATTTCCAACACCGCCGAGTTTGTGCGATTTTTATATCGTATGAGTGAGTTATGACTTTCGGAAGTTGGGTTGTTTGATTAAGGAAAGTCCAATCCGGATTGTGGAAGGGAAAAGTTGTCTTTTCCTTACCCAATTATTTTAGTTCATTTTTGGGTAATAAATTGGGGTCTAAACTGATCCTATTCAGTTCACACTTTAAGAAAACAAGTTAGGGTTTTGAGAGAAGAGAAAAGAAGAGGAGAAAAGAGGAGAAAGGAGAAGAGAAAGCAAGAACGTTCAAGATCATCGAAGTTCAGCTTGTGGAATTCGTCGGGGGTGATCCCTAAAAATGTATGTGAGATATTTTCATTTTGGGTTAGTTCAGCCACACAGTAACTTGTCTAATTAAGTGAATTTAAAGTAGATTGAATGATGAAAAGATGAAGTTCTTGAAGAATATTGTTGAATTTTTGTTGGTTGAGTTGTTGCATGCCTAGAGTTGATTTGATTCGTGTTTTCGGGTTGCTTTTCGGGTCTAATCTATTGGGTATTGAGGGTTTTAGTGATTATAAGTGTTTGGGGGAAAGATCTATGGAAGTGTAGAGGGTTTATAGATGAAAAACCGAGAAGAAAAGTTGAAACACACGTCCGTAGAGCCCTAAGGCGCCGCGCCTCCAATAACCCCACAAGACAGTCTCTGTCTGTAAGGCCTTGGGGCGGCGCGCCAGCCAGAGCACCCCAACTTGGCCTATGAAGTTTGGGGCTTGTAGCCCCACGCCTCTCAGAGTGCCAAGGACGCCTGGACACCCCATTCATTCCCCATATTTTCATACTAGTTCCTAAGTGATGTACCCTCATTTCCTAGTTGATTCTAACACTCTAAGGTACGTCTAAACATCATGAAATCATCCATAAACATGAGATAATGAACCTTAAATCCATAATCCAATTCAAAGAAAGTTAAGATCAATGTCAATGAAGCTAAGATTCAAGTCTAAAAGTTAAGAAGCAAGTCAAAGAAAGTTTTTAAAGTTTTCAAGAGTCTTTAACAAACATGTTAACTTTGTTTTAAGGCTCAAGTTACAAGTTAAGCAAAGAGTAAAGAGTTGCGTTCAATTCTCACGAGTTATAAGAGAACTAAGTATTACCTAAGAGTTAATTTCAAGTTAAGTAAAGAGTAAAGAGTTGAAGTTCTTCATTCAAAGAAATAGAAGGGAACTAAGTATTTCCCGAAGAGTTATTTCAAGACTTATGTTTCAAGCTAAGTAAAGCTTAAAGAGTAAAGAGTTAAGTTGAAGTTTTCTTCAAAAGTATAAGGGGACTAAGTATCGTCAAAGAGATTTAAAAATGTTTTCACATTTAAACAAGTTAGTAAACTAAGCTTTCCAAAGAGCCTTCGGGCTAGTTTTCAGAAAAAGACTTATAGCTTTAGAAAATGTAGCAAGCAGGGAAACTAAAATTTCCAAGATAACCTTTGAGCTAAGTTTTTGAGCACTGATCTCAAATCACAGGAAAAGTTGTTTTTAAAACGTACAAGATAAGTATATTTTTTGGAGTAGTATTAAGCACCGATGTGGGGATGCGAGTTTCAAATTAACTCAAGTCTCAATTAAAAACCATGTAGTCATCATTGGTAGAAAAGGGTCATACTTTTTAGATGAATCCTTTTCACAGTTTACTAGTGGATCCATTAGGTAGTTCATGTTCTATACTCTGGCAAGTTTAGGATGGTCCTTGGCACCGTGAGGTAAAATACTGTATCATTACTATAGCTATTAAGTGGTGATTGTCGGTTAGAGAAACTCCCACAGCAGTAGTTGCGTGGTTCTTCGAGAGGTTCTGCTTAGTATGAATGGGACATGAGACTTCATTCATGCATTGCACGAGTAGACTTTGAGAGGAAACATGATGTCTTTTATTAAGATTATGATTTTACATCAAATTATTTTGTATTTTGACATATATCTCAGAGTCAATTGTAACTCTGCATATACAGAGTTGAAAACCATGTTTTAAACAATTTTTCTTTATATTGCACATGTCTTTAAACTACTATGTAATTAAATGAGTTAGTTATTCATGAGTTGAGCATAGCCAAGGTAAGTGTTCCTTCTTACTCCTTTTCAAGCTTAAGTTGTTTTAGCATTCCAACTCGCATACTCGTACCTTCAATGTACTAATACCTATTGGCCTGCATTGTATCATGATGCAGACGCAAATAACTAGGATCGATATTCATCGCACCGTTGAACCAGTGAGCGGCTCAGAGTGAGTTGGTGAGCCTCCCTTCATTCTGGAGGACATCTTTATCATTTAGTTATTTGTTTTAGTTTTTAGTTTTTAGGATGATTGGGGGTCCTTTCCCAACATCAATCTTTATTTTAGAGGCTTCATAAACAAATAATATTTGTTTTCTTTAGTCTTTTCCTTTCTCTTGTAATCGATAGGACTTGAGTTGTCATTTTGGCTAAGTATTATTTTTAAGTTATTTCTTGAGTTACCTCTAGTGTTTAAGTCTTCCGCTGAGTTATGAAACCCAGGCCTAGGGTTTGCTTGGGGCCAGCAATGTTCTTCAAGTGCCAGCCACATCCAAGGTTTAGGCTCCGGGCATCACAGTACACCTTTCACAATCATAGTTTATTTTAGACCACTAGAAGCACACATTCAGCGTTCAAAGTTACAACTCGCATAAAAGTCCATTTTCTTTAATTAGTTCATTCCATAAACGACCATCAGTCATGCCTTATACAATCCTAAGGCCTGATACCAATTGGAACCTTCTCAGTTCCAATTAACTTGCTTGTGTTCCATCTAGTTCACTTTGTTGAGACATCAATTGGAATACGGAGATACCAATTGGACTCAACTCATACCACAAACGACAATTGTAGCTAGCGAGCCGAATTAAACTGCTAATTTCAATCACAGAACTTGGTAGAACATACGCCTCATTTTATAAATGATGGTAAGCAGACCTTAAATCAATCTTATAGAAAATCGATGCACCTTGAAATTTGTTATGATGGTCATCTATCCAATGCAATGGATACTTGTTCCAAATGGTAACCCTATTCAACTTTTAATAATCTATACACATCCTCTCTTACTAATGTTGGTGTTACAGTCCCTATTCCCCCAGTTCGGACTATAGAGTGAAGGAGGAAAAATATCAATTTGTATCACCCAAATACAAATTGGATTCAAGTCATAGCACGAAGGAGTAGAAGAAAGTGAGTTTTTCCTTAAGTCCTATAGCCTCTAGAAGAAAAGTACGGACGTCATCTTAACTCTACTAGACTAGATTTTGTACAATGAGATCAAAGAACTTATGCTCTGATTCAAACTTTATCACGACCCAGACCATTGTGATTAGCACCCACACTAACCATCCAGTGGGGAACCACTACTACAATCCAAACTAAGCAACTAAAGCAAAACTAAGGCAATAAAATTACGGAAGCAAGTTAATTAACTATACAAATGCAGAATTAAATACCTAGAACCAGAAATTCAATGTACCAAAACTGTAACAACAACAAGTCTAAGAAGAAGGAGTACAACCCCGAAACTAAACAACACCTTAAACCAATAGTCTAAGTCTGAAAAGAGTGGACTTAAACAAGAGAACTCAAGGCAGCCCGGAAGAACTAGATCACCCTTGAACTTGAAATGGTCACTGATATTCTAAACAAGGTCTGTCAATTGAAGCTTGAAGATGTCCTATACTCAACAAATATTAGAGCAAGTGTTGAATTAGTATACAACCACAATGTACTTGTAGGATCACGCGACTATCGCACAAGTGTAACATAAGTAAGTAAAACAGCATTCTAATCACATGCATAATATATACACATCTACAATATTATCAACATGCTCATAAATATACAATTATCACACATCATTTTTCCTCTATCAGAACCCAAACCAAAACAGTTAGCTTGCCAGAATGTGAAAATTTGATCATAATGTTATGCCGGAATGTGGCAACCCATTCTAAGTTAGTTATGCCAAAACGTGGCAACCAATCCCAATTACACACCACAATCACAATCACAAGTACATCATCAAGATCATACATTTACATCATGATTTCATGGCAACCATCATTCAACTATTTAATTTACAACAAGTGTGTTCGATATTGCAACATTCATACATATAAAAGTATCACAATGAAGCAAGAACAAACAAACATCACACAATCATCATCTACCTCGAATTCAAGCTTGAATCCCCTAAGGCACTTGGATCTTCACTTTTTAGATTCTTTCCGCTTGTTCTAGGTCTACAACAAATATACACAAGGATCAACAATCAAAGGTGTAATAATTCAGATTATAACAAATCAAATAATCCTAGACCAAACTCAAGATCCTAATACCCAAATTAGGTTTTTTCCCACTATAATTCTCATATCAAAACCCTTGCCCATTGATAATAACCCAAAAAATAGGTTCTACGGATAAAAAAAAAAGATCTTGGGAGTTAAAATCTTACCTTTAGCCTCAAGAATGGTGAAAATCTGTCAAGAACTCGTCCGGGTCGTCTCCTTATCCCTAAAATTTGAAAAGTGTCAAATAAGTTCATTTAAGAATTTATTAACGACTTTAAGTCACGCCTGACCTGCCACGTTGGACCCATCCCGCTCTGGCGGCCTCTCTCTGGGGCCCAAAATACCGCCAACGGAGACAGAATGTACCCATTCACACTAAGATCATTTCTGAGAGTTCTTCTCGTCCAAATTCAATTCTGTAAAGTCGTATGGATTACTTATTGTCTTAACTATCTAGTCATGTAATCAAAATCATAGTTAGATCTCTCATTCATTATCATATTTCACTATATCTTAATGACTCCGATTTCATCCAAATCTGGACTAGTTTAGAAATTAAGTTACTACCAAAAAGTTTTTGGACCGAATTCCTTCTTCATTAACTTTACCATAATGAAGGAATCAGGTCGTGACACCTACACAATAACTTAGTAACCTAGAGTCTTTTTTGAATTAATTCTCAATAGTTCTTATGTATCGCTCCCTTTCCTTGACTAGAAGACATGATAAAATTTGTAAGGTCTTGTTTCCATGCCATCTTTACAATGCCTAGAATTCTTATAATATTTTATTTGCATTTGTTGGGATGTAATGAATTACGGAGAGTTACATTTTTTATCTTGCCAGCTTGTTGAATTAAACATACAAGGGAACCTTATAATCTTTGAGAAGTATTATTATCTTATTTTAAACCTTAAAGTTTAGATTAGAGCTATTGTGTATTACCAAATACATTTACAAAAAAATTCTATTTAGATGAAGAAGATTGGATGTGTTAATGCATTCCCTCGTTTAGATGATAATTTTTTACATGTTCTGGAAAGCATGATTTGGTTAATTTTTTGTGAATATTGTTTGATATTTAATCGTTTAATACTAGGCTAATATTCCCTTTTCATGAGCGATGTAATTTTCTCCACCCTTTCAGAATATATGGTGAACATATAACTTATTTTTCTCTCCTCCCTGAAATTAGGCATGTTGGGTTACTTTTTATTGGAGTTGTACTTTTTTTATAGTATCAAATAGCTTCATAAATTTCTTTCCTTGTTTTGTGATTTTTTATGTACTTAATTTTTTTGTTCTTGTTTTTGCAATTCTTATTGTAAAGGGTGATCTTAAGCTCTTAAACCTGACATAAGTTTTCTCTCATCAGCTACATAGCAAACAATTATAGTGCATCAGGGTTTAGGGTTCTTTCTCTTTCACTATAATGAGTTTACCTAGAGGGGTGAAGTGATAAACTTTCGCTTGATTGACCAGTGACTATGCTTCTCATTTTGGGTTCTTTAAAGCCGTTGTTTACTTTTGGTTTTCAATCAAACTACTTTCTAGAACATTCTATTTTTGGAGTATAGGTGTTGAAAACATTTTCATAGGCTTATCCCATTGAGAGAATGATATATTTCCAAAAGACTTATGAATATTGTACACTAAATTGACTATTCTGCTACATCAACAATTGTGGTGTTCTTAAATGTTTAAAGATTTTCTTCTCACAAATATTTCCACTAAAAATTATTTCCCCCAAATAATACCATTGTTTTAGTTCCTTAATTGCCTTCTTAAATAACTTAATAAAAGAAATTTGGGAGTGTTGTCATGCACCCAACCACTAACCTGAATTAAAAATTCAATTGTTAAGTGTCAAATAATTTTTTGTAATTCTGCGATGGCCTTTCTATTTTCGTCAAATATTAATTTGATGTTGTGAAACTATATCTTGATTTGAAATGTCAATAAATGTGGCGTTTGATTTATAGGCTTTTGTAAAAGTTTTAGGTCCTTCAAGTTATGTTGTAAACTTTTATTTTCGTCTTTTGTATTCCATGACAGTGATTGTAATCAAAGTACTCTATACTTGAATAGGGAAAGATAATATTACATTACAACATTAGTTGAAGACAATGATTAACTTCTTGTATTTTTAATGCTAATTTTACTTTTCTTTTGTTGAAATTCTAAAACCCATCTGTTGGAGATCTCGACCTGTCATTGGTCATCTTTAATGTGATGATTCCTTTAGTGGTTTGTATCCATTCTTTTCTTAATCACTTTTTTTTGTTTTACCTCGTTGCAACTTAAGTATGAGCAATAGTTTTTTCATTCACATTGAAAAACCATATTCAAACCTTGTCTCAATCTCAATAGAAAAAGGGGACAAATATGAGGCACACAATCATTTTGAACAAATCTTTATGGGCCTTTTATGGTCTTCTTTGTACAATTGCTATCACTCTATTATTATTAGAACAATCTTTTTCTTTGATATTTGTGTGCTCCATATTAATATAAATACTTTAGTATGTGATTTCCTTATGTCAAATATATATTGCAATAGAATAATTTGTTTATTCGCATGATCCATGAATTAGATAAAGAGCCTAGTTGTAGGGCTTATAGCTTATGGCTGATAAAACATTGACGGGGTAAAGCTTCCTTATTCAATGTATTGAGGCTTCATTCACCTCTCCCTTCTTATAAATAAATATCTTGCATGTCACTATGAAGTTGATGGACAAGAGACAAAATTGTTTTCTAGTGGCTATAAGGTCTACCTTTCTCAGGTGGTGGTTTCATTGATGTTGCAGATGCGAAATGCTTTGCTTCTTCATTGGTGGTGTCTTTTGCTATTTAGGATGTTTTGAAAATGATAATTTCTTCTATTATCTACGCATCTCCTATAGTTTTATTTTCTATTACACATCTTCCGCTTTGTTCTTGCTTTTGCATTCTAGGGAATTTTATGGGGTCCATATGATTATTCACCAGTCTTGCTAATTTGGGATTGAGGTGTAGTAGTTTTTTCTCTTTACTATGCCACTACTATACATAATAACATTGTCATAGTAAAGGGCAACAACCACTAAACCTCAATCCCAAGTTATTTAGACACAGTGAATAATAAAATGGATCTCACACAACTCCCTAGAATGCAAAAAGAAGAACAAAGAGGAAGCGTGTAATAGAAAATAAAACAGTAGGAGATTCATAAATAATACCATGAATACTCATTTTTAAAACATCCTAAAAAGTAAAATACACCATCAATGTAGAAGTAAGGTCTTTTACATATGTAACATAATTGAAACCACCACATAAGAAATGTAGATCTGATAACCACTGGAAAAACGAATCTATGTCTCTTGTCCTACCACATCATTATATCATGCAGGATATTTATTCTTAAGAAATGAGAGGGGAAAGAAGCCTCAAAACACTAATACTGATGTATTATTCCCGTTAGTTGTTTCTAAGCCATAAGTTATAAGCAATATAATTAGGCTCTTAATCTGCTATATGGATCATGTGTATAAACATACTCTTCTGTTGCAATAAATATTTGACATATGAAAATCACATACCAAAATATTTCTAAATGTGTATCACACGAGGATCAAATAAGAAGACCGTTTTAATAATGGCGGAGTGATGCCAACAGTACAAAACAATCAATTAAAGGCCCGCCACATGTTTGTTCCTTTTTGTAGTTGAGATTGAGACAAAGTCTGAAGATTGTTTTTCTATGAGTATGACACAACAATTTTACATACTTAAGTTTTCATGGGGTAAACGAGAAAAGGTGATGAAGAACAAAATTGACACAAAGCATCGTAGGAATCATCACATTAAAGATCACCAATGACAGGTCTAGATCGCCGATAGATGGGTTTTGAAATTTCAATGGAAGAAAAATAAAATTAGCTTTAAAAAACCTAAGAAGTTGATTATTTCCTTAAACTCATGTTGTAATGCAAATTTATCTTACCTCAAGTATACAATACTTGGAAATTACGATCACCGTCATGAAATACAAACGATGAAAATAATGGTTTACATAATGAAAGATATTAATTTACAACCATGTTCTATTGAATTATCTTTAGTGAAGGACCAAAAAATTTTACAAAAGCCTATAATTCAAACGCAACATATATTGACATTTCAAATCAAGATTTAGTTTAACAACATTAAATGAAGACTTAAAGAAAACAAAAAAGGCTATTCCAAAAGTACAAAAAATACTTAACAATTGGAAACTGAAGTTTTTATTCGGCTTTGTGCTTGGGTGAATGAAAATACTCTATACTTTCTTTATTAAGTTATAGAAGAAGGAAATTCAGAAACTAAAACAATGATATTATTGGTTTTCTTTTATAAAAAAAATAGAAATATCTACGTGAAGCAAATCTTTGAAGATTTGACAAGCACCACGATTGTTGATGTAGCAGAATAGTCAATTTAGTGTACGATCATCATAAGTGTATTTTCAAAAAATTCCATTTCTCTCAATGGGATATGCCCATGAAAATATCTACAACACCTATACTCTAGCAATAAGAATGCCCAAGAAACAGGTTAGATTGCAAAACAAAAGAAAATAACGGCTTTGAAGAACCCTAAACCAGAAGCATATTCAGTAATCAATCAAGCGAAAGTATATAAGTTGACTTCTCTAGGTAAAATAATTATAGTGAAACTTAAAGAACCAACTCTAATGGACAATAATTGTTTACTCTATAGCTGATGAGAGAAAAACTAATGAGAGAAAAACTAATGGACACTGATTCTTTGCTCTGTAGCAGATAAGAAAAAACTGATCCAAGTTTTAAGCACTTAAGAACACTCCTTACAAGAATAATTGCAAAAAAAAGAAAGAAAAAATAACAAACATGACATAAAACATCTCAAAACAAGGAAACAAAGTTATGAACTATTGAATGCTTTAACTAAAGCATAACTATTATAGACTGTAACATAATATGCCTAATTATATTTTAAGGTCTACAAGTATTTCATGGAGGGTAGAAAAATAAGTTATATGTTCACCATATTTTCTTAGAGAGTGGAGAAGACTACATCGCTCATGAGAAGTTAATGTCAGTCTAGTAATCAAAGCTTTAATAGAAAACAATATTCATGATAAATTAAGCAAATCATGCTTGTCAGAACATGTAAAAACTTATCATCTAAACTAGAGAACGTAACGCGTTAAGACATCCAATCTTCTTTATCTAAACAGAAAAATTTTGAAAATGTATTTGATTCACCAAAATAGTTCGAATCTTAACTTTCATATTTAATATTAAAAAATTAATTCTTGTCAAAGTTTATATAGTTCCCTCGGGTGTTAAATTCAACAAGCTATAAAGCCAACAAAATGAAGTCTCCATATATTTATCTCATCTCAACAAATGCAAATAGAAAATTTTAAAACATTTCACCTATATATCAATAGTTGAGACCGTCATTAAAGAATCATAAACACATTTTTGCATTTTAGCATACTTATCTTCATCTGACAACCTTCAATCCAACAATGGAAAATAAAGAGAAAATACAGGTTTTTTCTACAAAAAGCGCATCATAAACTATTTAATGGTTTAGTAGGGTCTAGGGTTTTCAAATGGGCGGGTTGAGTTGAAATTAGAGATATTAAAATGGATTGGAATAGAATTTGACCCGCCCAAGTTTACTTTGGGCTCAAATGGGTTGAGCTCAAATAGGCTAAAAACGGGTTGGATCTTGACCCACCCAATTTGACCCGATTAATCTCAATAATTTAACATATTGATATTTAACTTTTATAATCACAATTTATATTTTGATTGAAGATTTTTTTTTTAAAAAAAAGTAATAGATAGACAGATAAATCTTAAATGATGTTAAATAGATAATAATTCATACCTTAAATATAAGAACATATATTAATAAAAAGTTTTAAAATGGGTTGAAGTTGGAGATTGAATTAGACTCGATTGCGGATTCTCTTCAAATGAGTTAGGCTTGAATGGGTTGAGATTGAACCCAATTCAAATTATCTTGAACCCAAACCTTAAAACTTTTAGCGGATTACCTATGTTTGTGTTCATTTTTGACACCCTTAATAGCGTCTTCTACAAGCACATTTTATTTCATCAATTATAGATATCTTCAAATGATGATGACTAATGACAACTGGAATTGTATCTTTTCCATGGTGAAGATCATACTTAGCCATTTCACCACTACACGTATACAATTTGACTCACCAAAATCTACATGATTGCATGCTTCTGAAAATTACTTTATTCAACATGCAAGTAAAATATTATGAAACAAGTCAACATCCTTTTCTCTGAAATGGACATATTAACCTTATCCAATCTTGCATTGATACCTTAGGCTTTACGTATTTACTTAAAGGTATAATACATATATATGCCCCTTAACTTGGCTTCAAATTCTAATTTTGACCTTTAACTTTGACAGTGCACAAACAAACACTTTAACTATCTAAAAATTATACAAAAAAACACTCGAATATTTCAGATAAAAGGCGTGATATACAAATGCTATGAAGTGGATAAGTGAACCACTCAGTTGATGCCAACTAATTAAAATAAATACGCCTAGATTTTAAAATAATAAAAATAAATTATAATATAGAATAAGGTGAAAAAGAAAACAAATTCATTTCTGGAAAAAGATTTTACCACGCTCTTCTCCTCTTTTTTCTAAAAAAAAACCTAATCTAAATTTCTAAAATTCATGCCCTTATATTCAAATCAAAGAAAAATTTGTTCAAGATATGTGCATGAAATTCATATACTTGAACGATTAGCTATTCTTCTTCCTTAATTTAGTGAAGGTATCAAGGTTAAACACTTTATAAACAGGAATTGTATGTTGTTGGTAAGAAGTTCAAGCCAATATGAGAATCACTAGACAGAGGTGAACCCAGGATTTAAAGGTTTTGGGTGCACCAATATAAACATAGCTCAAATATAAGGTCTAAGCTAAACTTAAAATAAAAATAAGCTTAATTAGGATTCGAACCTTGGTCTAGAGGGTGATATCTCTACCTTCTACCAATTGCCCAAGAGCACTTCTATGTTTTTTATGGGTGCACTGTTGACTATATCTTACTCTCTACCAATTTTTTAAAATATATATACATATATACATATGATCATTTTTGGAAGTTACCGGGTGCATGTGCACCCCCACGGCTAGGGCTGGGCATTCGTTCGGTTCGGTTCGGTTCGTAAATATCAGTTCGGTTTTTTGGTTTTCGGTTTGGACAAATGTGAAACCAAACCAAACTAAAATATATTCGGTTTGGTTCGGTTATTATAATTCCAGTTCGGTTTATTTTGGTTTGGTTTCGGTTTAACCAAATTTAATACAAATTTAGCTTGATTCTAAAGAGTATCTATCCTTTTGTTTATACTCAGATGATAACATGCAGGACTCAAACAATTATTAATGAAAAACTCAAAGTACCCACAGAGAGCAGACATTTACTAGTGGTTTAATAGCCTTGAGCTAATGGTTCAAAGTGATCAACTATTAAGGGAACATGATGTAAATATCAAGTCTATTATAAAAGGAAAATAAGTTGACCTCAAATGCATTTTAGAAATTATTTCATTTCCTAGATAATGGTCTCACCTCAGCAATATCAATCACACTTCATAAGAATACATATGTGAAGTGCCAAAGGGATAAGGACCTAAAGAACTCTACCGAAATTGACCCAACCTGCACAATTAACAGCCCTATGACTAACTTTTGTTGCTTCACTGCATATAATTTTCTAACTAGTCAAATGATAGTCCAGTTTATATATAAACTAGTACCTTCTTAATTATATCCCCAGCAAAACTAATGCTACCCAAAGGATGAGAAGACTGAATTGACTTTGCTACAACTAAATGCCAAACAACATTATCATCATGTACTATGTTTTCTGTTTATTTTCTTTAGGGGGGTTGGGGGAAGGGGATAGTAAACCGCGCTACATTATACTATGTACACAATGAAAAGTGCATTTGAGAAATCATTTTGAAAAAGAAGAAAAAGAGCTACTGAACTTCTACATCATCGCCAGATTCCCAATGTATGTGCTAATTTGGAGCATAAACGTATTGAGCATAAACGTATAAACCCCTAGCCCTGGCCAACAGGCAATAACATTAACAACTAGTCAAGAATAAGAATAAAAAGACTATCAAAAGTCAAGACAACAACACTAGAAAGTTCAACAAACTTGTGTCCATCACTAAAATAGAGTTAGTTACAAAATAAAGTCATGATTATCATGCTCATTGCAACTTGCAGCAACAAAGAGATTAAGAAAACCAACAAAACATTGTTGCAACCTCCATTGCAATAGCTCCCAAGTTCCAGCAGATAGCAACCAAGAAAATAACAAAACATTCATGGGCCTGCGAGAAAATAGAACTCTTTAGAAAAATTATCTACATTTCATAATAGAATATATAATAATATCAAGCAAGTTATGTAAATAACTAAAATAAGTTCTTTACTTACTCGTTACCACACATCACTAGTTGATAGTTGAACTTACAAGATTCAACTATATATCAATTATACTAGATTCAGTCCCACTACAACTAAAATCTAAAAAAATATGAAAGAATTTGTTAGTTGTTAAGAAACACAAGTAACAATATTATTTTCAATATAATTAATACAAATATCAAATTCTTACCAAGTTCAAGTTGTTCAAGATACTCTAAATCTTCCTCAATATTGATTGGAAAAGGCTCACTTCTAAGCGAATCTTGAACACAAATAAGAGATTGCACAATTTTAGGAGTTAATGAACTCCTAAAGGGATCAAGAACACGACCTCCTGTGCTGAATGCACATTCTCATGCGACACTTGAAATGGGAATGGCTAACACATCACGAACCATCTCCGCGAGAATAGGAAATCTCGTCTCATTAACTTTCCACCACATTAATATATCAAAGTCATTACTATCTTGCTCAATATCTTCAGCAAGATATCTTTCCAATTCTGATTTACTACCTGAACTTCCACTAACTTCTTTATGCTTCTCAAATTGTTGTTTCGTTCTCATTCTTCCTCTATTTACAAAGTTGCCACAACTACTCACACTAGATATACTTGATGAATTGCCAGATGAAGTGGGTGAAGATGGTACATGTAAAGAGATTTTTGGGAATTTCTTTATATAATATCAAACAGTTTTGTTCATATATTTTTTCACTTCTGAGCCTATCTTTTCCCCAACTTCTTTTCCAAACATATCCACAATTGCAAATGGAACATAATCAAGATTGTTACGCGGATCCAATACAGATGAAATAAAGATCATCTTGTTCATTTTATGTGGTTCACCCCAATACTTTTTGAACTTCTCATTCATACTTTCTGCCATTTCTTTCAAATTACGATCTTCATTTGTCATCATCTCTTTCAAAATAAGATTAAGTTCAGCAATTTCAACAAAGTGTGTATTGCTAGTGACATAATTAGAACCAGAGACCTTCAAATTAAGTACATAAAAAGTTTCAAGAAATTTCACCATTGACCTCACATTTTTTCAGTCAACACTTGAAAGAATATTTGCAGTAGTTCCATCTTCAACACTAGTTCCATCTTTGTTTTCAGAAGAATCAGATTCAAAGGTACGAAGATGATTCAAGTATCCAATATCATAAAAACTATATATTTCAAATGCAAGCTCAAAATGTTGTGCTATATCAAGCATCGAATATGTAGGGTTCCACCTAGTAGGAACATCTAAACATAATGATTTCTTACAAGTTATTAATTCAGATTCACAACATTCTTTAAACTTTCTAAGTCTTGCGGGAGATTGTTTAATGTATTTCACGGCTTGTCTCACTAGCTTGACAGACTTACCAATTTCCTTCAAACCATCTTTCACAATAAGATTAAGGATATGTGCCATACACCTCACATGAATATGGTCACCATCCATAATGTTAGTTCCCCAATTGCTCAATTTTTTAGACAGTTCTTTCACAATAACATCATTAGAACTAGCATTATCAACTGTAATAGTAAACACATTATCCAAACCCCATTAAACCAAACAATTAGTAATGCAAGCCGCCATATCCACACCCTTCTGACTATAAATATGACAAAAAAGTTACTATTCTTTTATGCAAAATCCAATTTCTATCTATAAAGTGGGCTGTCAAACACATGTAGTTTATTTTTTGTATAGAGGTCCAAGTATCTGTCGTAAGACAAACTCTTTGACGTGCTTCTTTGAAAACCTTCTTCAAAAGTTTTCTTTCATCGAGGTATAGTTCATAACAATCTCACATCACGGTTCTACGAGAAGGAATATGAAATTGTGGAACTATAACTCTCATGAAGTTTTTAAAACCCTCTTTCTCAACAAAACTAAACGGTAGCTCGTCAACAATTATAATTTTGGCTAAAGCTTTTCTACTTTGTGCTTGGTCAAATATCCAAGTGCTAATGACCCCTTCATTTGCTCCCGTTGATGATGGTAGAAAATTAATTAGATTTTGACATTTATCTACGGTGTCACGAGGAAATTTAGGACATGTTCTCATATGAGTATTCATTGATGATATACCATTAAATGATATAGAAGCTGCATAAGGTTTTGCACAATACTTGCATTTGGCTTTACTAACTCCATTTTCATCGGTGAACTTGTCAAAATGCTTCCAACAATTAGCTATAGGTTCCATGGTTTTTATTTTCTTTGAAGTATTAACATCAACTTCAACCTCACTGGGAGATGAGGTGTAAGGTATGCTCTCATTTGAAGCTCCACTTTCACTTCCCTTAGTTCCAGTTTGTGTTGTAAGACCCCGAAAATGACTTAGGTGAAGCTAGATCCTAACATGGGTGTCATTATGGTGTAAGGTCCTAAAATTTTCTATAAAGTGTTATTGAGGCAGCATCTAAGAGATTAGGTGCATTGAAAGTCAAACGTCAAGGGTCGACCAAGACGTTCGACGACTAAGTCACCTAAATGCCTCGTATGTGATTCTATGTGATTATGTGTAATGCATGAGCTTATATTGTTCTTAAATGAGTTTATATGATGTATAAAGTCAGTGTGTCAAGTTTCGTGAAGTTTTGAGGTCAAACGTTCAAGAACGTCTATGACGTTCGAAAATTGTTAATTGAAATGACCTTGTGTGTCTAAGCATGTTTCGTCGAGTTTTACACATTCGTTTTTGATGAAACTTATGTGGTAGGTCCTTAAATCGTATATGTGCATGTTTGGGTTGGAAACGTCCGGGTACGAATCCACATAGGACCCTCAAAGGGACCCTAAGGAAGGACCCCAACTTGGAGACCAACACTACTAGACAGTGGCCAAACGATGGACCAATCGACGGCCAATCTACCAGGCAACGGTCCGTTGATGGGTTAAGTCGGTGGAGCTATCATGTCTGTAGGTGGTGGAGTCTCTGAACTCAACCACAAGAACCCATCGACGGGACGTGGTCTGACTAACGATCCGTCGATGTGGGGCGTCGATGGGAGGCAAAGTTGTCCGTAAGTGGGATGTTTGGGTGAAAAGGATGGTATCCCATAGACGGGGTGTGGGTGAGACCACAGACTGTCGATGGTCACGTCGATGGGTCAATGAGTTTGCTGCCAGCTTCTGTTAAGTTGAAGGGGTGAAGTTGTAAATTCACCCCAAGCCTCTATAAGTCTATAGACGTTTTTTTTTTGAGTTTTTATGGGTATTTTAAGTGTGTATAAGTCATTAAACACTCTATTAAACCCTAACACTAAGATCAAAACATATTCTCTCCAAAAGTTCTTCCAAAAACCTCCATGAGAGTTCAAGGTGAAGATGAAGCTTGAAGATGGATCTCCAATGGAGTTTCTTCTTCAATTAGCATTGATTTCTTCAAATAAGGTATGGGAGTCCTTCATCTAAGGTTTGCTATCAACTTAGAGACCATTTCAAAGATGTTTTCAAAGGATTTCAAAAAGATGAAAAAGTCCAATTTCTACTCTAAATCTTGGGTTCTTGCTTGAAAGGTTTTCAAACGTTAAGATATGATGTTATTGATATTTAATTGATGTTTTCCAATGAAATTATCCATGAACCCATGATCTTCTCAATTCTCTAATTTCACTAAAGTATGGGTGAATTGATTATGCTTTGAGATTTATGATTTCATGTGTAGATTGTTATGGGCTTTGGATGATGTATAGATTATGTATGAATGATGTATAGGCTGTTTCAAATTGATTAATTGAGTAATGAAAACTCTTAGACATATTGACTATTAGGCTTATTGCATTTGTATGAACTTAATGCTTGTAGATTCTATTGTAGTTTCTTATGGGCTTTCTAATGATATAAGGATTATATTTAATTGATATCTAATTGGTTTTAGATTGATAATTCTAGATTGAATTTACTTAGATTCATTGATTATTATGATTTATGTGTTGAATTGATGTTCATGGCAATGGGTAAGGGCCTTATGGTATTGAATTGAATGATTTGGGTTTGGATTGAAGTGATGAGATCAAGTGGGCGGTATGCTGCCCTAACTCTCTTATTATTGTGTATAGTTATTGTAAATTAGCTTTTGGTTTATATGTGATTGGTATGGTCCACCTTTGGTGGCGGTGTTATGTGAATTGATGTGGCCTTGTCGATATTATTTTAAGTACATTGATGATCATGGCCTTGTCGGCACTACTTTAAGTTATATGGTTATTTGTGTAGTTGATTATGTGAATTAGGATTATATCTACTTATATGTGAAGTAATGTGGAAGTATGTGATCTCGTATTGAAGTTATTAGGTGAACATGTTATATTATGACTATGTGCTTATATGTGTAGTCTTAGAGTTGATACGTGGTTGTTCCTAGCTTGGCTATAGGAGTATATAATGATTATATTGATGATGTTAAGCTAATGAATAGGTTGGCTAAATAATGTTAAGGGTCATTCCTAAGAGTCTAAAGAAAGATAGGCTATATGTGTTAAATGGAAGTACGTTGTGTCTTGTTTAGGTAGACTTGTTTCCCTTACTTGATGTTTATATGAATATGTGATGTCTTGACTTAGGAACTTAAAGATGTCTTAGTATTCAATAAATGAATATAGGTGAGACCTTGAACGATGATAAGAGGGTCCTTTATGTGGAACCTTCAACCAAGTGGTAAGGCTATGAATCGTGAAGTAGTAAGATGTAATGGTATCCTTCATGTAATGAATGATGGACTTAAGGTTGATTTGCTGGAACGGCATCATATCAATCCTTAGGAAAAATCATGATGAGCTTCTTGTCGCCATAGTGAGATAGCCCTAGTGGACCTTTCATTGGTAAGGTAAATGTAATTGGGTTATGAACTAGATATGGGACCCATTTATATGAACCTTAATGTGAATTGATCTATGAGAACTAAGGCTAGCACCGAGTGAGTATGGTAAGGGGAAGTAGTTCTACTTAAGTATGAGACTAGAATACAAAGCATGCCTTCATATTCCTTAACCATGTGCCTATATAGGATGGGTCTATGTTCTACCATTGGCAAGTAGAACACCTCATCGGAGTAGGATAGAACTACGGATTCCATGCTTTGCTACCATGGTCTATGTCGATTATTTCCTATTCTCATCATATGGGATACCCACTAGCATTAGAGAAGTCTATGAAGTTTAGGTGGTGGTATGGGACGCTATCTAGACATTTCACAATGGGCTTTGAAGATGTTAGTGAGAGTCCCTAGGTCTTCTTCAAGACCATTATTTGAATGTCCTTATGTGATGAATGTCTCTTAAATGAACTAAGTAATGTAATGACTTAAGAAAGTATGTTAAATGAATAAGTTCCTTTCTAGAAGTAATTAAGGGTTGTGTAGTTAAGGTGTGAAGGGGTCAAGAGAATGGTCACTTCATCTCTTACTTAGATGAGTCTTAATAAAGATTCTAGTTAGTGAATATGTTTGACTATGTGGACATGATCCTAACTTAGGTAAGTCTTAAGGATTATTTAGGTAATCAGGAAGAGGTCAATCATGGACGTTATCTTCTTGAGTTACTTGAGTAGGTGTTTGGATAACCTTTGAAAGAAGAATGTCATGTTTGATGTATGCTATTGTATTAAGTGAGAATGATTCTATCCTAGGTAGGCTATAGGATCCCTTGTGTGTGTGATAGGAATTGTATGGGAGGTCGCTCCACATTCACCCAAGTGAACCTGGGAATCACCTTTGGTAGGAGGATCTTAAGTATTGTATGTTGATGTATTGTAGGTGTGTATGTGTCTCATTATGAGTAATCTTAAGGATCATTTAGGCACATCTAGAGAGGGTGTATGGGTGGTCTCTCTTTGTGTGACTTGAGTGAATCTTAGGATATCTTTAGTGAGAAGACTACATGCCAAAAGATGTTTAACGTGAGGGCTAAGCACTTCACTGTAACAGTGAAGAAAGTTCACTGTACAGTGAAGTGGTTCATGTAAAGTGGACTTTAAAAATATCATAATTGCTTAAATGATTTTCTTATGTATTTAAAATGTGATAAAAGTTGTTCTTATGTTTATACTATGATGTTTTAACCGGAATTCATGAAAAGCATGTTATTAACTAAATGTCCCTTTTTCATGGTTTTTGCATGGCTTCCATACTTAGTACATCTAATGTGATAACCGCTTCTTTTCCCTTTTTAACTAAAGTGTAGGGAATTGTAAGTCTTGATGTGCCATGGATGACGGATAGGTTTCTAAAGGTTGAAGATGAGGTATTGGTGAGTCCTCATCGATTCGAGGAAAATATCCATACATTCGGTTATGTCTTAATGTTTTAGTCTTTATTTTATTGTCTTGTATGGTATTAGTCCCAAGTCTTGTATACTCTAAGTTTAGATGGTTCAAGGGTTGTTAAGGTTTAAATGTTTTAATGAAAGTTTTCCGCTTGTGTATTGTTTATAAAAGAGTTATTCGTGTGTGAAGAAAGTTTTAAATTCTTACTCATTTTAGTATGTTATTATGCAATGAATGATACGAGAGGCTTAGATGAGACTTCTTGAAGTCTCATTCGCCGTGTGACGATCTTAGGGATACTCTAACTTCTAGGGTGTACTTGTGGATTGTGACAAGTTTGGTATCAGAGCATAAGGTTTGGGAGTGTAGTAGTTGTCTTATGAACCACATCTAATAGAGTCTTTTTTATAATGTGAAGTGCGCCACATTATAAATAGAAGTCTATTGGGTGCTAGGAAAATGTTTCACTTCTTCATTCATCTAATCGTGCCTAAGAGCCTTGTATATGGTGTCTTTCTCTTGTCTTCCCGATGAGTTGGTCATGTGAGTTTGACGTTATGAAGTTTGGGTTGAGGGAGAGAAAAGATGAGGTGTGGCTTGATAGATGAGGTGTGAAAGATGGTGTGATGACCTTAGATTGGTTAAGTTACCTTTTGAAGGGTAGTGGAGTTGAAAAGAATGGTAAAGCATAGATTTAGAAATGTGAAAGAGTAATGGTGAGTTTCTCTTAGTAAGGGGGATGTAATGGCTAGATGGTTGAACCTTGAGAGTCTTTAGTTTCATGAGCTAGACTTTGGGTGAGGAAGGTATTGGTAAGGTTTAAGGTGCCTTGAGGGAGTTCCTTGAGGTAGATGTTATGTTGACCTTAGAATGGGTTGCTCCTAAGTGGGGGAGTATGGTGAAGAATATGGTTGCTGGGGAGTGAGGTACCCTTAACTTTTCGTTAAGTGTTTATTCAAGTCTAAAATAAAGAGTTCTTGGTAACTTGAATTGTATAGGAGTTTTTGTGGAAAATGAGTTCCAAATATTCTCCTTATGATATGCATGCTTAGTTGAAATTGAATAACAATAACTTCTTGTATTGTGTGTTTTATTGAGCAATGAGCATGTTGTAAAAGTGTTTTATCATTTTACCTTGCATATTAGCATGTCTATGTCATGAATTGCCAAACATGTGCATTTTTTTAAAAAAATGGCCTAAATCATTGTAGCATGGATCACCGTCACTGAGAAGTTTTTCAAAAATTGACTAATTGATTTTTTGGTCTAAAATTATTGTTATATGGTTAGAACTGATGTATATGAGCATGATAATGAATATAAAATGATTTTTTACTATTAGGAGTTAAGGAGATGAGTTTTGTAGCATAATGAGTTATAAAATCCTATTCTAGTTGCTTGTTGTGTTGTAATTCTCTTTATTGTGTGAAATTGATGTTTCTCCTTGATTATGTTCTATATGGTTTGGTTATGAGTTACTTACTGAATCCTTACTCTTGGAAGTGTTCGGAGAGTGGCAAGTGTCATTCGAGGACGAATGTTGTCCAAGTGGGGGAGAATGTAAGACCCTGAAAATGACTTAGGTGAAGATAGAGCCTAAAGTGGGTGTCATGATGATCTAAGGTCCTAAAATAGTCTATAAAGTGTTATTGAGGGAGCATCTAAGAGTTTAGGTGCGTTGGAAGTCAAATGTCAAGGGTCGACGAAGACGTTCGACGACTAAGTCACCTAAATGCCTCGTATGTGATTCTATGTGATTATATGTAATGCATGAGCTTATATTGTTCTTAAATGAGTTTATATGATGTATAAAGTCAGTGTGTCAAGTTTCGTGAAGTTTGGAGGTCAAACGCTCAAGAACGTTTATGACGTTCGAAAATTGTTAATTGAAATGACCTTGTGTGTCTAAGCATGTTTCGTCAAGTTTTACGCATTCGTTTTTTATGAAACTTATGTGGCAGGTACTAAACTCGTATAAGTGCATGTTTGGGTTGGAAACGTCCGGGTATGACTCCACATAGGACCCTCAAAGGGGCCCTAAGGGAGGACCCCAACTTGGAGACCAACACTGCCATGCAGTGGCCAAACGACGGACCAATCGATGGCCCGTCAACCAGGCAACGGTCCGTTGATGGGTTCCGTTAGTGGAGCCATCATGCCTGTAGGTGGTGGAGTCTCTGAACTCAACCACGAGATCCCATCGATGGGACATGGTCTAACTGACGGTGTGTCGATGTAGGGCGTCGATAGGAGGCAAAGTTGTCCGTAAGTGGGAAGTTTGGGTGAAAATGAATGGACACCATCGATGGGGCGTGGGTGAGACCACGGACCGTCGGTGGTCACGTCGATGGGTCAATGAGTTTGCTGCTAGCTTCTGTTAAGTTGAAGGGGTAAAGTTTTAAATTCACCCCAAGCCCCTATAAGTTTATAGACGGTTGTTTTGAGTGTTTATGGGTATTTAAGTGTGTATAAGTCATTAAACACTCTATTGAAACCCTAACACTAAGATCAAAACATATTCCCTCCAAAAGTTCTTCCAAAAACCTCCATGAGAGTTCAAGGTGAAGATGAAGCTTGAAGATGGATCTTCAATGGAGTTTCTTCTTCAATTAGAATTGGATTCTTCAAATAAGGTATGGGAGTTCATCATCTAAGGTTTGCTATCACCTTAGAGCCAATTTCAAAGATATTTTCAAAGGATTTCAAAAAGATGAAAAAGTCCAATTTCTACTCTAAATCTTGGGTTCTTGCATGAAAGGTTTTCAAACGTTAAGATATGATGTTATTGATGTTTAATTGATCTTTTCCAATGAAATTCTCCATGAACCCATGATCTTCTCAATTCTCTAATTTTCACAAAGTATGGGTGAATTGATTATGCTTTGAGATTTATGATTTCATGTGTAGATTGTTAAGGGCTTTTGAATGATGTATAGATTATGTATGAATGATGTATAGGCTGTTACAAATTGATTAATTGAGTAATGAATACTCTTAGATATATTGACTATTAGGCTTATTGAATTGATATGAAATTAATGCTTGTAGATTATGTTGTAGTTTCTTATGGGCTTTCTAATGATATAAGGATTGTATTCAATTGATATCTAATTGGTTTTAGATTGATAATTCTAGATTGAATTGACTTAGATTCATTGATTATTATGATTTATGTGTTGAATTGATGTTCATGGCCAAGGGTAAGGGCCTTATGGTATTGAATTGAATGATTTAACTTTTGATTGAAGTGATGAGATCAAGTGGGTGGTATGCTGCCCTAACTCTCTTATTATTGTGTATAGTTATTGTAAATTAGCTTTTGGTTTATATGTGATTGGTATGGTCCACCTTTGGTGGCGGTGTTATGTGAATTGATGTGGCCTTGTCGGCGTTATTTTAAGTACATTGATGATCATGGCCTTGTCGGCACTACTTTAAGTTATATAGCTATTTGTGTAGTTGATTATGTGAATTATGATTATATCTACTTATATGTGAAGTAATGTGGAAGTATGTGATCTCGTATTGAAGTTATTAGGTGAACATGTTATACTATGACTATGTGCTTATATGTGTAGTCTTAGAGTTGATACGTGGTTGTTCCTAGCTTTGCTATAGGAGTATATAATGATTATATTGATGATGTTAAGCTAATGAATAGGTTGGCTAAATAATGTTAAGGGTCATTCCTAAGAGTCTAAAGAAAGATAGGTTATATGTGTTAAATGGAAGTACGTTGTGCCTTGTTGAGGTAGACTTGTGTCCCTTACTTGATGCTTATATCAATATGTGATGTCTTGACTTAGGAACTTAAAGATGTCTTAGTCTTGAATAAATGAATATAGGTGAGACCTTGAACGATGATAAGAGGGTCCTTTATGTGGAACCTTGAACCAAGTGGTAAGGTTATGAATCGTGAAGTAGTAAGCTGTAATGGTATCCTTCATGTAATGAATGATGGACTTAAGGTTGATTTGCTGGAACGGCATCATATCAATCCTTAGGAAATTCATGATGAGCTTCTTGTCGCCATAGTGAGATAGCCCTAGTGGACCTTTCTTTGGTAAGGTAAATGTAATTAGGTTATGAACTAGATATGGGACCCATTTATATGAACCTTAATGTGAATTGATCTATGAGAACTAAGGCTAGCACCGAGTGAGTATGGTAAGGGGAAGTAGTTCTAGTTAAGTATGAGACTAGAATACAAAGCATGCCCTTCATATTCCTTAACAATGTGCCTACATAGGATGGGTCTATGTTCTACCATTGGCAAGTAGAACACCTCATCGGAGTAGGATAGAACTACGGATTCCATGCTTTGCTACCATGGTCTATGTCGATTATTGCCTATTCTCATCATATGGGATACCCACTAGCATTAGAGAAGTCTATGAAGTTTAGGTGGTGGTATGGGACGCTATCTAGACATTGCACAATGGGCTTTGAAGATGTTAGTGAGAGTCCCTAGGTCTTCTTCAAGACCATTTTTGAATGTCCTTATGTGATGAATGTCTCTTAAATGAACTAAGTAATGTAATGACTTAAGAAAGTAAGTTAAATGAATAAGTTCCTTTCTAGAAGTAATTAAGGGTTGTGTAGTTAAGGTGTGAAGGGGTCAAGGGAATGGTCACTTCATCTCTTACTTAGATGAGTCTTAATAAAGATTCTAGTTAGTGAATATGTTTGACTATGTGGACATGATCCTAACTTAGGTAAGTCTTAAGGATTATTTACGTAATCTGGAAGAGGTCAATCATGGACGTTATCTTCTTGAGTTACTTTAGTAGGTCTTTGTATAACCTTTGAAAGGAGAATGTCATGTTTGATGTATGCTATTGTATTAAGTGAGAATGATTCTATCCTAGGTAGGCTATAGGATCCCTTGTGTGTGTGATAGGAATTGTATGGGCGGTCGCTCCACATTCACCCAAGTGAACCTGGGAATCACCTTTGGTAGGAAGATCTTATGTATTGTATGTTGATGTATTGTAGGTGTGTAAGTGTCTCATTATGAGTAATCTTAAGGATCATTTAGGCACATCTAGAGAGGGTGTATGGGTGGTCTCTCTTTGTGTGACTTGAGTGAATCTTAGGATATATTTAGTGAGAAGACTACATGCCAAAAGATGTTTAACGTGAGGGCTAAGCACTTCACTGTAACAGTGAAGAAAGTTCACTGTACAGTGAAGTGGTTCATGTTAAGTGGACTTTACAAATATGATATTTAAGTGGTCACTGTACAGTGAAGTGGTTCACTGTAAAGTGGACTTTAAAAATATGATAATTGCTTAAATGATTTTCTTATGTATTTCTAATGTGATAAATGTTGTTCTTATGTTTATACTATGATTTTTTAATCGATATTCATGAAAAGCGTGTTATTAACTAAATGTCCCTTTTCCATATTTTTTGCATGGATTCCATACTTAGTACATCTAATGTGTTAGCCCCTACTTTTCCCTTTTTGACTAAAGTGTAGGGAATTGTTAGTCTTGATGTGCCATGGATGACGGATAGGTTTCTAAGGGTTGAAGATGAGGTATTGGTAAGTCCTCATCGATTCGAGGACAATATCCATATGTTCGGTTATGTCTTAATGTTTTAGTCTTTATTTTATTGTCTTGTATGTGATTAGTGCCAAGTCTTGTATACTCTAAGTTTAGATGGCTCAAGGGTTGTAAAGGTTTAAATGTTTTAATAAAAGTCTTTCGCTTGTGTATTGTTTATAAAAGAGTTCTTCGTGTGTGAAGAAAGTTTTAAATTCTTACTCATTTTAGTATGTTATTATGCAATGAATGATACGAGAGGCTTAGATGCTTGAAGTCTCATTTGCCGTGTGACGGTCTCAAGGATACTCTAACTTCTAGGGTGTACTTGTGGGTTGTGACATGTGTCATCTATTAAAAAGTGAAACAAACAAGAAGAACAACAATCAAAATTCAAAAGAACATTGTACATTACGGTTCACAAATCACATAAATTATCACATAGTTGCATAGTTGCATTCAATGATTAAAGAAACAACAAAGTATTCCAATTTACAACAATATAATTCACAAATCATACATGTACCAACACATCCCAATTCCTATTTCTAAAAACTTCCTGTGTATTTTAACTAAATATGCTAACCGACTCACTTATTAGTCCCTAACTAAAGACATTTAAACAGAATAGACAGAAATAAAAATTTCATAGTAGAGGATCAAAAATACTTCCATGATCAGTCTATAACTCATTTCGTATTCGAAATTGAATATAACATATATAAAGATTTCTAGATGAAGTTAAGACTGAAGAGTTTATACGAGATATAAGAACATACCAGTGAGGATTGAGCACTGACCTTCGACTTTCGAGTTGCGATCAATGCACTGAACAGTTGCGGGCTGCGCCTACGACTTTTGACTTGCGATCACTTAGCACTCAGCAGTCAACTAGAAGATAGAAGCAACGAA
Organism: Solanum lycopersicoides; assembly: GCA_022817965.1. NCBI lineage: Eukaryota > Viridiplantae > Streptophyta > Magnoliopsida > Solanales > Solanaceae > Solanum > Solanum lycopersicoides. Next base: position 46,267,497 of record CM040623.1, read on the forward strand.
GGACGATGAGAGTTGAGAGACAGTCTGCTAAGTCGTATAACTGAGATGAGAGTTGAGAGCTGAGAGTTTAGAGACTATTTGACTAACTTACAATTACGAGTGACGAGAGCTGAGAGTTGAGAGATGAGTGACGATAAGACGGAAGTTATGGGCGGCGACCGACGTATGTTATGAGATGAGACTTGAGAGACTTACGGGCGTCAAGGCGACCAACGTATGACCGTATGTTATGCAGTCAATTTAGGGATTCATCAATTTTGAATCTTTGATAGGAATTTTGGGTAATTGGGTTAGGACTTAGGCAGGCTTGGGCAGTTGGGCTGAGAATAATATAGTTGTGGACTTGTGGTTTGTGGGCTACTGGGATGGGCCGGCTGGGAATGGGGTAGCAAATATATTATATATAATTTTGGTTTTTCGGTTAATCGAATTTTTAAATCTAAAAAAACGAAAATCGAACCAAAAAACTAAAATATTAAAATTCAAAATCGAAACCGACTGAAATAACCGAAAAACCAAAACCGAAATTAAAAAAATTTGGTTCGGTCGATTTTTTCAGTTTGAACATATTATGCCCAGCCCTACCCACGGCATAGGGTGGGTCCGCCCCTATCTTTAGAGGAAGCTAACTACTTTGTTGCAAAATTAGTTTAGAGCAGCCCATAGATATAGAAAGTCATGAAAATCAATTAACTTTTTCTTCTTTCTTTAGTTTGAAGTATATTTGTGCTTTAAATTGTCAAATACTTAATGGAAAAAAAAAGATGTTTTGTATATTATGATTATCATAGTGAGTAGCAAATTACAATTACGAATTTTCAGAGACTAAAAAATACACATAGAGTGCTAAAAATTATTAAGTAAAATGCTGCACATAAACTGTTTGATAAAATGTTTAAATGAACTTTTCAAAGATTTTTGTCAATTTTGGGGAGCAATCTCATACAATATCAAAATGTAAGGAGTCTCGTAAATGTGAATTGGATTCGTTGATTAAGAGTCTTCGGACTTAGATTGTGTTTGATTTTTACAAATGTATACTTACCCTATCTTGCTTACAATCGATATTGGGAAAAATAAAAAAACTTTAATTGTAGTTTATTTTCACAATAACAAAAAATAATTAAATGTCACTTGTAATTTGTGCATTTGCAATGAACAACAAATAATGCAAGAAAAAAATGGAAGACATGTTGGAAAAATTAGAAAGACGATAAAGTGAAATATATATATAATATATATATATATATATATATATATATATATATATATATTTAAAATTATATATATATATATATATATATATATATATTTAAAGGATTGATTAAGGATACAGAAAAGGGCCTAAAATCCTCAAAGTATTGGAAATGGTACAAAATTATAATCCATCCACCTATTGGCTCCAAAATACCCTTCACACCCACCTATTGGGTCCAAAATACCCTTGTCATCCACCTTTTGGTTCAGAATTGATCACTTATTTAGCGATTTTATATTTAAACTATTTAAATTTTTTCTAAATACGTGGTGATCAACTATTTTTTATAATTTAACTTATTTGTATAATTTATAAATCAATTCACTACCCACTCATTACTAATTAAATCCCCCCAAATTAATAAACCCGTCACATTATTAATGCAACAACAGAAAAGCTACTGCCAATTGACTCTTTTTAAAAATTTGAGGCGAAAATATCTATAGTAGTAAATTATCATATATTCAAGTGTCTAAATAAAAATTACCAATAAACTTAAAAGTCTGACTATGTTCATCTTAATTATTCTTACGTCTCAATTATGTGATGTTACTTCATAGGTAACTTTTTTTCAAAATAATATATTAAAGGTTTTTTAAAAAATCATAAATATTTATAAAATTATATTTTAAAAAAGTGCATGAAGTAATTCGAGATGTATTACTTCTTTACCTTTAATCATAAATTTCTAATTCAATCTTGAAAGAGAATCCTATTGAAAGTCTCCTCCTAAATAAGCGACTCAACCTAAATTTAATTGGGGCTTCGATTCGGACTCGAATAATTTTGGATGTCATTTTCAGTAATCTATAATTTCATCGTGTTTTAGTAGTGTTTATGGAGATTTTGATATTATAATTGGATTATTAATTGGGTGGGGTTAGTTAGTAATGAGTGGGTAGTGGTTGGTTTATAAATTATATTAATAAATTAAATTATAGTCAATAGTTGAACGCCAAGTATTTTAAAGAATATTCAATGAGTTTAATTTTAAAACAATTAAATAAGTAGTCGATTTTGAACCCAAAGGTGGATGACAAGGGTATTTTGGAGCAAATAGGTGGATGAGAAGGTCATTTTGGAGCCAATAGGTGGATAAAGGGTAATTTTGTACCATTTTCAATACTTTAAGGGTATTTTAGGCCCTTTTCCGTTAAGGATATAATAGTCTTTTTAATGTTTTTGTTACTGTAGGGACCCTCAAATTTTATCTCTGACGCGCTTAATTTGGGTGTATTTCACGCATTTTGCCAGGTAGGATTCGAGTGTTTTTTTTGTTCAAGTTCTGGATAGTTAAAGTGCCTATTTGTGTAGTTATAAAGTTAAAGGTCAAAGTTATAATTTGAATCCAAGTTAAGGGTCCAATTAATATATTATGCCTTACTTAAAAGTAGGGGCAAGATGTGCCCTCTAATAATCACCCAGCTTGAAAAGGAGAGCAATAAAAACTAATTTCACTAAAATTCATTGTCATCACAACTCAATTTTGATATAACACACAACGAAAAAAGGAAATAATGTTGAATGCATTGATAGCGATATATTCAATGACAAATAAAATCATTTAATCCGATCTATGTTATCTTGGATCGTTTTTTTAAATAATTAATGATCTCTTTTGAAGATCGAAGAAGCATAGATCAGACTAAATGAGCGGATCTATGTGGATGTGACTAAGTACCGAATTATTTTCTCGAGGTAATCAGAAATGATAGTTTTCCAGAAAGGTCCCATTGTACCAGAACCTTCAACAACAACGATTAGCGATGTTTTCATCATTTGTGCTTTGCAAAAAATTCTGTAGATTTAAGGTTGTTAGCCACCTATGATTCTATTTAATATACAATATAGAAGTTTTTGTATAGTATCTAAACTGAAATATTTGTGTACATCAAAATTTAGTTAAATATAAGATGGGCCTCAACCTAGAGGCTCGTTAGAGATTTTTGGAGGCTACTCCCCCCTAAACAATGACCCACGACTTTAAAAAGAGGGTTCGGGGTAGAGTAGTATCCAACAATCTCTAACAGACCTCTAGGTTTGAAAAACATGGGTTGAGCTAGTCTTACAAAAACCCAACTTAAACAAATGAAATTTTGATGTCTACACATACATTTTCAGTTTTAACCCTATCCCTGAACTTGTATCTATCTTAAAAATAGAATGATAGGCGGCGAAAAACAATTAATCTACAAAATCTGTAGCAAAGTACACATGCTGAAAAAAACTAATCGTTGTCGTTGAAGCCACTTGTGCCATGGGACATTTCTGGAAAAAAATCATTCTGATTATCTGAAGAAATAATTCGGTACTCAAGTCACATCCATAAACACCCCCTCATTTCATCTGATCAATGTTTTCTTTGATCATTTTCTCTTTAGTGAATAGTGATTTTTTAAAACTGAAAAAATTCATTAATCATTGAATTGAAAACGATCCAAAAATCATAGATCGAATTGACTTGTCATTTATTTGATTTATATTAATGCAGTGACACTTATTTTCATTTTTGGTTTGGTTTCTATTGGAATTAAGTCGTGTTGACGATTATTTTTAGTGAAATTAGTTTCTACTACGCTCCTATTTCTGGAGTGATAGAAGGCATATCTTCCCCTACGTACATCTAAGTAAATAAATGTAACCTTGGGTATTAAGGGAAGCTCGAATAAGGTTAACCTGACTATTTCAAAACGCAAGGATACTGACTTGTTGCCTAGTATTCTACTTGCATGTTGAATCAAGTTTTGAGTAGCATGGAGTCAAGTTGATTTTAGAAAGTTAATTCCACACATTTAGTGGTAAATATGGAAAAATTTGTGTTTTTCCATGGCGTAACATATAATTTCAATTAGCATTAGTCATGATCATATGAAGATTTCTATAATTGACAAAGAAAAATGCTTTTAGAAGAGGCTACCAAACCATGACGTAGTTTCACTTTTGGTAGCAGAAATCGATATTTTCTCTTTGTTTTCCTTTGTTGGGTTGAGGGGTATCACAAAAAAATAAGTATTTTAAAATGCAAAAAAATGTGTTTATGCTTCTTTAATGATTATCTTAACTATTGATGTATCGGTGAAATGCTTTACAATGTTCTATTTGCATTTGTTGGGTTCCAATAAATTTTATGGAAACTTCAATTTTTTGATTTTCGAACTTATTGAAATTAAATCCAAGGGAAATATATAAACTATCAGAAGTATTGATTTTTTATGTTAAATCTGAAAGTTAAGACTAGTGCTATTTTTGAGTATCAAATACTTTTACAAAATTGGTCTATTAAGGTGAAGAAGATCGGGTGTCTTATTACATTTCCTAGTTAACATGAGAATTTTAAACATGTTCTGGCTAGCATTATTCGGTTAATTTATTGTGAATGATGTTTTCGATTTAACCCTTGATTAAAAGGCAAATATACACATCTCATGTGTGATGTATTCTTCTCCCCTCTCTAAGCAAATATGGTGCACAAACATTTTTTTTTTTTGACACGAGGTAATGTTGTATTCCTCGACACTACGGAATGCTGGCCACCTCAATTTTTTTTTTTTACAAAAACAGAACATAGAATTATTTACAATGCTCCAAAGAAAGAAATCTACATTGTCATCTGCTTCCTCTAGATATTATTCTTGTTTCAACACATTAACTTGCTATGAATTTCATTTGGTTCGTATTTATCATATTATTTATCACCTTCTTCATTCTTTCTACCAAAGCTTTGGCCATAATTTTGTAAATCTGATATCATGCTGATAGGCCTGAAGCCTCTAGGTTGAGTTGCATCTTCCTTTTTAGGAATGAGTGCCGCATAATTGGCATTGAAGCTTCCTAACAAAAACATGATGTTCATGAAAGTAATGCATAGCCTCCATAATCTCTTCCTTAATCAGATCCTAGAAGGTAAAAGAGAATTAAAAATAATCAGGTCCAGAGGCCCTGTTACAAGAAAAGGATTTGATTAATTGCTATATTTCTTTTTCGCTAAAATTTCTTTGTATCCATATATGTGTCTTGCACACTGAAGCCACGTCTTCTTTCCTCTATTTCCTAAATGAGCTTTGATAAAAATTCTAGATAACTCCCTTGATAGCTTCTAGATAAGAGGTGGTGTGGCCTTCTACATTCAGAGTGTTATAACCCATTATAACTCATGTCAAATAGTGTACAACATACTAGTTATTTATCAATGATTAAATTAAGGAGTCGCGACCTAATATTTTTAAAAGGTGAATTAGGTTAGTAAATATTTAACTAAGTAATGCAAAAATTACCTTCAATTAATGATCTATTCAACTAACGTTAATCTAAGTAAGGGTTCTAGGTATCCTAAAGGACGTATGCCAAAGCCATCCTTTAAGATTTGTTAAAAACAAATACCGAAAAAGCTTAGGTTCACAAAAAATTAACTTGATTAAAAAGATGAAGTAAGCATAAATTCAACTTAAAATACCTATTATAAGTATTTTTAGAGAATAGCCATAGTACAAAATAATTTAAGTTTAAAATTTACTAAGTAGATAAGTTGTATATACAAAATTATCTATTAAAAAGCAACAATTTGAAAATTTAGTTGTAAGAAAGTCTTTTTTTATTTGGATTTATAAAAAATGGAGTTGTAACTTGACATGTCCTTTTTGCATTGAATAAAGATTAACTCAAGACGTCTTAAAAAAAAGAAGCCAAATATTGACTGTATATTTGTTTATCGTAATTAAAGTATTTGACATTCTAATACTTAAACGAGATAGAGTATCACTTTTTAATCAAGTGCTTCTATGAAAATAAATTTAAATTTTTTTAAAAAATATGTTAGTTTAAATATAGGAGTAAATAATAAGCCATTAGAAGAATATTTTCATAAGGTTAAGGAAATATTTGAGAAATTAGATTTTGATGACCAACTAAAGTATCTAGTTAGACAAGATATCATGTAGTCTAACTAGAATTTTTTACTAATATTCCCATGTTAACAGTAAGCCTCAATATATAATCCAAAACATGAAAATAAATTTAAGCACAAAAATAAATCGAGATCACAAAATGTTACATATAAGTAATAACGAAGAAAAGTGTTATGTCTCGGAAATACAATGACCTAGACTAGAGCCTCACTTATTGAATAATGCTTTAAAACAGTGTTTCCAGACCTAAAAAAAGATAATTAACTTGGTTAGGAAGTATTAGAGTCTAAAACGTTAAATGACCATGACATCCGGAGACGAGTGAAAGCGACCTAGTGTGCCTTTAGGCTTTGTAAGGGGTTTGAAGAGTCGTATGAAGGTTAAACGTTGTGGAAATGCTTAGAGTGTGTGTTTAGGGTCACAACATCCGGGTATGACTCCCCAAGGACCACCATAAGGGTCCTTGAGGAGGACCCAACCTTTGACCCTAAAAGCTGTCAAGAAACAGCTTGGAACCACGAGGGGAAACGACGGGCCGTCGATGGGCTTACGCCCAGTCGATGGTTCTCGTGAGTCTATACTTAGACTCCTCCCCCTTGTTCCCCAGAAAGTGACTCTCTTTCCCAAACCACGTTTGACCAGTATGGTCCGTGGTTTGGTTCACGGCGCGTCGACGGGGTCTCGTCGATTGGCCCCCAACCTCACTGCCTCCACACAACTTAAGTGGGGGTGGTTAGGTATTTAGTTAATTAATTAATTAATGATTAGGGACGTTTATAATTAGTTAGTTTATGATTATTTAAGTATCCTAAGTCATTAAACTAACCTAACACCTCATAATTCCTATAATCCAAAATACTCTCATCTCTCTCTAATTTCTCTCTCTACTACAAAGACCCTATTGAAGAAGAAGATCAAGTTCTCTATAGGGCTTCAAGATCAAGATTTTCCTTCACAAAACTCAAAGGATTGTTAAGGTATGGAGGCTATTAACTCTTGGGACTCCTTTCCCCAAGAGGTTTTTCGAAATTTGATTTCAATATTCTTCAAAAAGCTTGTTTTCATCCAATGTCGTGGGTCTTCTTTCTAACTTGAATTATTTAGTCTTAATTCGATTATTAGTGTTGATTTATGTATGTTTATGCGTGGATTGATATTTTGCTTTAGGCTTTGACCTAATTTCCCAAAAAGGCCCATGAATATTCTAATTCTCCTGACCCTAACTTGTGAATGAGGTTGGTTTATGATTAGGGAGGATGTAATTGAATGTATCCTTGTATATTTCAGTATTATATGATGATGTTTATTGAACTTTTGGGTAAATACCATTGAATTGAGGGTGAAGTCTTGGATGAGTTTTCTTGGAGGCCATTGGTAAGACTTTCAAAGTTATGAACATTTTATTGTATTAATGTTGGTCTATTCTTGATAATGTTATTCCATTGAAGTATGAACATGATAGTATGATAGGAATGTGATGAAGTTATGAATATGTTATCATGATATGAATGTGATGAATTGTGAGATTATGATAGGTGTTTTATTATGAGGGATTGGAGGTGATTCCTATGTGCATCTTGTTACTATGTTATGATGTAATGTTCTCACATAATGTTGGGTTGTGATGAAAGTACTTTGTCATCCTATAACCTAAGAGCTATGAATATGATATATGAGGGGCTAGACTCCTAAGACCTATGTTATAAACTAATGTTAAGAAAGACTCCTCCATAACTCTTTTCACTTGCATCAGTTTCTACTATATAAATAAATTTTTTATCTTCATCAGGAAAATATAATTTTGGTAATGTTTTACATAATAATTTTATATTTTGTATTTGTATTTGATCTTTATTATCGAAATGATATTCTACATCCTTTTTTAATTTTTGTTGTAATGATTTTAAATTTTCTGCTAATTTTGGTATATATTCTCTTACTTGGTTAACTAATCCTAAAAAGGATTGTAATTTCTTTTTTGTATCTAATTGTTCATTCGAAGTTATTATTTTTTGTACTATATGCGTTTGCATGTTTATTCCATTTTTGTCTATTTGTATTCCTAGGAATTCTATTTGTTTTTTCATTATTTCTGCTTTCTTTTTACTTCAACTTATTCCTGAGTATTCTATTATATGCATAAATTTTTCTAGTAATCTTATATGTTCATCTTGTGTTTTAGAATATAATAGTATATCATCAATATATACTACACAATTTTCTAGTTGTTGAAAATAGTTATCCATAAAATGTTGAAATCTACCTGGTGCATTTTTATATCCAAATGGTAATACATTCCATTCATAAAATCCTTGTGGTACTGTGAATGCTGTAAGTTTTTTAGATTCTTCTTCTAACTTTAAATGATAAAATCCTGACTTACAATCAAATTTACGAAAATAAGTATATCCTTGGATTTGTCTTATCTTTAATATTTTATTTGGTATTGGGTAATTATATGTTTTAGTTTTTGCATTTAAATTTTTATAATCAATAACCATCCTACTTTTCCTCTTTTTTG
>CM040623.1:46277179-46305205 GCA_022817965.1 Solanum lycopersicoides
GTTTAGGCTTCAGGGTTTAGGTTCAGGTTCTTTTTTAGGATTTATGATTCAGGGTTTAGAATTTGAGGTTTACAATCTAATGTTAGTGTTTAATATTTGGGTTTTTGTATTTTGGGCTTTCGTTTAGGGTTTAGGGTAGGGTTAGTGTTTGGGTTAATGTTAGGGTTAGGGTTAGGTTTTAGATTATTTTTTATGTTTTAGAGTTATGGGTTATTTGAGTTGTGATATCTATCGTTTAGTGTTTAATTTAGGGTTCGGTATTTTGGGCATTGGGTTAGGGTTAAGGTTAAGGATAGGGTTAGGGTTAGTGCTAGGGTTAGGGTTTAGGTTTTTTTTAGGTTTTAAGTTTTGGGGTTTAGGATTTTTGGTATAAAATCTATGGTTTAGTGATTAATATTTGGGTTTTGGTATTTTGGGCTTTGGGTTTTAGGTTAATGGTTAGGGATAGGGTTAAGGTTAAGGTTAGGGTTAGGGTTTAGTTTTTTTTAGATTTTAGGGTTTGGGTTAAGGATTTGAATTGTAATATCTATGGTTAATTGTTCAATGTTAAGGTTTTGGTATTTTGGACTTTGAGCATAGAATTTAGTGTTTAGGGTTAGGGTTAAGGATAGAGTTAGGGTTAGGGTTTGTGTTAGGGTTAGGGTTAGGGTTTAGTTTTTTTTAGGTTTTAGGGTATGTGGTGTAGGATTTGAGGTTTAAAATCTATGTTTAGTATTTAATGTCTGGGTTTTGTATTTTGGACTTAGGTTTTTTTTGGACTTAGGGTTTTGGGTTAGGGTGTAGTTTTTTTTTAATATGGTTCAGGGTTTACCATTTGAGATTTAAAATCTATTGTTTAGTATTTCGTGTTTGGGTCTTGGTATTTTGGGCTTAGGGTTTGGCTTAGAGTTAGGGTTAGGGTTAAGCTTAGGGTTAGGGTTAGGGTTTGGGGTTCTTTTAGATTTTGGTTTAGGGTGTAGAATTTGAGGTTTAATATCAATGTTTAGTGTTTATTATTTTGTTTTTGTATTTTGGGCTTGGGGTTTAGGGTTTATGGTAGGGTTAGGGTTAGGGTTGATGTTAGGGTTAAGGTTAGGGTTTAGGTTGTTTTTAAGTTTTAGGGTTTGGGTTAAGGATTTGAGTTGTAATATCTATGGTTTAGTGTTTAACGTTAGGGTTTTGGTATTTTTGGATTTGAGTTTAGGGTATAGGGTTTAGGGTTAGAGTTAAGGATAGGGTTAGGGAAAAGATTCATGTTAGGGATAGGGTCATGGTTAGGGTTTAGTGTTTTTTTGATTTTTTGTTTTTAGGGTTTAGGATTTTTGGTTTAAAATCTATGGTTTAGTGTTTAATGTTTGGGTTTTGGTATTTTGGGCTTGGGGTTTTGGGTTAAAGGTTTAGGGTTGGGTTAGGGTTAAGGTCAGGGTTAGGGTTAGGGTTAGGGTTAGGTTTTAGGTTTTTTATGTTTTAGGGTTTGTGGTTTAGGATTTGATATTTAAAATCTATGGTTTAGTGTTTAATGTTTGGGTTTTCGTATTTTTGACTTAGTTTTTTTTTTCTTGGACTTAGGGTTTAGGGATTAGTGTTAGGGTTAGGGTTAGGGTTACGATTAGGGTTAGGATGTAGGTTTTCTGTTAGGTTTTATGGTTCATGGTTTAGCAATTGAGGTTTAAAATCTATGGTTTAGTATTTAATGTTTGGGTTTTGATAATTTGGACCTAGGGTTTTGGGTCTATGGTTTAGAGTTTGGGTTAGGGTTAAGGTTTTAGGGTTAGGGTTAGGGTTAGGGTTTTGTTTTTTTAGGTTTTTGGGTTTAGGGTTTAGGATTTGAGGTTTAATATCAATGGTTTAGTGTTTAATGTTTGGGTTTTGGTATTTTAGGCTTGGGGTTTAGGATTTATGGTAGGGTTAGGGTTAAAGTTACAGTTTAGGTTGTTTTTTAGGTTTTAGGGTTTGGGGTGAAGGATTTGAGTTGTAATATCTATAGTTTAGTGTTAAATGTAAGGGTTTTTGTATTTTGTGTTTTGGATTTAGGGTTTAGGGTTTAGGGTTAGGGTTAAATATAGGGTTAGTGTTAGGGTTCGTGTTAGTGATAGGAATAGGGTTAGGGTTTAGGTTTTTTTTGGGTTTAGGTTTGGACTGTAGGATTTCTTGTTTAAAATCTATTGTTAGTGTTTAATGTTTTGGTTTAGGTATTTTGGGCTTAATGGTTAATGGTTTTGGTTAGGGTTAAGGTTAGGGTTAGGGTTAGGGTTGGGTTTTAGTTTTTTTTTTAGGTTTTAGGAATTGTGGTTTAGGATTTGAGGTTTAAAATCTTTGGTTTAGTGTTTGATGTTTTGGTAATCGTATTTTGGACTTAGGATTTTTTTGGCTTAGGGTTTAGGGTTTAGGGTATAGGGTTAGAGTTAGGGTTAGGATTAAGGTTAGGGTGTAGTTTTTTTTTTTAGGTTTTATGGTTCATGGTTTAACATTTGAGGTTTAAAATCTATGGTTTAGTATTAATGTTTGGGTTTTGGTATTTTGGTCTTAGTGTTTCGGGTTTAGTGTTTAGGGTTAAGGTTAGGGTTAGGGTTAGGGTTAGGGTTAGGGTTTTGGGTTTTCTTAGGTTTTTGTGTTTAGGGTTTAGGATTTATGATTTAATATCAATGGTTTAGTATTTAATGTTATGATTTTTGTATATTAGGCTTGGGGTTTAGGATTTATGGTAGGGTTAGGGTTTATGTTGTTTTTGTAGGTTTTTGGATTTGTGGTTAAGGATTTGAGTCATAATATCTATGGTTTAGTGTTATTTGTTAGGGTTTTGGATTTTGGGCTTTGGGTTTAGGGTTTAGGGTTTAGGATTTAGGGTTTAGGGTTAGGGTTAAGGATAGGGGTTAGGGTTAGAGTTCGGGTTAGGTTTAGGTTTTTTTTTTGGGTTTTAGGTTTTGGGATTTTGGATTTTCAGTTTAAAATCTATGGTTTAGTGTTTCATGTTTGGGTTTTGGTATTTTAGGTTTGAGGTTTTTGGTTAATAGTTTAGGGTTAAGGTTAAGGTTAGGGTTTGGGTTAGGGTTAGGGTTTAGTTTTTTTTTAGGTTTTAGGGTTTGTGGTTTAGGATCTGAGGTTTAAAATCTTTGGTTTAGTATTTAATGTATTGGCTTTCGTATCTTAAACTTAGGTTTTTTTGGACTTAGGATTTAAGGTTAGGGTGTAGGCTTTTTTTTAAAAATATGGTTCAGGGTTTAGCATTTGAGGTTTAAAATTTGTTGTTAGTATTTAATGATTGGGTTTCTATATTTTGGGCTTTGGGTTTCGGGTTTATGGTTTAGATTTAGGATTAGGGTTAAGGTTAGGGTTACAGTTAGGGTTAGGGTTAGGTTTTTGGGTTATTTAAGATTTTTGGGTTTAAGGTGTAGAATTTGAGGTTTAATATCAATGGTTTAGTGTTTATTGTTTAGGTTTTGGTATTTTGGGTTTGGGTCTACGTTTTATGGTAGTGTTAGGGTTAGGGTTAATATTAGGGTTAGGGTTAGGGTTTAGGTTATTTTTAGGTTTTAGTGTTTGGGGGTTAAGGATTTGAGTTGTAATATCTATGGTTTAATGTTAACGTTAGGGTTTTTGTATTTTTAGCTTTGAGTTTAGGGTTTATATTTTATTTTAGTTTTAGGTTTCTGGGTTTAGGATTTTTGGTTTAAAATCTATGGTTTTGTGTTTAATGTTTGGGTTTTGGTATTTTGGGCTTGGGGTTTTGGGTTAGGGTTTAGGATTTTTTAGGTTCTAAGGTTTGTGGTTTAGGATTTGAGATTTAAAATCAATGGTTTAGTGTTTAATTTTTGGGTTTAGGATTCATGGTAGGGTTAGGGTTAGGGTTTAGGTTGTTTTTAGGTTTTAATGTTTGGGGTTAAGGATTTGAGTTGTAATATCTATGGTTTAGTGTTAAATGCAAGGGTTTTGGTATTTTTGTGCATTGGATTTAGGGTTTAGGATTTAGGATTAGGGTTAAATATAGCGTTAGAGCTAGGGTTCGTGTTAGGTATAGGGTTAGGGTTAGGTTTTTTTTAGGTTTTAGGTTTTGGGGTTTAGGATTTTTAGTTGAAAATCTGTGGTTTAGTGTTTAATGTTTATGTTAAGGTATTTTGGGCTTAATGTTTTGGGTTAATGGTTTAGATTTAGGGTTAGGGTTAAGGTTAGTGTTAGGGTTTAGTTTTTTTTTAGGTTTTAAGGTTTGTGGTTTAGGATTTGAGGTTTAAAATCTATGGTTTAATGTTTAATATTTTGGTTTTCGTATTTTAAACTTAGGGTTTAGGGTTTAGGGTAACAATTTTTACATCAATAGAAAGCCCATAAGAAACTACATATGAATTCATCAACATTCAGCCAATATCAAGTAACCCATAATTCAATCAAAATCTTAGGTCCATCAATTTCATGGGTTCATAGGTAATTTGTGTTAAAATCACCAATAAAATATCAATCTAATCCATAATAGACGTTTGAAAACCATTAATGCAAGAACCCATTGTAGAATCATGAAATTGGACAATTCCTCTTTGAAAACTTTGAAAATATCTTTGAAAGTTGGGCTCCTTGATGAAACGAGTTTCAAGGATCAAAAGCCATACCTAAATGAAGCTAATTATTCACTTTGATGAAGAATATCCACTCAAAACGTCACACCAAACTCTTCCTTGATTTTCGACTTCAATGAAGACTTTGGGATTTCTTAAGGACTTTTGGGGTTTTGTTTTTGGAAGAATGAATTATTCTAAGTGTTTAACACTTATATACTCATTTAAAATACCCAAAAGACCCTTAATAAACCTTCAATGACTTAATTTAGAAGTATAAATTCACCCCTTGACTTGGCACCAGCCTGCGCGCAGAAGACAGTGTCTACTGCCGACCCCCTTGACGGAGCGTCAGCCCACTGACGGGCCATGCTGGCAACCGTCAGTGGGTTCAGAGACTTGGAGAATGGGGATTAGCTCCCCAGGCTAAGTCCCTACAGACGACACCCATCGACGGGGCGTCGATGGACCCTCTGGGCGTCGATGCCTCCGTCGTTTGGGGCCTGCCTGGAGCTGCCTTGTCAACCAAGTTGGGTCCTTCCTCAAGGACCCTTGGATGGTCCTTTGGGATAATATCCCGGACGTTCACAACCCAAAAATGATCGTCTATGAGTTTAACACCTCTCACATAAATTTCATCTAAAACGAACACGTAAAACTTGACGAAACATGCTTAGACACACAAGGTCGATTCAAGGCATATCTTTCAAACGACATGAACGTTCTTGGACGTTTCACCTCCAAACATCACGAAACTTGACACACTACCTATACATGCTATAATAACTCATTTAAGGACTTTAAAACCTCATCAATCATACATAAACACATAAAACCACATCTGAAGCATTTAGGTGACTTAGTCGTCGAACGTCTTAGTCATCCCTTGACGTTTGACTTCCAATGCGCCAAATACTTTAGCTACTGCCTCTATACCATATTATAGGACACATTAGGACCTAATACCACCATTACCAACATGTTAGGCTCTAGTTAACCTAAGTCATTTTTGGGGTCTTACATTCTCCCCCACTTGGACAACATTCGTCCTCGAATGACACTTGCCACTCTCCGAACACTTCCAAGATTAGAGAATCAACTTAGCATCACATAAACAAACCATATAACTTACAATCAAGAAGATAACATCAATTTCACAAATTCAAGATAATCACAACACAACTAGAAATTAGAAATAATTCTATAACTCATTATGCTACAAAATTCATATGCCTCGTTCCAAATAATAAAAACTCATTTTATATTCAATATAATACTTACATACATGAGTTATAACCACATTTCAACAATTTTAGACCAACAAATCAAATAGTCAATCTTGCCAAAATTTCAGAGTAAGCAGGTTCAAGCTACAGTGATGTTACTAAAATTTTCAAACATGCAACTTTTTGCAATTCATGATATAAACATGCTAATATGCAAAGTAACGTCATATAAACACATCTTATAACATGCTCAAAGCTCAATAAAACACACAATGCAAGAAGTTAATGAAATTCAATTTCAACCAAACTCCTAAACATCATGCACATGCAATACGTCTAGCACTTCTTCTCCCCACTTAGAAGGAAGTCATACAATAATAAAAGAAACAAGGACTTACCAACATCATCATCACCATCACCCGGCTTCCCAAATCTAGTCCGTAGTGCATAGAAACGCCTCTTTGTTGGAGCATCTTCCTTTGGAACACTAGGCTCAACCTTCTTACCCTCCTTCCTAGAAGCAATGTTTGGACAATCTCTCACTTTGTGCCCATCTTTTCCACATCCAAAGCAATTACCCATACCCACTAGACACTCACCATAATGTCTCTTACCACAGGTGGCACATGTAGGTTTTTCATTTCTAGAACCACCTCCTTTCTCAAACTTCTTCTTAGGCACACTAGGTCTATCTTGAGTTTGAACCCTCTTTTTGAACCTAGGTTGCACTTGGTCACTAGCAACACTCCTTTTCAAGTTCCTTGACATCCTCCTAAGTTTAGACTCTTCAATTGATTGTGCATACACCATGAGTCTAGCCAAAGTCATATCATCATGCAACATAGCGTACGGCTTCCTCCCTCACTAAGTCGGCTACATCCGTCACAAAGCGAGTCATTTCATCCCTTGAATTTGACACTAGGGAAGGTGCATACCTAGACAAAGTTGAGAACTTCAAAGAGTATTCCTCAGCACTCATATTGCCTTGTTTGAGATTGATAAATTCTTCTACTTTCTCTTCCCTTCTCTCACGGGGAAAGTACTTACCAAGAAAAGCTTCCTTGAATTCTTCCCACTCAATAGGACCCGACTCCACTGGCCTATTATCCTTCCATTGAGTGTACCAAATTTGAGACACATCTCTCAATTGATCAGAAGCCAACTCCGCCTTCTCCCTAGATATAATTTCCATAGCACTCAAAACTTTGTACACACCATCAAGAAATTCTTGGGGATCCTTATTCACCTTAGACCCAAGAAATATTGGAGGATTCAACCTCACAAAGTCTCTCAACCTAGATGACATAGTGCTCTCCATAGCATTACCCCTAGGCACCATGTTCAAGTTTGCTTGAGCCGTTACGGCTCAGGCTAAAGCAAGCAATGCCTCTCCAATCACCCTATTAGACAACTCCGGCACTTCACTACCTCCTTCCACATTAGGGGCATGATCACCTTTAGGAGGCACTTGAGCACCTTGGACACCTTGCCCGTCATGAAACACTTGCTCAACTTGAGGAGGAACTTCCTCATAAACCCTTCCCTCTTCAATCCTTCTAGCGGCCATCCTTCTAGTATTCATCTCCTAGAAAACAAGAAAACTCTTAAGAAGGATAATCATAACATAACTCTACCGCATGAACATAGGAGTAGAAATAAAGGGAAACACTATCGTCCTATAGCCTCTCGCCCATAGACGTATCGCGACTCACTCCGATGGTCAAGACTCTACTAGACGTGACTTTTCGAAACTTTTTGATACCTAAGACTACTTTCATTAACCTATGCTCTGATACAAATCTTGTCACATCCCGAAACCACACCCTAGAAGTTAGGATGCAATCTTGGATTGCGACAGGCGTATTCCCCCTGTCGGAGGTCTCATACAAGCTTCTCGTATCATTTATCACATATACATAATGAAAAGTAGTGCGGAATTAAAACTTTTCATAAAATAATATAGAAGTCTTTAAACTCTTTCATATATGTAAAAATAGGAAAACACTAAGTCTCGATCATCAACTTAAGACACGATAATACTTGGGACACGGCCCATACGAATTTAAAGCATACTACTATATAGTCTATTACAAAACTTCATAAAAGAAACATAAAATGACATATATGTCCTCGAGTCAATGAGGACATACTTCAACTTCTCTTGAACGATCTCCTTGTCCAAGTCTTCTTCTCAAATTTCTTCACCTATTAAGAACTATAGATAGAAAATAAAGCATGGAATTAGTACAACCACATGTACTAAGTATGGCATTATGCATAAAAATCATGAAAATGGACTTTATTGGAAATATTCATCTTTTCATTTTATAAATCATATTTTAATCATAATAACAACATTTAGCAGCTTAGAAACACATAAGGAAACATTTAACCAAAAATATCAATTTTAAAGAACACTTTACGGTGAACTATATTCACTTTACAGTGAATTATTCACTGTTACAGTGAAGTACTTTCACTTCTCCTTTTAACGACTTCTAGCATGTAATTTCCTCACTTAAAGTCATCCTAAGATTCACCTAAGTCACACAAAGAGAGACCGCACATATACCCTCTCTGGATGTGCCTAAACGACCCTCAAGATTACTTATAATGAGTCACATACACACATACAAAGCATCTTAAACATCAATGTAAGATTTTCTACCAAAGGTGACTCTAACTCTCACTTGAGTGAGTTGTGAAGCAACCTCCCATACAATCTCTTACACACACACTCAAGAGATTCAATAGACTTACTAGGATAGAATCATTCTCACTAAACACACCAACACATAGACGATATGACATTCTCCTTCCAAAGGCTTTCAAAAGACCTACTTAAGTAAATCAAGAAGATAACGTCCATGATTGACCTCTTCAAGATTACCTAAATAGTCCTTATGAATACCTAAGGCTTAGATAATGTCAACAACACCAAACATACTACCTAACTAGAGTCATACTCAAGACTTCCAAAGATAAGCCATAAAGAGATCATCCCATATGCTCTCTTCAAACTTTAGCTAAGGAGTCCTTAAGTTACTTTAGATTTGGTACTTATTCATTTACATACCTCATAACGTACGTCGTTAGTTCATTAGTTCATTTAGAATACATACGTCACCTAAAGGACATTCAAGTAATGGTCTTAGACAAGACCTAGGAACTCCAAATAACACCATCAAAGTCTATTGTGCAATGTCTAAGTAGCGTCCCATACCACCACCTAAATATCATAAACTTCTCTAATGCTAATAGGTATTCCATATGATGAGAATAGGCAATAACTGACATAGACCATGGTAGCAAATCATGGAATCCGAAGTTCTATCCTACTTCGATGAGGTGTTCTACTTACCAATGGTAGAACATAAAGATCCCATGTAGGCAAATGGTTAAGGAATATGAAGGGCGTACTTTGTATTCTAGTCTCATACTTAACTAGAACTATTTCCATTTACCATACTCACTCGGTGCTAGCCTTAGTTCTCATGGATCAATTTACATTAAGGTTCATACAAATGGGTCCCATATCATGTTCATGACCTAATCACATTTAACCTACCAAAGCAAGGTCCATTTGGGCTATCTCACTATGGCGACAAGAAGCTCATCGCGACTTTTCTAAGGTATGATATGATTCCTTTCTAGCCAATCAACCTTAAGTCCATCACTCATTACATGAACGATACCATTACGGCTTACTACTTCACAATTCATAACCTTACCACTTGGTTCAAGGTTCCACATAAATGACCCTTTTATCATCATTCAATGTCTCACCAATATTCATTTATTCAAGACTAAGACCCTTTAGGTTCCTAAGTCAAGACATCACATATTCACATAAGCATCAAGTAAGGGACACAAGTCTACCTAAACAACACACAACATATTTCCATTTAACACATATAGCCTATCTTCCTTTAGACTCTTAGTAATGACCCTTAACCGTATTAAGTCAACCTATTAATTACCTTAACGTCATCAATTTAACCATTTTAGATTCATCTAACCAATTTAGGAATAACCATGTATCAACTCTAAGACTACACACTTAACACATAATCAAAGCATAACATGATTACCTAGATAGTATCATTAGTCTAACACATACTTTCACATATAGGTAGATATGGTTATACATCACCAAATAAACTACACAAATAGCCATATAAGTTCAAGTAGTGCCGACAAGGCCATAATCATCAATGTACTAGAAAGTAACTCCGACAAGGCCACATCAATACACATAACACCGCCACCAAAGGTGGACCAAACCAATCATAATAGAATCGAATTATAAATAACATCAAAATAAAGAAAATGGGGCAGCATACCTCCATTCCATCATCAACACTTCAATTCAAGTCAACTTACTCAATTTGATAACACAAGACCCTTACCCAAGGCCATGAACACCAATTCAATAACAATTATAGAAATCAATGAAATCTAACCCAATTAAATATAGATTCAACAATAAAATACCAATTTAATAACAATTGAACACAATTCTTACATCAATAGAATGCCCATACGAAACTACATATGAATTCATCAACATTAAGCCAATATCAAGTAACCCATAATTTAGTCAAAATCTTAGGTTCATCAATTTCATGGGTTCATAGGTAATTTGGTTAAAATCATCAATAAAACATCAATCTAATCATAATAGACGTTTGAAAACCATTAATGCAAGAACCCATGGTAGAATCATGAAATTGGACAATTCCTCTTTGAAAACATTGAAAACATCTTTGAAATTGGCCTCCTTGATGAAACAAGTATAAAGGATCAAAAGCCATACCTCAATGAATCTAATTCTTCACTTTGATGAAGAATCTCCACTCAAAACGTCACACCAAGCTCTTCCCTGATTTTGGACTTCAATGGAGACTTTGGGATTTGTTAAGGACTTTTGGGGTTTTGTTTTTGGAAGAATGAATTATTCTAAGTGTTTAACACTTATATACTCATTTAAAATACCCAAAATACCCTTAATAAACCGTCCATGACTTAATTTAGAAGTGGGGTGAATTTACAATTCACCCCTTGACTTGGCAGCAGTGTGCGCGCAGAAGACAGTGTCTACTGACAACCCCCTTGATGGAGCGTCAGCCCACTGACGGGCTGTGCTGGCAACCGTCGGTGGGTTCAGAGACTTGGATAATGGGAGATTATCTCCCTATTATAAGTCCCTACAGACGACACCCATCGACGGGGAGTCGATGGACCCTCTGGGCGTCAATGCCTCCGTCGTTTGGGGCGGCGCCTGGAACTGCCTTGTCAACCAAGTTGGGTCCTTCCTCAAGGACCCTTGGATAGTCCTTGGGGATAATTTTCCGGACGTTACAAACCCAAAAATGATTTTACATGAGTTTAACACCTCTTACATAAATTTCATCTAAAACGAACACGTAAAATTCGATGAAACATGCTTAGACACACAAGGTCGATTCAAGGCATATCTTTCGAATGACATGAACGTTCTTGGACGTTTGACCTCCAAACTTCACGAAACTTGACACACTGCCTATAAATGCTTTAATAACTCATTTAAGGACTTTAAAACCTCATGAATCACACATAAAAACATAAAACCACATATGAAGCATTTAGGTGACTTAGTCGTCGAACGTCTTAGTCATCCCTTGACGTTTGACTTCCAATGCACCAAATACTTTAGCTAATGCCTCTATACCATATTATAGTCCACATTAGGACCTAACACCACCATTACCAACATGTTAGGCTCCAGTTAACCTAAGTTATTTTTGGGGTTTTCAATTGTAATATCTATGGTTTAGTGTTTAACTTTAGGGTTTTGGTATTTTTGGATTTGAGTTTAGGGTATAGGGTATAGGGTTAGATTTAAGGATAGGGTTAGGTATAGGATCATGTTAGGGATATGGTTAGGGTTATTTTTTTATTTTTTTTTTGGGTTTAGGATTTTTGGTTTAAAATCTATGGTTTAGTGTTTAATGTTTGGGTTTTGATATTTTTGTCTTGGGGTTTTGTGTTAAAGGTTTAGGATTGGGTTAGGGTTAAGGTTAGGGTTAGGGTTAGGGTTTAGTTTTTTTTAGGTTTTAGGGTTTGTGGTTTAGGATTTGAGATTTAAAATCTATGGTTTAGCGTTTAATGATTGGGTTTTTTGTATTTTGAACTTAGTTTTTTTTTTTCTTGGACTTAGGGTTTAGGGATTAGGGTTAGGGTTAGGGTTAGGATGTAGTTTTTTTTTAGGTTTTATGATTTAGAGTTTAGCAATTGAGGTTTAAAATCTATTGTTTAGTATTTAATGTTTGAGTTTTGATATTTTGGGCTTAGGGTTTTGGGTTTATGGTTTAGAGTTTGGGTTAGGGTTAAGGTTAAGTTTAGGGTTAGTTTTTTTTTTTTTTTAGGTTTTTGGGTTTAGGGTTTAGGATTTGAGGTTTAATATCAATGGTTTAGTGTTTAATGTTTAGGTTTTGGTATTTTGGGCTTGGGGTTTAGGATTTATGGTAGGGTTAGGGTTAGAGTTACGATTTAGGTTATTTTTAGGTTTTAGGGTTTGGCTTAAGGATTTGAGTTGTATATCTATGGTTTAGTGTTCAATGTTAGGGTTTTGGTATTTTGGGCTTTGGGTTTAGGGTTTAGGGTTTAGGGTTAGGGTTAAGGATTGGGTTAGGGTTTAGGGTTTACGGTTAGGGTTAAGGATAGGGTTAGTGTTAGGGTTCGTGTTAGTGATAGGAATAGGTTAGGGTTTAGGTTTTTTTGGGTTTTAGGTTTTGGACTTTAGGATTTTTGGTTTAAAATCTATGATTTAGTGTTTAATGTTTCGGTTTAGGTATTTTTGGCTTAATGTGTTGGGTTAATGGTTTATGGTTAGTGTTAGGGTTAAGGTTAGGGTTAGGGTTAGGGTTAGGTTTTAGTTTTTTTTTTTTAGGTTTGAGGAATTGTTGTTTAAGATTTGAGGTTTAAAATCTTTGGTTTAGTGTTTGATGTTTGGATTTTCGTATTTTGGACTTAGGATTTTTTGCCTTAGGGTTTAGGGTTTAGAGTTAGGGTTATAGTTAGGGTTAGGATTAGGGTTAGGGTGTAGTTTTTTTTTAGGATTTATGGTTCAGGGTTTAACATTTGAGGTTTAAAATCTATGGTTTAGTATTAATGTTTGGGTTTTGGTATTTTGGTCTTAGTGTTTCGGGTTTAGGGTTTAGGGTTAAAGTTAGGGTTAGGGTTAGGGTTAGGGTTTTGGGTTTTCTTAGGTTTTTGGGTTTAGGGTTTAGGATTTATGATTTAATATCAATGGCTTAGTATTTAATGTTATGATTTTGGTATATTAGGCTTGGGGTTTAGGATTATGGTAGGGTTAGTGTTTATGTTGTTTTTGTAGGTTTTTGGGTTGGGGTTAAGGATTTGAGTTGTAATATCTATGGTTTAGTGTTATTTGTTAGGGTTTTGGTATTTTGGGCTTTGGGTTTAGGGTTTAGGGTTTAAGGTTTAGGGTTAGGGTTAAGATAGGGTTAGGGTTAGAGTTCGGGTTAGGTTTAGGGTTTAGTGTTTTTTTATGTTTTTAGGTTTTGGGTTTTAGGATTTTTAGTTTAAAATCTATGGTTTAGGGTTTAATGTTTGGGTTTTGGTACTTTAGGTTTGAGGTTTTTTGTTAATGGTTTTGAGTTAGGGTTAGGGTTAAGGTTAGGGTTACGGTTTGGGTTAGTGTTAGGGTTTAGGTTTTGTTAGGTTTTAGGGTTTGTGGTTTAGGATCTGAGCTTTAAAATCTTTGGTTTAGTGTTTAATGTCTGGTTTTTCATATTTTGAACTTAGGTTTTTTTTGGATATAGGGTTTAAGGTTAGGGTGTAGTTTTTTTTTTATATGGTCAAGGTTTAGCATTTGAGGGTTAAAATTTTTTGTTTAGTATTTAATGATTGTGTTTTGGTATTTTAGGCTTTGGGTTTAGGGTTTATGGTTTAGAGTTAGGATTAGGGTTAAGGTTAGGGTAAGGGTTAGGGTTAGGTTTTTGGGTTCTTTAAGATTTTTGGGTTTAAGGTGTAGAATTTGAGATTTAATATCAATGGTTTACTGTTTATTGTTTGGGTTTTGGTATTTTGGGTTTGGGGTCTAATGTTTATGGTAGGGTTAGGGTTAGAGTTTAGGTTATTTTTAGGTTTTAGGGTTTGGGGGTTAAGGATTTGAGTTGTAATATCTATGGTTTAATGTTAACGTTAGGGTTTTTGTATTTTTGGCTTTGAGTTTAGGGTATAGGGTTTAGGGTTAGGGTTAATGATAGGGTTAGGGTTAGGGTTAGGGTTAGGTTTCGTTTTAGGGATAGGGTTAGCGTTAGGGTTTAGAGTTTTTTTTTTAATTATTTATTTATTTGAATGACCCTTGTGGTGGGTCAGGGGCTGAGCAACACCCCCAGTCTTTATCATTTCACAAAATAAATTATATACATAGAGGGGGGCTATACCTTACCTCTAACCTATGATGGATAATTTAGCCTTCCTACTAAGGTTAGCCAGATATCCTTACATTATGATTGTATTCTAAAACTATAATTCTAAAATACTTTAAACAAGGGAGACTCTCCCCTTACAAAGAGATTCTATTTAAACTTAACCTTATGCTAACCTTCTATATAAAATATAACATAGAACATTAGAATAAGTTCCTTAAAAATGATTAACTAAAACAATATGAATTAGTCTTAAAATCATGGAGGTTGTTTAATCATTCTTAGTTTCCTTCTTCTAAAAGTTTGCATTCCTATTTTCTCCAATAAGTATCTTCCTCTAATTGCTCCAAATAGTTGTTGTAATGTGTAATAATGTTGGATGATATCATTGTTGTGGCTCCATTTAGCTAGTAAGTCTGCAGTGTTGTTGTTTTAGGTTTTTGGGTTTAGGATTTTTGGTTTAAAATCTATGGTTTTGTGTTTAATGTTTGGGTTTTGGTATTTTGGGCTTGGGGTTTTAGGTTAATGGTTTAGGGTTAGGGTTTAGGTTTTTTTAGGTTTTGGGTTTGTGGTTTAGGATATGATATTTAAAATCAATTGTTTAATGTTAAATTTTTGGGTTTTTGTATTTTGGATTTAGGGTTTAGGGTCTAGGTAAGGTTAGGGTGTAGTTTTTTTTAGGTTTTATGGTTTAGGGTTTAGAATTTGAGGTTTAAAATCTATGATTTAGTATTTAATGTTTGGTTTTGATATTTTGGGCTTAGGATTTTGGATTTATGGTTTAGAGTTAGGGTTATGGTTAATTTTAGGGTTAGGGTTAGGGTTTTCTTTTTTTCAATTCTAACTACCCTTGAGGGGGTAATGGCTGAGCAACACCCCCAGGCCTTAACATTAATAAAAACAATAAGTACAAGGAGGGGGTCATAAACCTTACCTCCGATCCTAAGGTTGTTCAGTAATCAACCTTCCTAAGCGGAAAGTCAACTCATCCTCTTACAAAAAAGAGAAACCAAAATACTAAGTACCTAGAAGAGAGGACTCCTCTCAATACAAAGTATCTAGGAAACGTAAATAAGGGAGACTCTCCCCTTACAAAAGTAAGACAAGAATAAAAGTCTATTCTATTCAAAAAGGCTATACAAACAAGCATAGTCTAGTTGAATAGGCTCCTAACCAAAAAGCTATACAAAAGCTATACCATAACACCAAGCAACAATCAGGGGGGTTTCTTTATCCTTTTTAATTTCCTTCTTCTGAAGTTGATCATGCCAATTTTTTCTAGAATGAAGCTTCCTCTTTAAAGAATAGGTAGTTGGTCCTTGAGATCCAGTGAGTGACCAATTCTGAGTCTACTTCTAGATGAATTTTCCTATATCCATGTTGAATGCACCAATTTATCACATGACTAGCTGCCTGAATTTCAACTTGGTTGTTGGTGCCAATTCCCAGTGGAATGATGAATGCATATATCATATTTCCTTTGTGATCTCTTACATTCCTCCTCCTCCATTTTTTCTGGAATTTTCGAGAGCACTCCCATCAGTGTTAAGCTTGAGGAAAGGTAGATTAGGTTTCTCCCATTTTACTTCTTTAATCATAATCTCCTGCTTGCAACTTGTCACCATCTTGAATAATGTGTTCCAATCACTAGGCCATTAAATGTATGGATAAGCTTTGGTGAGAAGATGATTGAAGTCTTTTAAGATAAGAAATTTGAGTTAGGCTGTGTTGGACTATTTTGTTCGATATTTTGCTGCACACCGACTTTTCCAAAGGTTCTAGATAATAAACACTGGCAGCAATTTGATGAGAAGATTCTGCACGTCATTCTTGTGTTCCAGGCTCCACCATCTCTGAAGCAACGTATGTATTGTAGTATGATCGTGGTGAATCCCTGCAGCTGCAGAAAAAAATCTCCATATATTGTTAGCAAAGTGACCAGAAATAAAAATGTGATCTATAGTGTCTTCACCTGGACTGTGGCAGCAAGAACATTGGGCAGGTTCCAACCCAAACTTAACAATCTTTTCATTAGTGGGGAGTTTACCTCGTAATGCCCTCTACACTAGAAAAGAAATTTTAAAAGGAATGTGTTTATATCATATGCCTTTACTGATGATGCTATTACTCTTCATGTGCCTAATGTAATTCCAGGCAGTAGAACAAGAAAACAGCCCGTTAACAGCCAGCTTTCATATTGCTTCATCTTGTATTTGCTCTTGAAAATTGATAGTAGTGCTCAACACTTTTGGAACCAGTAATGGGGGCACCCATTATCGTATTAAAGTTCCGTTCCATCCTCCGTTAGCTAGGAAATGCGAAACAGTGGTTTTGTTAAGACTAGTGATATGATTGCATTGAGGAGCAAGAGGACCATCTCCTAACCAATTATCCCACCAAAATGAACTGCTGCCTGATCTGATTATCCAGTGAATATGTAATTCGGCCATACTTTTATTTTTCATCATAAAATTCCAAACTAAGGATTGTCCAGTATCAAGTTTGTTTGCAACCGGATGGGGCCTTTGACAATATTTTGCCCTCAAAAATTGACCCCATAAAGTTTTTCTAGTTCTGAACATCCACCGCTGTTTCATTTGGAGTGAAGTGCACACATCTTCAATACGTCTTATACCAATACCTCCCTCATCCAAGGGACGACACAACGTATCCCAACATGCCCAATGATATTTTCTTTTTTCCTTATCCCAACCCCAAAAGAAATCAGCCATGGCTCTCTTGATGTATCGGATAGTAGTTTTAGGAGGAGAAGTAGTTGACATAGTGTGGATTGGGATAGATTGAATCACATGCTTGATCGTAGTAGCTTTCCCCCCAAAACAAGAATTCTTGAGTGCCATCCTGTAATTTTCTTAGTGACCTTAGCCACCAAATCTTAATAATAAATAATTCGTTGACCACCAATGTACAATGGGCATACAAGATATGTTCTTGGAAAGTTTTTCTGAGTAAAACCAGTGATCTCTCCAATTACAGTAATGACCTCAGTAGGTGAATTCGCAGGGACCATGAAGTGACTCTTATCTTTGTTTCTGAGTTGATCAGACACAGACTCATACATGGCAAGAGTTTTCATGATCATATGAAAGTATCTCTAGTGGTGGAAGAGAAGATAATGATGTCATCGGAAAGCTAAGATGATTGATTTGTGGACCTCTACTTTCCATTTGAAATTTTTCGTATCTCTGTTGATGATGAAGCATGTTGAGAATTCGAGAAAGCACCTCCGCCCCTAAAATAAATAGGGACGGAGATAACGGATCACCCTGCTTGAGACCTCTGGTTGAATGGAAAAAAAAATGCCTGGACCCATTTATAATAACTGAGTACCAATTGTTGCTCATTATCCTCCACACTAGGTCAATAAATATCTCACCAAAACCCATTTTTCGTAAAACTAAACAAGTATACGACCATGACACTTTATCATATGCCTTGGTCATATCGAGTTTGATTACCACATTGTCACCTTCATTAGGTTGTTTGATACTGTGGGTGATCTCTTAAGCTAACATAATGTTTTACGATATACTTCTTCCCGTAATAAATCCCGACTGATTCTCAGAAATAAACTGAGGCAGAAAACCTGCTAATCTGAAGCATAGTATCTTGGAAATAATTTTGTTGGAGAAATTGCTCAAGCTGATGGGCCTGAACTCTGAAAATTTGTTAGGATGATCAACCTTTGGAAGAAGGACAAGACAAGCATGTGAAAAATATTTAGGCATAATATTTCAACAAAAGAAATGTTGCACAACCTTCAATACATCTTCCTTGATAATATCCTAACATGATTGGTAAAATTTTGCTCCAATAGTTTAGGGTTTAGGATTTGAGGTTAGAGTGTAGGTTTTTTTTAGGTTTATGGTTCAGGGTTTAGCATTTGAGGTTTAAACTCTAAGGTTTAGTATTTAATGTTTGGGATTTGGTATTTTGGGCTTAGGGTTTCGGGTTTTATGGTTTAGAGTTAGGGTTATTGTTAAGTTTAGGGTTAGGGTTAGATTTTTTTTTTTTTTTTTTAGGTTTTTGGATATAGGGTTTAGGGTTTAGGATTTGAGGTTTAATATCAATGCTTTAGTGTTTAATGTTTGGGTATTGGTATTTTGGGCTTGGGATTTAGGATTTATGGTAGGGTTAGGGTTAGGGTTTAGGTTGTTTTTTAGGTTTTACAGTTTGGGTTAAGGATTTGAGTTGTAATATTTATGGTTTAATGTTCAATGTTAGGGTTTTGGTATTTTGGGCTTTGGCTTTAGGGTTTAGGGTTTAGGGTTAGCTGTAAGGATAGGGTTAGGGCTAAGGTTAAGGTTTAGTGTTTTTTTGGGGTTTAGGATTTTCGGTTTAAAATCTATGGTTTAGTGTTTAGGTTTTGGCTTTTGTTATTTTGGGCTTGGGGTTTTGGGTTAATGGTTTATGGTCAGGGTTAGGGTTAAGGTTAGGGTTTGGGTTTGGGTTAGAGTTAGGGTTTGATGTACCGTGATTTCAAGGTACTTTCAATGTTCTTTCCTTAAGTTTAGTGTGTGTCTAGGGCCTTTTTGTAGTAATTTAAATGTGTTTTTATCTGTTTTTTCCAGGAAAGTTGTCCTAAACTAAAATGCAGAAGGCTGTGAAGAATCAATGCAGAAATGACCCACGAACCCATCGACAGCACGTCGTCACATCGACGGACTGTAGGTGTTGACCATCGATTGGAGGTTCAAACATCTGGAAGCAACTCAGGGAATTCTTACTAAGTGTAGGGCTACGGAAGGATCGATGGTCCGTCGGTTGATCGATGGTCCGTCGGTTAATCGATGGACCATCCTAGCAAGTCGTCGATCAGATCAGAGACATGTACAAGTACCCGGTGTTGAAGAAAAACTAAGTATGGAACGACGAGAAGCATCGACGAAATGTAAGTGAATCGACAGACGGTGATGTTGGTCCGTCGATTGGATCAGAGAAGGTGCAAAAGTGAAGACAGAAGAAAAAGCAAAGTCTGGACAGACGTAGACAGTTAACGGGCCGTCGTTCCATCGACGGACCATCTGTGGAGTCGTCGATTAAGCCGCGTTTTTTGGACAAACTTTCCTTATTTGTTTTCCTTTTATTTTAGGACAATGTCTTTATAAATAGGGTGTAAAACCTCATTTTGGGGTTGGATCCTTTATTAATTTTCATACTTTTGTTCATGGAGATTTGACTTTGTAACTTGGGAATTTATTTAAGTTTCTGGAATCGATTATCAAGTGAATTTTGTTGTTTCAAGTGTTATTTCTGGATTTTCTTCAAACTTGTCAAAGTAAGTTCATGAATTATTGTTTATCAACTATGAATTGTGTTCTTCTAGGCATGGGTAACTAAATTCACAACTAGGGTTGTGGGAACCATGGGTGATTAACAAAGTAATACTAACTAAATAACAATTCTAGAATAGGTTCTTGCATGTATTGATAATTCTTTCGCTTAGAAGTCTTTTTAACGAGTGCACGCGTTAGAACTCGCCCTATTCTACTTGACGGACCAATGGGGTAGTTAATAGAAAAAGAATTATCAACATAGATTTAGCGGGATGCTATGTAATAGGCTAGTTTCGATTGGTGCGAAGTAATAACTAAGCCATACATCGAATATAATGCTTAATATGAGGTAAGGGTAAGGGTTAGTAACTTAAGCACACGTAGTCGGACCAAGGTACGAGGTGAAATTCTCTAAATGCCAGACCAAGGATTTAGATATACCTTATCACTTTGCATGTAATACACTAGGAAGGAATTGTTATAGCTAGGATTACTGCGTTATGAACCTATGGGGAACACTTACAACCTAGTTTCTCTCACAACTTGATAAACACCAAAGATTTAATCTTGCTACTTGTGTTACTTAGAAATAATTAAACATTTTTGTTTCACAAACCCCCCCCCTTTAATTACCTATTTTCGAAAAGGACTTGACTAAATAGACGTAATTCTATATTGAAGTTAAGTCTAAACCATTTTCCTCATGGGATCGATCCCAACCTACTTGTTGGGTTCTTTAATTAATACGACCGCTTATACTTCTGTAGAAAAGTGTAATTTGAGCGTATCAAATTTTGGCGCCGCTACCGAGGAAAGTGACTTTTAGATTAACTTTAAGCATATTACCGAATTTAGTCAACAATTTCCTAATTTTACTTTTTGTTATTGTTTTTGTCTCTCATGTCTAGCTCTAGTGTATGTCAAGTACACGGAGCCGAGGAGAACCAACGCTTCCATATGATCTTGAACTAAACCGGACACTCCACAGAATGAATAACCAACAGAATCCTGGTAATCATGTCGATGGGATCAATCGTCAACCCCCACCACCGGTAGATTCTCACAATCAAGTGGTTGTTGATAATCCAATTGATGATGCTTTGAGGAGGCAACCTCCCATCCCACGCCCTCAAGAGTTCTATAGGGGCAACATTAACATCACTAACTCTGATGGGCCTCTTGTCCTACCTCCTCTACCACAGGGTCACACTTTTGTGGTAACTAGTAGCTTGATGCATATGCTCACCTCCAGAGGTTTGTTTTCGGGGCTACCATCTGAGGATCCACATGCTCACATCGCCAAATTGAGGTCGGTGTGTAAGAGTTCTGTAGGGCGGACAGACTTGGACATGTATGTCATCGGGTTAAGAGTGTTCCCTCTCTCACTCATGGGAGAGGCCGCGCCATGGTTTACTAAGTTACCCTATAATTCGATCTATACTTGCGACCAGTTGAGGGATGTGTTCCTAGCACGTTACTATCCGGTGTCTAAATCTCAACCACAAAGATAGAGTGAACAACTTCGTGGCATTACCTAGAGAGTTGGTGAGTAGCTTTTGGGATAGATTCACCTTATTCGTAAGAAGTGTCCCAGACCACCGAATTGATGATGAGTCGTTGAAAGAATACTTCAATCGAGGAAAAGATGACAATAATAAGGCAGTGCTTGATACGATTGCAGGTAGTTCTTATGGTGAGTGCACTTATGCAGAGATCGCAGAGAAGTTAGAGAAATCTCCCGCAATAATAAATCTTTGGAGCACTAGGAAGTCAGATACTGGACGAAATACCTTTGCAGTGCAAGCTAGACACAATTCGGCCGTCGATGAGATTCGTGAAGAGAAGGCGCAAATGAGAACTGAGCTCGGGTTGGTTTTTAAACATGTCACTAGAGGTGCGGAAAAGGTAAATGAGGTGAATTATTTGACTAAAAAACAACCGACAAGTGATGAGTACTACTATGAAGAGGATTCTTATGCAGTTAATGAGCAGACGGGGGGTTTCCGACTGCACGCCCAAGGCTCCAATTAGGAGAATTAGCGCCAAGGTCAAGGAAATCAAGGTCGGAACTATGGGAATTACAACAGAGAAGGCCATTATGTTCGAGAAGGAAACTACAACCGTGACAACAACTTCAACTGGGGTAACTATTGTAACAGAAACGATCGAAGTGGGCCCTATGTTCCGCCTCAAAATCGGGAAGTTGCTCCTATGGATGGTGGAGTTAGTATTGCGCGAGTTGAAGATATGTTACAGAAGATGATGAGGAAGTTTGACGCTAGTGATGAGCACACCAAGGAGTTGACAGGTGATTTGGCTAACATTGGGCAAAAGGTGGATGCACATGCAGTCTCAATCAAGCATCTTGAGTTGCAAATGACCCAATTTTCTACTACTGTGAACCCTCGTCAATCGGGTTCTCTTCCTAGCAACACCGTCAAAAATCTGAAAAATAATTTACACTATATGGCAGTCACGACTCGAGGGTGTAAGCAAACCATTGATCCACCTATGCCGTCTGGCCTAGAAGATGAGGTGAGAAGAGATGATGAGGTAGTAGAAGCTAGTGGTGAGTTTGTAAACAAAGCGGTGAAAGAAGCAGAAATGCCCAAAAAGGTGGTCCCCGTGCCTAGACCACCACCACCATTCCCGCAAAGATTGGTGAAGAAGACTGAGGATGGTAAATACCAGCATTTTATTATTATGTTGAAACAGCTTTCCATCAATGTCCCTTTGATAGAAGCTCTTGAACAAATGTCCGGTTATGCCAAGTTTATGAAGGATATGGTTACAAAGAAGAGATCGGTAAGTTTTGAGGATGATGACCGAATGCAACATTGTAGTGCTATTGCTACAAGGTCTCTTGTGCAAAAGAAGGAAGATCCGGGCGCTTTCACTATTCCATGTACCATCGGATTGTTATACTTTGCTAAAGCACTATGTGATTTAGGTGCAAGCATAAATCTCATGCCTCTCTCTATTTACAGGAAATTGGGTTTGGGTGACCCAAAGCCCACAGCGATGTAGTTACTGATGGCTGATCGAATAGTGAAGAGGCCTATTGGGATACTCCATGATGTGTAAGTGTTAGTGAAGGTGGAGTCATTTATCTTTCCGGACGATTTTGTTATTCTTGACTCCGAGGTGGATTTTGAGGTACCTATTATTCTTGGGAGGCTGTTCCTTGCTACTGGTCGTGCCTTGGTTGACATGAAAAAAGGACAGATGAAGTTACGGTTAAATATTGAAGAAGCAACCTTCAACATTTGTAGGTCCATGAAGCAGAGTGGTGAGCTTCGAACGGTATCTGCTATATCTTACAAGGTTGAGAGTACGTCTGAGGTACAAATCGAAAAGCGCCTTGGTGTTGATGCACTAGCTGCAATGCTCATGAATTTCGAGAGTGATGGTATTGAAGAGTATGGGTCGTTTATTGCGGTACTTGATCGAGGTGAATTTTGGTTCAAACCATAGAAATTGGAGTTAGATACGAAACATCGCGATTCTTCACCCGTGAAACCATCTCTTGAGGAGGCTCCAAAATTAGAGTTTAAGGCTTTACCGCCTCATTTGAGGTATGTATTCTTGGGAAGAGATGACACTTTGCCGGTAATTATTTCGTCAGATTTGAATGTGCAGCAAGTAGAGTGTTAGGTGGAAGTGCTGAAGAGGTTCAAAAGAGATATTGGGTGGACTATTGCGGATATTATTGGGATCCCTCCCGGTATTTGTTCACACAAAATACAACTCATGCCCGATCATAAGCCAAGTATTGAGTACTAGAGACATTTGAATCCACCTATGAAAGAGGTAGTGAAGAAAGAGATTATTAAGTGGTTGGATGCCATATATCCCATCGCAGATAGTAGTTAGGTATACCCTGTTCAGTGTGAACCCAAAAAGTGGGGAATGGCAGTGGTTCCTAATGAGAAGAATGAGCTTGTTCCAATGAGGCCGGTGACCGGATGTAGAGTGTGTATGGATTATCGGAAGTTGAGTGCATGGACTGAAAAGGATCACTTCCCTATGCCCTTCATGGGTCAGATGTTAGATAGACTCGTAGGAAAAGGATGGTACTATTTTCTTGATGGCTATTCGGGTTACAATCAAATCTCTAATGCACCGGAAGATCAAGAGAAACGACCTTTACTTGCCCTTATGGGACTTTCGCATTCAAGAGGATGCCCTTTGGGTTGTGTAATGCACCGGCTACTTTTCGGAGATGTATGATGTCGATATTCTCTGATATGGTGGAGGACACTATTGAGGTGTTCATGGATGACTTTTCAGTTGTTGGAGACTATTTTGATCATTGTTTGAGTCACTTGGCCGAAGTTCTCAAAAGATGTGAAGATTGTAATCTTGTGCTAAATTGGGAAAAGTGTCACTTTATGGTGAAAGAGGGTATTGTATTGGGCCATCGCATCTCAGAAAAGGGGATAGAGGTTGATCAAGCAAAAGTATAAGTTATAGAGAGACTTCTTCCACCCATCTCTATAAAAGGTGTGAGAAGTTTTCTTGGGCATGCGGGCTTCTATCGGAGATTTATTAAGGATTTCTCAAAAACTACACATCCTCTGTGCAAGTTACTTGAGAAGGAATGTAAATTTTATTTTGATGAATCTTGCCTGAAGGCATTTGGAGAGTTGAAGGAGAAGTTAGTGTCTGCGCGCATCATTATTTCCCAGATTGAAGCAAACCATTTGATGTGATGTGTGATGCTAATGGGGTTTCTCTTGGTGTGGTATTGGGACAAAGAAGTGATTAAATCCTTAACCCCATTTATTATGCAAGTAAGGCCCGAAATGAAGCTCAAAAGAACTATATTGTGACTGAGCAAGAGCTCCTTGCTGTGGTATTTGCTTTCAAAAACTTTTGCTCCTATTTGCTCGGCACGAGAGTCATAGTGCATACTGATCACTCTGCATTGAGATATTTGATGGCAAAGAAAGATGTGAAACCAAGGTTGATTAGATGGGTGCTACTGTTGCAAGAGTTTGATTTTGAGGTGAAATATAGAAAAGGGACCGAAAACCAAGTTGCCGATCACTTGTCCAGATTAGAGGAGGAAGCTATGAGAAAGTTGGGTGAAAAGGCTGAAATTGATGATACCTTCCCTGATAAGCATGTATTGGCCGCTTCACATGACTTAATTCCGTTGTTCACCGATTTTCCGAATTATCTGGCTAGTGATATAGTCCCATTGGACTTGTCCTTTCATTAGAGGAAAAAGTTCATGCATTATGTGAAAAGTTCTTTTGGGATGAGCCTTACTTATACCGGAGTTGTGCCGATGGGCTTATTCGCCGATGTGTGCCAGAAGTTGAGACGCGAAGTGTTTTGGAGGCATGCCATTCCTCGCCTGTGGGAGGGCATCATTGTGGTATCCGAACCGTCCATAAGATTTTGCAGTGTGGGTATTATTGGCCGACCATCCACCAAGATACTCATGATTTCGCCAAGTCATTTGATAGGTGCCAAAGAGATGGAGGTATTTCGAGGAGGCAAGAGCTCCTTTTGAATCCCATTCTAGTAATTGAGTTGTTTGATGTATGGGGTATTGATTTTATGGGCCCGTTTGTGAGTTCTCATGGGATGAAATATATTTTTGTGGCGGTGGATTATGTTTCAAAATGGGTGAAAGCCATAGCACTTGCAAACAATGAAGGGAAGAGTGTCACCGCGTTCTTGAAAAAGAACATATTTTCCAGATTTGGCACCCTCTAGGGCCATTATTAGTGATGTGGGATCCCAATTTTGCAACAAGTTGTTCAAAGGGTTACTTGAGAAATATGGGGTTCGCCATAATGTAGCCACTCCTCACCATCCACAGACTAGTGGGAAAGTTGAGGTGTCCAACAGAGAAATCAAGAAAATTCTGTCAAAAATGGTGAATGCTAATAGAACGGATTGGTCAAGGAGGTTTGATGATGCTATTTGGGCCTACCGGATAGCATACAAGACTCCCATAGGTATGTCTCCATACAAACTTGTATATGGGTTCGGTTGAGTTAGAGCACAAGGCCATGTGGGCGATGAAGAAACTGAAGATGGATTGGAATGAAGCAGCGAAACAGAAAATAAATGGGTTGAATGAGCTTGATGAGTTTTGCCTAAAAGAATATGAAAGTTCAGCCGTCTACAAAGAGAAGATGAAGAAGTACCATGACCAAAAGATTGAGAAACGTGAATTTGCGGTTGGGGACTTGGTGCTTTTGTTTAACTCTAGGCTGTGCTTGTTTCCGGGTAAACTCAAGTCCAAATGGACTCGTCCATTCTTGATCACTAAGGTGTTCCTACATGGAGCGGTTCAATTGGAGAACAAGGAGGGTGCAAGGTTCACAGTAAATGGGCAAATTTTCTTTTATTTCTTTTAGACTGTTGGCTAGAGTGTAGTTTATGGCCAGTGTCTAAAAAGTGTCCAGAAAACACAAAAAGAATGGCTTATTGGGTGCTCAATGTGAAGGAACCAAAACACAAGAATTTTGCAGAAATTGGTCTATTGCACAGATCTACGGACCAACCGACGGGCCGTCGTCTAATCGACAGACCGTCGATGGAGTCCATGGATCCCAGGTATGTTTTACAATTTTGTCTAAGTTAGGTAACAATCGACGGTCCAGTCGACGGACCGTCGACTGACTTACGGACCATCGACGGGGAATCGTTAGTTCACTAAAACCAGTGACATGACCCGACCCGACCGTCTATATAAAAAAATACCCTTTCAATTACCCTCCCACACCTTTTCAAATTCCACCCCAACCGTTTCCCTCCCCTTATTCCCTCATTTCCCTATTAACTCCCATAATAAATCACTCCCATTCTCTTCAGATTTCCAATTCTCTCAAACTCCCAAAATTCCAGAACCCTAGTCCCCCAATTTCTCCTCCATTTCCAGCGTTTCTCGGGTCGGTGTTTGAAGGTGGGCACGTAGGTTGTTCTTACAAAATCACCCACCCATTCACTCTACTACAACGTATAGGTATTTCATTCTCATATGCTCAATGAATACTCGTTCATTTGCTTAGACAACCGAATATATTGTATGTGGGTCTTGACTTAGGGACAAATTTACATGTTCAACTTGTTAAACTTTAGTTCGGGTTTAGGGTTAGGGTGTAGGTTTTTTAAATATGGTTCAGGGTTTAGCATTAAAGGTTTAAAATTTATTGTTTCGTATTTAATGATAGGGTTTTGGTATTTTGGGCTTAGGGTTTCGGGTTTATGGTTTAGAGTTAGGATTAGGGTTAATTTTAGGGTTAGGATTAGGGTTAGGGTTTTGGGTTCTTTTAGATTTTTCGGTTTACGGTGTAAAATTTGAGGTTTAATATCAATGATTTAGTGTTTATTGTTTGGGTTTTGGTATTTGGGGCTTGGGGTGTATGGTTTATGGTAGGGTTAGGGTTAGGGTTAATGTTAGGGATAGGGTTAGAGTTTAGAATATTTATAGGTTTTAGGGTTTGCGGGTTAAGGATTTGAGCTGTAATATCTGTGGTTTAGTGTTTAATGTTAGAGTTTTGGTATTTTTGGCTTTGAGTTTAGGGTATAGGGTTTAGGGTTAGGGTTAAGGATAGGGTTAGGGTTAGGTTTCGTGTTAGGGATAGGGTTATGGTTTGGCTTATGTTTTTTTTTTAGTTTTAGGTTTTGGGGTTTAGGATTTTTGGTTTAAAATCTATGGTTTAGTGTTTAATGTTTG
This sequence comes from Solanum lycopersicoides, assembly GCA_022817965.1. Lineage (NCBI taxonomy): Eukaryota > Viridiplantae > Streptophyta > Magnoliopsida > Solanales > Solanaceae > Solanum > Solanum lycopersicoides. The sequence goes on from CM040623.1 coordinate 46,304,366, forward strand.
GGTTTTGGTATTTTGGGCTTGAGGTTTTGGGTTAATGGTTTAAGGTTAGGGTTAGGGTTAAGGTTAGGGTTAGGGTTTGGGTTAGGGTTTGGGTTTAGTTTTTTAAGGTTTTAGGGTTTGTGGTTTAGGATTTGAGATTTAAAATCTATAGTTTAGTGTTTGATGTTTGGGTTTTCATATTTTGGACATAGGATTTTTTTGTCTTAGGGTTTAGGGTTTATTGTATAGGGTTAGAGTTAGGGTTAGGATAAGGGTTAGGGTGTTGTTTTATTTTAGATTTTATGGTTCAGGGTTTAACATTTGAGGTTTAAAATCTATAGTTTAGTATTTAATGTTTGGGTTTTGGTATTTTGGGCTCAGTGTTTTGGGTTTAAAGTTTAGGGTTAGGGTTAGGGTTAAGGTTAGGGTTAGGGTTAGGGTTAGTGTTTTGAGTTTTCTTAGGTTTTTGGGTTTATGGTTTTGGATTTAAGATTTAATATCAATGGTTTAGTGTTAATGTTATGATTTTTTATATTGGGCTTGGGTTTAGGATTTATGGTAGGGTTAGGGTAAGGGTTTATGTTTTTTTTTAGGTTTTTCGGTTTGGGGTTAAGGATTTGAGTTGTAATATCTATGGTTTAGTGTTCAATGTTAGGGTTTTGGTATTTGGGCTTTAGTTTAGGGTTAGGGTTTAGGGTTAGGGTTAAGGATGGGGTTAGGGTTAGGGTTAGGGTTTGGGTTTGGGTTTAGTGTTTTTTTAGGTTTTAGGTTTTGGCGTTTAGGATTTTCAGTTTAAAATCTATGGTTTAGTGGTTTAATGTTTGGGTTTTTGTATTTTAGGTTTGAGGTTTTGGGTTAATG
>CM040623.1:46306459-46323223 GCA_022817965.1 Solanum lycopersicoides
GTTATGGGTTAGGTTAGGGTTAAGGTTAGTGTTTATGGTTTTGGGTATGGTTTTTTAGGTTTTGGGGTTTAGGATTTTCAGTTTAAAATCTATGGTTTAGTGCTTAATATTTGGGTTTTGGTATTTTGGGCTTGAGGTTTTGGGTTAATGGTTTAGAGTTAGGGTTAGGGTTCGGATTAGGTTAGGGTTAGGGTTTAGTTTTTTCTAGATTTTAGGGTTTCTGGTTTAGGATTTGAGGTTTAAAATCTATCCCTTAGTGTTTAATGTCTGGATTTTTGTATTTTGGACTTAGGGTTTAGGGTTAGGGTGTAGTTTTTTTTTAATATGGTTCAGGGTTTAGCATTTGAGGTTTAAAATCTATTGTTTAGTATATAATTATTGGGTTTTGCTATTTTAGGCTTAGGGTTTTGGGTTTATGGTTTAGAGTTAGGATTAGGATTAATGTTAGGGTTAGGGTTAGGGTTACGGTTTTGGGTTCTTTTAGATTTTTGGTTTTAGGGTGTAAAATTTGAGGTTTAATATTAATGGTTTAGTGTTTATTGTTTGGGTGTTGGTATTTTGGTCTTGGGGTCTAAGGTTTATGGTAGGGTTAGGGTTAGGGTTAAGGTTTAGGTTATTTTTAGGTTTTAGGGTTTGGGGGTTAAGGATTTGAGTTGTAATATCTATGGTTTAGCATTTAACATTAGGGTTTTGGTATATTTGGCTTTGAGTTTGGGGTAGAGGGTTTAGAGTTAGGGTTAAAGATAGGGTTAGTGTTAGGGTTCGTGTTAGGGATAGGGTAAGGGTTAGGTTTTTTTTTTTTTTTTAGTTTTAGGTTTTGGGGTTTAGGATTTTTAGTTTAAAATTTATGGTTTAGTATTTAATGTTTGGGTTTTGATATTTTGGGCTTGGGTTCGGGTTAATGGTTTAGGGTTAGGGTTAAGGTTAAGGTTAGGGTTAGGGTTTGGGTTAGGGTTAGGGATTAGTTTTTTTTTAGGTTTTAGGGTTTGTGGTTTAGGATTTGAGATTAAAAATCTATGGTTTAGTGTTTAGTGTTTGGGTTTTCATATTTTCAACTTAGTTTTTTTTTCTTTCACTTAGGGTTTAGTGTTTCGGTTAGGGTAGGGTTAGGATTAGTGTTAGGCTGTAGTTTTTTTAGGTTTTACGGTTCAGGGTTTAGCATTTGAGGTTTAAAATATATGGTTTAGTATTTAATGTTTGAGTTTTGATATTTAGGGCTTTGGGTTTTAGGTTTATGATTTAGAGTTAGGGTTAGGGTTAGGGTTAAGGTTAGGGTTAGGGTTAGGGTTAGGTAAGGGTTAGGGTTTTATTTTTTTTAGGGTTTAGGATTTGAGGTTTAATATCAATGGTTCAGTTTTTAATGTTTGGTTTTTTGTATTTTGGTATTGGGGTTTAGGATTTCCGATATGGTTAGAGTTAGGGTTTGGGTCAGGGTTAGGGTGTACGTTGTTTTATAGGTTTAGGGTTTGGGGTTAAGTATGTGAGTTATAATAGCTATGGTTTAGTGTTAAATGTTAGGGTTTTTGTATTTTGTGCTTTGGATTTAGGATTTAGGGTTGAGGGTTAGGATAGGGTTAGGGTGTAGGTTTTTCTCTTAGGTTTTGTGGTTCAGGGTTTAGCATTTGAGGTTTAAAATCTATGGTTTAGTATTTAATGTTTGGGTTTTTATATTTTGGGCTTAGGGTTTCGGGATTATGATTTAGAGTTAGGGTTAGGTTTTTTTTTTTTTAGTTTTTTGGTTTAGGGTTTAGGATTTGACGTTTAATATCAATGGTTTAGTGTTTAATGTTTGGGTTTTGGTATTTTGGGCTTAGGGTTTAGGATTTATGGTAGGGCTAGAGTTAGGGTTAGGGTTTAGGTTGTATTTTAGGTTTTAGGGTTTGGAGTAAGGATTTGAGTTGTATTAATCTATGGCTTAGTGTTAAATGTTAGGGTTTTAGTATTTTGTTCTTTGGATTTAGGTTTCGGGTTTAGGGTTGGGGTTAAGGATGGTGTTAGTGTTAGGGTTCGTGTTAGGGATTGGGTTAGGGTTAGGGTTTAGGGTTTTTAGGTTTTAAATTTTGGGGTTTATGATTTCTTGTTTAAGATCTACGGTTTAGTGTTTAATGTTTTGGTTTAGGTATTTTGGGCTTAATGTTTCGGATTAATGGTTTAGGGTTTAAGGTTAGGGTTATATTGAGGTTAGGATTAGGGTTAGGGTGTAGGGTTTTTTAGGTTTAGGGTTCAGGGTTTAGCATTTGAGGTTTAAAATCTATGGTTTCGTATTTAATGTTTGGGTTATTGTATTTTGGTCTTAGTGTTTTGGGTTTAGGTTAGGGTTAGGGTTAAGGTTGGGTTAGGGTTAGGGTTAGGGTTTCGGGCTTTCTTAGGTTTTTGGGTTTAGGTTTTAGGATTTGAGATTTAATATCAATGGTTTAGTGTTTAATCTTTGGATTTTGGTATTCTGGGCTTGGGGTGTAGGATTTATGGTAGGGTTAGGGTTAGGGTTAGGGTTTAGGTTGTTTTTTCAGTTTTTCGGTTTGGGGTTATGGATTTAAGTTGTAATATCTTTGGTTTAGTGTTCAATGTTAGGGTTTTGGCATTTTGGGCTTTGGGTTTAAGGTTAGGGTTAAGGATAGGGTTAGGGTTTAGTTTTTTTTTTAGGTTTAAGGGATTGTGATTTAGGATTTGAGTTTTAAAATCTATGGTTTAGTGTTTAATGGCTGGGTTTTTGTATTTTGGACTAAGGTTTTTTTTAGACTTAGGGTTAAGGTTTAGGGTGTAGGTTCTTTTTAGTTTTTGTAATTAAGGGTTTAGCATTTGAGGTTTAAAATCTATTGTTTAGTGTTTAATATTTGGGTTTTTGTATTTTGGGCTTTGGGTTTAAGGTTTATGGTATGGTAAGTGTTAGTGTTCATGTTAGAATTAGGGTTAGGTTTTAGGTTGTTTTTAAATTTTTAGGGTTTGGGGCTATTTGAGTTGTAATATCTATGGTTTAGTGTTTAATGTTAGGGTTTTCGTATTTTGGGCATTAGGTTTAGTTTAAGGTTAAGGATAGGGTAAGGGTTAGTGTTAGGGTTAGGGTTTAGGGGTTTTATAGGTTTTAGGTTTTGGGGTTCAGGACTTTTGGTATAAAATCTATGGTTTAGTGTTTAGTATTTGGGTTTTGGTATTTTGGGCTTGGGGTTTCGGGTTAATGGTTTAGGGTTAGGGTTAGGGTTAAGGTTAGGTTTAGGTTTAGGGTTTATTTTTTTTTAGGTTTTAGGGTTTGGGTTAAGGATTTGAGTTGTAATATTTATGGTTTAGTGTTCACTGTTAGGGTTTTGGTATTTTGGACTTTGAGTTTAGGGTTTAGGGTTTAGGGTTAGGGTAAAGGATAGGGTTAGGGTTAGGGTTAGGGTTAGGGTTAGGGTTATTTTTAGGTTTTAGGGTGTGTAGTTTAGAATTTGAGGTTTAAATCTATGGTTTAGTGTTTAATATCTGCATTTTCGTATTTAGAATTTTTGTATTTTGGGCTTTGGGTTTAGGATTTATGGTAGGGTTAGGGTTAAGGTTAGGTTTTAGGTTATTTTTTAGGTTTTGGGTATGGGTTAAGTATTTGAGTTGTAATATCTATGGTTTAGTGTTCAATGTTAGAGTTTTGGTATTCTGGGCTTTGGGTTTATGGTTTATGGTTTAGGGTTAGGGTTAGGGTTAGGGTTAGGGTTAGGGTTAGGGTTAGGGTTTAGTGTTTTTTTTAGGTTTTAGGTTTTGGGTTTAGGATTTTCAGTTTAAAATCTATGGTTTAGTCCTTAATGTTTGGGTTTTGGTATTTTGGTCTTGAGGTTTTGGGTTAATGGTTTAGGGTTAGGGTTAGGTTTAAGGTTAGTGTTAGTGTTTATTGTTTGGGTTTTTGTATTTTGGACTAAAGGTGTAGGGTTAAGGTGTATTTTTTTTTAAATATGGTTCAGGGTTTAGCATTTGAGGTTTAACATCTATTGTTTAGTATTTAATGATTGGTTTTGGTATTTTGGGATAAGGGTTTCGGGTTTATAGTTTAGAGTTAGGATTAGGGTTAATGTTACTTTTAGGGTTAGGGTTAGATTTTTGGGTTCGCTTAGATTTTTGGGTTTAGGGTGTAAATTTTGAGGTTTAATATCAATGGTTTAGTGTTTATTGGGTTTTGGTATTTGGGGCTTGGGGTCTAAGGTTTATGGTAGGGTTAGGGTTGGGGTTAATGTTAGGGTTAGGGTTAGGGTTTAGGTTATTTTTAGGTTTTAGGGTTTGAGGGTTAAGGATTTGAGTTGTAATATCTATGGTTTAGCATTTAATGTTAGGGTTTTGGTATTTTTGGCTTTGAGTTTAGGTTATTGTCACATACGGGTTTACCCCCTAGACGTAACCGGTGTCGTCGTCCTCTTTGAGGACTAACACAAGCCTCTTGACCTCGTCATAGCATTCATCGACTAAAAATGAGAAAGAATTTAAAACTTCCTTTTTATTTTCTATAACTACTCGGAGGTTTACATAGACCTCTACATACACATAGTCATATTTATATCAAGTATACATAGACTTGTTCATATACGAAGATTACATAGTCTTCTACTTTTATTTCACACATTTATAAATAGAGAAGTAATAGTCATAAAAGCCGTCTCATCTCATAAACCATCTATCAAAGACAATAAATCTTGGGCATAGCCCTACATCAATACAAGAAGCCACATATAGGCCATATACAACATCGTCTCAAATGAGTAAATGAGTCAAAACAGAATTATAGTAACTAAGTAACATAGGAGTAAGATGTCGGCAACGCCCTCGGGAGAATGAGGACCTACCACTTGGATGGTTAGAGATCCAAGTCTTCCTTCCCAGCAATTCGGAGCAAGATCAACGACCCGGACCTAAAATGTTTGGGAAAAGGGAAAGAAATGGGGTTAGTACTCCACATGTACTAAGTATGGAACCACATATACAATTACCTATCAAATATACGTAGAAAAGGACATTTAATAAAAATCATTATAAAACATGTATACGAGTGAAGCATAGTAAAACAATGAAATACTAAATATGCCCTTCATAAAGTCACAAGTACAATGATCAAGTAAATTCTCTTACTTAATCAAGTAACCTATCAAGACTACAATTAGCAATTAACCTTACCTAACATACTCTCCCATTTCATGAAAAAGTTCTTCAAAAGCAACAACCTTATACTCATAAGCAGGTGATCCAATGTACAAAGTCATTCACATTACATCACTACTTTACATACATAATATTGTCCTCTCAAAGCTCCCATCAAGGCCAACTAGTGCAAGGCTTAAGTAGAGTCCCATACCCCTACCTAAGCTATAGCCAAACCCTTTCAAGTTACTTCGATTAGTCTATATCTTATTCATTCATTTTAGTTTAGGGAAACCTTGCCTTAACCGACATAGACCACATGAGCAATTGTGATATCCGGTGTCACGAAACCTTACACGGATGGAAGGTGGTCTACCGGCCAAAGTAGAACCTAACATAAACGTAGCTATCTAGGTGGATCCACTAGCTAGTATCCTATGGTGGCAACATAGTTCAAGAACTAAGAGGTAGATATCCCTATTCATACCATTAGGTAAAGTGGGACGCTCCTCATGGGAGTCCCTTAAATTACATGTCCCCTAAACAAGGGAGTTAACATCACATGGGCAACTTTAGGATGAATCTTTTCTTTTATGGACAAGTCATCACCTCCCGTTGTCAAGTTCAATCGGTGCTAAGCTAAGTCCCCGTTTTTAGAGACGTCTTTAAACTTTATTACTCTTTTCAATTTAATTATATATAAGGGTCAATCCCTTGTATAATCATCATTATAGCTCAATAAGAATTGTATGAGAAATAGTCCTTTCATTAACAATTCGAATAGGTGAAGTTAACCATTGTACCTCTCATCATAGTAGGGCAAATCTTTACACGACGACTTCCCTATAGCATGTACTCCTAGGCAACCTCACAACCAACCTAAGCATTTCAATTCAATCATCAAACCAACCTATCACCTTAATCAAGGCATACTTCAACACAACATTATAACTTGATGACAATTAATCACAATTGAAGTAAAGGCTAGGATAATCAAGACTTACCAAAACTCCTCCATAGTTCATCAATAAAGGGCCTTACCATCAACCCATAGATCAACCCAATCTTGGGTCATCACATCGATGTAATTCAATACCCAAATATAAGAACCAATTTAGGAGAAGCACTATACCATGAAACAATACTACATCAAAGCTTGGTAACATGATATAAAAGTGTATCTTCTTAACCTAGATTCAATACTCAAGAACATAGGCATGAAGAACTTCAATTCATTACAATAGATTCATACTCAATGAAATAACAATCATTAAAGACCTTTTAACTAATAATGAGATCAATTACATCAAACCCAACCTAATAAATATCAATTTCATACCTAGGGTTAAGGGTTAGGGGTCATCACCCACAATCTAGATCAAACTACATCAATTCATCAAAATCAAGTTACAATACATGATAATATATTCATTCTAACCCAAGGAATACATAATTAACTCAATTAATAGGATCAAATTCGAGATTGTATGAAACCCATATGAAATTCAACTTTTGGAAAATCTTTGAAGGAGCCCTTTGAGGAAAGAATCTCAAAGGTGAATTAGATCCCATACCTTAAGGTTTAATGACGTTTTGATGGTGAATTTCGTGATAAATCAGCCCCAATGATCTCCCCAAGTTGTTCTCCAATGGAGTCTTCCAATAGACAGAGAAAGTAGAGAGAAGGAAGAGAGTTTGGTTTGGTGAACTGTGATTAGGTTAATGAAGGTTGGGTATTTATAGTGGGTTCTTAAGACACTTAATTAGTCTTCCCTTAACCCTCTAATTACCCCTAAGACACTTAATAAAATAATTAACTAAAACTTAAATCCCTGAAAACACTACAGGCCCTCCACGACGACTCCCCGCCGATGAGCCGTCGTGGGCGTGACGGACAGGCCCCCCTCCGTCCTGCACGTCCGTCGCGTTGGTCAGAGACTGTGCAGGCGGAGGCTTTCTTCCCAGCAGCTAAGGCTGGCACGATGGTGGCCTCGACGCCCCGTCGCGCCTGTGACGCCACGTCATGGCGTCCGTCGTGGCCTACTGTCTTAAGGGTCCTCCTCGAGGGCCCTTAGTCGATCCTCGGGGAGTCGTACCCTGACTTTTACAACATGAAACCATCCCACACTATGTTTTACACCTATTGTTACAAACTTTTACTAAATTCCAACTCTTTAACTTGGTTAAACTAAAAGGACACTCTAGCCCTCTTATGAACCAATTTACCGGACATTATGAACGTTTTGGTTCCAAAATACTTCAACGACTCCATCTATGCCTAATTTGGCCAGGATCAATGGTTTAGACCTTAAGGAGCCTGTTCATGTACTACCACATGACTTTGGGATTTCGAAATGTTACATTACCCCCCCCCCCCTTAGGAACATTCATCCCCGAATGACACTAAACACTCTTTAGATGAGGGAATAGACTCAAGACTAGCAGCTCAACCAATTCACAATCTTCATTTAGCATGAATCATATTATTTCAATAAAAATACTTCACAACATCAATTTACCATACATAAGCTCAAAATTTCCTCACGAGGTGTCTCCTTTTCACATATACATGAGCTAAATCATTTATCACACAAGTCAATTAGCACAAGGTTCATCTTATCAATATGCTCAATACAATATCCACAAGGATTAACCATATCTCAATTACACAACTTGACTCAAATATGCAAGAAGCAAGACAACTTTCAAATTTATTTAGGGTCACCTTACAATGACTTCAATTGTGAAGTCTCAAAAACTATGATTTTTGAAGAAATTCACCAAAACATCAAGGATTCACAATATCTAGCATAATTATATCATTAGAAAGAATAAATAACCTTATTCATCAAAAATATGAGGATAGCAGTTTTTCATGTCGGCCTCGGTCTCCCATGTTGCACCCTCAACTAGGTGGTTCTTCCATAACACTTTTATGGAAAACACCTCCTTGTTCCTCAACCTTTTCACTTGCCTATCAAGGATTTGGATAGGAACATCCTCATAAGAGAGGTTATCCTTGACTCCAAGACCTTCAATAGGGAGAATAGTCTCGGGATCCTCGACACACTTCTTCAACATCGAGACATGGAAAACCGGATGCACCGAAGCTAAATCGTTAGGTAGTTTCAAGCGATAGGCAACTTTTCCAACCCTTTCCAAAATCTCATAGGGACACACGTAACGAGGGCTCAACTTCCCTTTCTTGCCAAATCTTACCACCCCTTTCATAGGTGAGATTTTTAAATACACCTTGTCACCCTCTTCAAACTCCAAATCTCTTCTCCTATTATCGGCATAGGACTTTTGTCGACTATAGGCTGTTTGTAACCTATTTCTAATGATATGCACATTCTCCAATGTCTTATAAATCAAGTCGGGACCAAAGATCGATGGTTCACCAACTTCAAACCATCCTATAGGAGACCTACACCTCCTACCATACAAGGCTTCATAAGGAGCCATGGAGATGGAGGAATGAAAACTATTATTGTATGCAAACTCTACCAACGGCAAGTGCTTATCCCAACTCCCTTTAAAATCAATAATGCAAGCTATAAGCATATACTCAAGAGTTTGAATTGTTCGTTCCGCTTGACCATCCGGTTGAGGATGAAAGGCGGTACACAATTTCACCTTAGTACCCAAACGTTTTTGGAAAGACTTCCAAAACCTAGAAGTGAATTGTGCACCCCAATCCGAAATGATAGATAACGGAATACCATGGCGACACACAATCTCATCTATGAAGATCTTCTCATAATCCTCCGCCGAATACGTAGATTTGACGGGAATAAAATGAGCGGACTTAGTCAATCTATCAACAATCACCCATATAGAATCATATGAATTTTGAGTCCGAGGCAATCCTACCACAAAGTTCATATTAATGTCTTCCCACATCCTAGTAGGAATTTGGATCTCTTGTAGTAAGCCACCCGGCTTTTGATGTTCCGCCTTCACTTGTTGGCAATTTAGACACTTAGCACAAATTCCGCTATGTCTTTCTTCAAACCTACCCACCAATATATTTCTCGAAGGTCATGATACATCTTAGTAGAACCCGGATGGATGGAATAGTGGGATCCGTGGGCTTCATCAAGGATCCGATCCCTCAATCCATCGACATCAGGAACACATAACCTCCCTTGGTACCTCAACACACCATCTCCTCCTAAGGAGAAAGACTCATTCATCTTACCAAGAACAGATTCTTTCAACTCCATCAATAGTTGATCAAGGTGTTGTTTGGACTTTACCTCAACCATCAATGATGATTCAGAGCTATGATGAATCGTGGCACCTCGATTTAGAGAACTCTCCAACCGCACCCCTAATGTAGCCAAATCATGAACATCCTTCACTAGATCTTTCTTGTCTCTTTCTACATGAGACACACTACCCATAGTCATACGGCTTAAAGCATCCACATTGGCCTTTCCGGGATGATATAAGACACTCATATCATAATCCTTCAACAATTCTAACCACCTTCTTTGTCGGAGATTCAACTCCTTTTGAGTAAACACATATTTAAGACTCTTATGATCGGTGAAAACATCTACATGAACACCATACAAGTAATGTCTCCATATTTTCAAGGCAAACACTACGGCCGCTAACTCAAGGTCATGAGTAGGGTAATTTTTCTCATGCACCTTAAGTTGCCGTGAAGCATAGGCAATCAACTTCCCATTTTGCATAAGCACACACCCTTAACCTATGCGCGATGCATCACAATAAACCACGAACCCTGTAGAACCTTCAGGTAAGGTCAACACCGGAGCGGAAGTAAGCCTGTCTTTCAATAATTGGAAACTCTTCTCGCAGGCCTCCGACAACTCAAACTTTTTACCCTTTTGAGTTAATGAAGTCAATGGAGATGCAATGGATGAAAAAGCTTCTACAAATCTTCTATAATAGCCAGCTAGACCCAAGAAACTCCTAATGTCAGTTGGGGTCAAGGGTCTAGGCCAGTTTCTTACCGCATTAGTTTTCTTTGGGTCTACCTCAACTCCGTCACTAGAGATGATGTGCCCAAGAAACGCCACCGACCTTAGCCTGAACTCACATTTGCTATACTTGGCGAACAGTTTATGCTCTTTAATGGTTTGCAATACTACCCTTAGATGACCCATGTGATCAACCTCATTTTTCGAATACACCAACATATCATCGATAAATACAATAATGAATGCATCAAGGTAACTTTAAAACACTCTATTCATTTGGTCCATAAACGCCGCTGGAGCATTTTTGTGACCAAAGGACATAACCACGAACTCATAATGCCCATACCTAGTCCGAAAGGCCGTCTTTGGAATATCTCATTCTCACCCTAAGCTGGTGATACCCTGACCTCAAGTCAATTTTGGAGAAGTAACTCGCTCCTTGGAGTTGATCAAATAAATCGTCAATCCGAGGAAGAGGATACTTGTTCTTGACAGTAACCTTGTTGAGTTGGCGGTAGTCAATACACATTCTCAAGGACCCATCCTTCTTTTTCACGAATAAAACCGGAGCACCCCACGGAGAAATGCTAGGCCTTATAAAGCCCTTGTCTAGAAAATCTTTAAGTTGTGTCTTCAACTCCTTCAACTCGGCCGGAGCCATTCTATAAGGAGGAATAGAGATAGGGTTTGTTTCCGGTAGCAAATCAATACCGAAATCAATTTCCCATTCGGAAGGAATGCCGGGAAGGTCATCAGGAAAGACCTCCGTACATTCACTCACCACGGGGACCAACTCAATAGGAGGAATTTCGGAATCAACTTCTTGGACTCTCACAATATGATAAAGACGCCCCTTTGAGATCATCTTACTTGCTTTTAGACATGATATGAATCGACCTCTAGGAAGAGAATTCCCACCCTTCCACTCAAAAATGGGTTCTTTCGGGAAACTAAACCTCACAACTCTCGTCCTACAATCAATAGAAGCGAAGTTAGCATGCAACCAGTCCATACCCAAAATGACATCAAAATCATACATGTCTAGTTCAAATAAATCTACAAGAGAAACTCTATGGGGCATAGAGATAGGACAATTTAGGTAGACTCTTCTTGCCACCACTAACTCACCCACCAGAGTAGACACCAAAATAGGTTCATGCAAAATTCGGGTAAAGTAACAAACTTTTTAGCTACTAAGGGAGTAACGAAAGACAAAGTAGCACCCGGATCAAGCAAACCAAACACATCAATAGCAAAGATTTGTAAAATACCGGTCACCACATCAGGAGAGGCCTCTTGGTCATCTCTCGAACGAAGAGCATAAAAGAGGTTCTTTTTCGGAGCCTCACTTGCTTGTTTTTGCACATTCTTTTCTCGGTTTATTATGTTAGGTCAGTCCCTAGCCTTGTGATCACTCTTTCCGCAACTAAAGCAATTCCCCGTTCTGATCAAGCATTCACCGTAATGTTCCTTTACGCACTTAGCCCAAGTAGGCTTCTCATTAGATGAGTTTCCACCTTTTTCCTTTGCAACTTTTGGTCTAGGGGTTTTAGAATCCCTAGTCTTGGAAAATTTGGATGGAACTTGATTTGAGAACCTCTTCTTGAATCTAGGCTTGTCTTGAATTCCAAACCTATCTTTAGTAGTTCCATTCTCAAAGGACCTTGCCCTTCTTTAATCCTTATCCTTATCCTTCCTTTTTGCTGTAGCCTCCTCAACCCTTTTTGCATGCACCATAAGACGACCAATATTCATGTTAACATGAAGCATAGCCGATTGACATTCTTCTTGCAAATCATCTGACACACCTGTCACGAATTGACTCATCTCGTCTCTAGGATCGGAGACCAAGGAAGGATCTTATTTAGCCAATTGAATGAACTTCAAAGAGTACTCATGAACACTCTTTTCTCCTTGGCGGAGATTTATGAACTCCACCACCTTAGTTTCTCTCATCTCTCTAGGGAAGAACCGATCAAGAAAAGCCCTTTTGAACAACTCCCAAGTCACTGGCCCACTTTGAAGTGGCCTATTATCTTTCCATTGCACATTCCATTTCTGAGCCACATCCTTGAGTTGGTATGAGGCCAACTCGGCATTCTCATTAGAAGACAACCCCATAGCTCACAAAATCTTATAAACCTCATCAATGAATTCTTGAGGGTCTTCATCAACCTTAGACCCATAGAAAATAGGAGGATTCATTCGGGTGAAGTCCCTAAGTCAGGAAGCCATATTTTGCTCATGAACTCTAGGGGCCAAATCCCTATTAGCTTGGAGAAGTAACTCGCTCCTTGGAGTTGATCAAATAAATCGTCAATCCGAGGAAGAGGATACTTGTTCTTGACAGTAACCTTGTTGAGTTGGCGGTAGTCAATACACATTCTCAAGGACCCATCCTTCTTTTTCACGAACAAAACCGGAGCACCCCACGGAGAAATGCTAGACCTTATAAAGCCCTTGTCTAGCAAATCTTTAAGTTTTGTCTTCAACTCCTTTAACTCGGCCGGAGCCATTCTATAAGGAGGAATAGATATAGGGTTTGTTTCCGGTAGCAAATCAATACCGAAATCGATTTCCCGTTCGGAAGGAATGCCGGGAAGGTCATCAGGAAAGACCTCCGTACATTCACTCACCACGGGGACCAACTCAATAGGAGGAATTTCGGAATCAACTTCTTGGACTCTCACAATATGATAAAGACACCCCTTTGAGATCATCTTACTTGCTTTTAGACATGATATGAATCGACCTCTAGGAAGAGAATTCCCACCCTTCCACTCAAAAACGGGTTCTTTTGGGAAACTGAACCTCACAACTCTCGTCCTACAACCAATAGAAGCGAAGTTAGCATGCAACCAGTCCATACCCAAAATGACATCAAAATCATACATGTCTAGTTCAAATAAATCTACAAGAGAAACTCTATGGGGCATAGAGATAGGACAATTTCGGTAGACTCTTCTTGCCACCACTGACTCACCCACCGGAGTAGACACCAAAATAGGTTCATGCAAAATATCGGGTAAAGTAACAAACTTTTTAGCTACTAAGGGAGTAACGAAAGACAAAGTAGCACCCGGATCAAGCAAAGCATACACATCAATAGCAAAGATTTGTAACATACTGGTCACCACATAAGGAGAGGCCTCTTGGTCATCTCTCGAACGAAGAGCATAAAAGCGGTTCTTTTTCGGAGCCTCACTTGCTTGTTTTTGCACATTCTTTTCTCGGTTCCTTATGTTAGGGCAATCCCTAGCCTTGTGATCACTCTTTCCGCAACTAAAGCAATTCCCCGTTCTGATCAAGCATTCACCATAATGTTCCTTTACGCACTTAGCACAAGTAGGCTTCTCATTAGATGAGTTTCCACCTTTTCCCTTTGCAACTTTTGGTCTAGGGGTTTTAGAATCCCTAGTATTGGAAAATTTGGATGGAACTTGATTTGAGAACCTCTTCTTGAATCTAGGCTTGTCTTGAATTCCAAACCTATCTTTAGTAGTTCCATTCTCAAAGGACCTTGCCCTTCTTGAATCCTTATCCTTATCCTTCCTTTTTGCTCTAGCCTCCTCAACCCTTTTTGCATGCACCATAAGACGACCAATATTCATGTTATCATGAAGCATAGCCGATTGACATTCTTCTTGCAAATCATCTGACACACCTGTCACGAATTGACTCATCTCGTCTCTAGGATCGGAGACCAAGGAAGGAGCATATTTAGCCAATTGAATGAACTTCAAAGAGTACTCATGAACACTCTTTTCTCCTTGGCGGAGATTGATGAACTCCACCACCTTAGTTTCTCTCATCTCTCTAGGGAAGAACCGATCAAGAAAAGCCCTTTTGAACAACTCCCAAGTCACTGGCCCACTTTGAAGTGGCCTATTATCTTTCCATTGCACATGCCATGTCTGAGCCACATCCTTGAGTTGGTATGAGGCCAACTCGGCATTCTAATTAAAAGACAACCCCATAGCACACAAAATCTTATAAACCTCATCAATGAATTCTTGAGGGTCTTCATCAACCTTAGACCCATAGAAAATAGGAGGATTCATTCGGGTGAAGTCCCTAAGTCGGGAAGCCTTAGTTTGCTCATGAACTCTAGGTGCCAAATCCCTATTAGCTTGGGCAGTCATGGCTTGGGCTTGCACCGTTGCGGCTTGAGCTTGAGTAGTCATGGCTTGAGCCATTTGAGCAATAATAGCCCTTATCTGAGCCTCTGTCATAGGTAGAGGGTCAACAGGAACCTGATCATCAACAACAATCTCTTCAAGAGGAGGAACTGGATCACCACGGGGAGGGATTCCCGCCGCAGCAATCTCCTCCTCAAGTCTTCTGGCTGCATTCCTTCTAGTATTCATCTCCTATAACCAAAACACAAGGTTTAGGCAAATACATATTCGATGTACATTCTAGAGGCACGATATGGATTTCCAACAATGAGAGTGATTCCTAAGCATCAAATAAGTTCCTATTAATAAGTGTGGCGCGCTTCACAATTATGAATACAAACCTATATAACGTGGTTGAGAGAGACGTTATTATCAAGGATATTCAACCTCATGCTCTGATACCAAGTTTGTCACATCCGGGTTTACCCCCTAGACGTAACCGGCTTCGTCGTCCTCTTTGAGACTAAGACAAGCCTCTTGACCTCGTCATAACATTCATCGACTAAAAATGAGAAAGAATTTAAAACTTCCTCTTTTTTTTTCTATAACTACTTGGAGGTTTACATATACCTCTAAATACACATAGTCATATTTATATCAAGTATACATAGAATTGTTCATATACGAAGATTACATAGTCTTGTACTTTTATTTAACACATTTATAAATAGAGAAGTAATAGTCATAAAAGCCATCTCATCTCACAAACCATCTATCAAAGACAATAAATCTTGGGCATAGCCCTACATCAATATAAGAAGCCACATATAAGCCATATACAACATCGTCTCAAACGAGTAAATGAGTCAAAACATAATTATAGTAACTAAGTAACATAGGAGTAAGATGTCGGCAACGCCCTCGGGAGAATGAGGACCTACCACTTGGATGGTTAGAGATCCAAGTTTTACTTCCCAGCAATTCGGAGCAAGATCAACGACCCGGACCTAAAATGTTTGGGAAAAGGGAAAGAAATGGGGTTAGTACTCCACATGTCCTAAGTATGGAACCACATATACAATTACCAATCAAATATACGTAGAGAAGGACATTTAATAAAAATTATTATAAAACATGTATACGAGTGAATCATAGTAAAACAAAGACATACTAAATATACCCTTCACAAAGTCACAAGTGCAATGATCAAGTAAATTCTCTTACTTAATCAAGTAACCTATCAAGACTACAATTAGCAATCAAACTTACCTAACATACTCTCCCATTTCATGAAAACGTTCTTTAAAAGCAACAAACTTATACTCATAAGCAGGTTATTCAATGAACAAAGTCATTTACATTACATCACTTCTTTACGTACATAATATTGACCTCTCAAAGCTCCCATCAAGGCCAACTAGTGCAAGGCTTAAGTAGAGTCCCATACCCCTACCTAAGCTATAGCCAAACCCTTTCAAGTTACTTCGATTAGTCTATATCTTATTCATTCATTTTAGTTTAAGGAAACCTTGCCTTAACCGACATAGACCACATGAGCAATTGTGGAATCCGATGTCACAATATCTTACACCGATGGAAGGTGGTCTACCGGCCAAAGTAGAACCTAACATAAATGTAGCTATCTAGGTGGATCCACTAGCTAGTATCCGATGGTGGCAACATAGTTCAAGAACTAAGAGGTAGATATCCCTATTCATACCATTAGGTAAAGTGGGCCGCTCCTCATGGGAATCCGTTAAATGACATGTCCCATAAACAAGGGAGTTAACATCACATGGGCAACTTTAGGATGAATCTTTCCTTTTATGGACAAGTCATCACCTCCCGTTGTCAAGTTCACTAGGTGCTAAGCTAAGTCCCCGTTTTTAGAGAAGTCTTTAAACTTTATTACTCTTTTCAATTTAATTATATAGAAGGGTCAATCCTATGTATAATCATCATTATAGCTCAATAAGAATTGTATGAGAAATAGTCCTTTCATTAACAATTCGAATAGGTGAAGTTAACCATTGTACCTCTCATCATAGTAGGGCAAATCTTTACACAACGACTTCCCTATAGCATGTACTCCTAGGCAACCTCACAACCAACCTAAGCATTTCAATTCAATCATCACACCAACCTATCACCTTAATCAAGGCATACTTCAACACAACATTATCACTTGATGACAATTAATCACAATTAAAGTAAAGGCTAGGATAATCAAGACTTACCAATACTCCTCCATAGTTCATCAATAAAGGGCCTCACCATCAACCCATAGATCAACCCAATCTTGGGTCATCACATCGATGTAATTCAATACCCAAATATAAGAACCAATTTAGGAGAAGCACTATACCATGAAACAATACTACATCAAAGCTTGGTAACATGACATCAAAGTGTATCTTCTTAACCTAGATTCAATACTCAAGAACATAGGCATGAAGAACTTCAATTCATTACAATAGATTCATAATCAATGAAATAACAATCATTAAAGACCTTTTAACTAATAATGAGATCAATTACATCAAACCCAACCTAATCCATATAAATTTCATACCTAGTGTTAAGGGTTAGGGGTCATCACC